>OY730198.1:36700735-36870735 GCA_963422505.1 Pseudognaphalium luteoalbum | reverse complement strand
GTCGACGAGCGGGTGGAGGTTTCTCCAACACATCTGGTCCCTGTTTCTATTCCTAAACCAGACACTTGTAAATCAGCTTATGACTTCGTTTGTTCCAAATTAGGTTCTAGTGGTTCTGACCAAGCTACTACGATCAAGGATGGACAGGTATATTCTCAGGTTCATGATTTAAACTCTGGTAAAATCCCTGATTTTGTACCTGGTTGCTTAGACGGCCATGCTAAGATTAATATGGTAGATGCTAAAGGGGATGAGGCTTATGAAACCGATGTTAGTGACGAGGAGGATAATATTGCTGCTGATTCAAAGGTTGATGCTTGACAACCTATTAATAATGCTGGGTTTTTTGGTGCTAAAGGGTTGGATCGTTTGAAGGCAGTTACTGTGCCTGTTTCTATAGATAATAATACTCATCCGGTGGTAAAATCTTATGCTCAAGCTGTGGATGTTGTTTCAAAAAGGAAGGTAAATTTCCGGACTTTAAATCTGAGTTCTCCTACTGGTGAAGTTGAAATTCCAATGGACATTGTTAGAGAAGCTAGTAAAAAGTATTCGAATACTCTTTATGGTTATTTTATTGGTAAGAGGCTAGCGTTCCCGGTTGTTCAAAATTATGTTTTAAATGCGTGGAGAAAATATGGTATAGAGAAAGTAATGATGCATGCAAATGGTTTCTTTTTCTTCAAGTTCAATTCTGAGCAAGGAATGAATCAGGTTCTTCAAGGGGGCCCATGGATGATTCGGTTGGTCCCTATAATATTGAGAAGATGGAATACGGATGCTGATTTAGCAAAAGAAAATTTGTCAAAGGTTCCAGTTTGGATAAAATTACATAACGTTCCTCTTCTTGCGTTTAATGAGGTCGGGTTAAGTGCTATTGCTACACAAGTTGGGACTCCTCTAATGTTGGACTCCTACACTAGCACTATGTGTATGGAATCATGGGGACGTCCTAACTTTGCTCGGGCTATGGTGGAAATTGATTCGGAGTTGGAATTAAAAGAGAGTGTTTCTGTGGCTATTCCAAAGTTGGAAGATTCTTGTAAGACTATATATTCAGTGCGGGTTGAGTATGAGTGGAAGCCGCCTCGATGTAGTGAATGTAAAATTTTCGGTCATCGGGATTCGGAGTGTCCAAAAATTGTTGGGAAAGAGGCTTCTATTTCTGGGGGTGAAAAGGAATATGTGGCTCCTAAGAAGGTTGTTTGTGGCCCAAATAAGCAGACTACTAAATTTGTGGATGGATTTGTTCTTAAAAATCAGAAAACTAAACTGATTTATAGGCCTAAGGATAAGGGTGCTAATGGTCTGAAAAGTGTAGTGAATAATCAGCAGTCTAAGTCATTACAAGTTCCAACTCAGAATCGGTTTAGTGCGTTGGGGTCTGATAATCAATCTAAGAGTGTTTCTGATTCAGGTGCTCCAAGTACTAGTTCCGCTCCTGATAAAGGGAAAGGTTTAGATTGTGTAGATGATGAACCGAGTGATGTGGAAGAAATGTTTAATGAGACGAGTTCGTTTATAGGCAATCCAGATGGTATAGTGAATTCTGAGGGGGCAAGCACTCCCGTTTTGGATGTTCCTCATGATTAGTTTAGCATCATGGAATATAAGGGGTATGAACCAAGCCCCCAAACAAAGTGAGGTTCAGGAGGTGGTTAATGAAAATCAGTTAAGTTTATGTGTTGTTTTGGAGTCGCATATTCATGTGACTAGACTGAAGCAAATTTGTTCTAGTTTGTTTTCTCGTTGGAGCTGGCTTTCTAATGCTAATCAGTGTGTTGGTGGGACTAGAATCATTATTGGTTGGGATCCGATTGTCTTGGATTTGTTGTATATTGATGCTACTGATCAGGTAATTCATTGTCAACTTCGTTCTCGTTCTGATAGTAAGATTTTCTTTTTCTCTATTGTATATGCGGGGAATGCATATATTCATCGGAGAGAGTTATGGATGAATCTTCAGAAACATAATCTGTTTATAAATGGTAGGCCTTGGATTTTAATGGGTGACTTTAATGCTCCTCTTAATATTGAGGACTCTTCGGTTGGTCCTTCTAGGAGTTCTATTGGTTCGCGAGAATTCAAAGACTGCATGGAAGATATTGCTGTTATTGACATTAACAGTTCTGGCTTTCATTTCAGTTGGAACCAAAAACCGAAAACTGGTGGAGGAATTTTAAGGAAGATGGATAGAATCATGGGAAATATTGAGATGACTACTATGTGGCCTGGTTTGGTTGCTCATTTTCAATCTAACCGTCTATCTGATCATTGTCACGCTATTTTGAAATTGCCATCAGTTCATAAGAAGTTTGCCAAGCCGTTTAAGTTCTTTAATTTTCTTGTTCATAAGGCAGAATTTAAAGCTATTGTTCATGACGTTTGGAAGGTTCAGGTGGCTGGTTTCAAAATGTATTCTATTACCCATCGTTTGAAACTTCTTAAGAAGCCGCTTCGAAGCTTGATGCGAAGCCAGGGTAATCTTCATAGTCGAGTTTGTAAACTTCGGGTGGAAGTGGATAGAGCCCAAAAGGAGTTGGAAAGTGATCCAGATTCGGTAGAGCTCAGAGAGGATGTTGGTCATTATCTTATGGCTTACAATCAGGCCCTTATTGATGAAGAAAGGTATTTGAAGCAGAAATCCAAGATTGATTGGCTTCGGGAACGTGATGGCAATACAAAATATTTTCATAATTCGCTGAAAGAAAAGGTTAGTAGAGCTCGCATTGATATTGTTATGGATTCTAATGCTACAGTATATCAGGGAGCTGAAGTCCCTCTTGCTTTTCTAGACCATTATCGAAATTTTTTAGGAAAGAAAGGTGCGGTTAGGCTGTTAGATATGGATGGGCTGTTTGTTAAAAAGTTATCTCTGTCTAAAGCTTTGGCTATGGTTCGGGAAGTGTCTAAAGAGGAGGTTAGGGCTGCCATGTTCTCAATAGGGGAGTCTAAATCGCCTGGTCCGGATGGTTATTCTTCGGCTTTTTTCAAAAAAGCTTGGGATGTGGTTGGTGAGGATGTGTTTATTGCTGTTCAGGATTTTTTTAGGAATGGTCGTATTCTTAAAGAGATCAATCATACTATTATTGCTCTTCTTCTAAAAGTTACGACCCCTGCTCTAATTAATGATTTTCGGCCGATATCGTTATGTAATACTTTGTATAAATGCATTAGTAAGATTCTTACTAACCGTATTAAGGAGGGTTTACATGATGTTGTGGGTGAAAATCAATCTGCTTTTGTTCCGGGTAGATCTATCACGGATAATATTCTGTTATCCCAAGAGCTTTTGAGAGGGTATCACTTACATGCAGGTTCTCCTCGTTGTGCTTTTAAAGTGGATATTCAAAAGGCGTATGACACGGTTGTTAGGGGTTTTCTAGAACAGATTCTTCATGGGTTTGGTTTCCATCATCACATGGTGAAACTGATTATGGCTTGCGTCTCTAGTGTCACGTTTTCTATAAGTCTTCATGGCCAGATTTATGGGTTTTTTCAAGGGGAGCGGGGTCTTCGTCAAGGAGATCCTATCTCTCCTTATTTATTTACGTTGGTTATGGAAGTTCTTACGTTAATTATTCGGAGGAGGATTGATAGTTCTCCTGATTTTGTATATCATCCTTATTGTGAGAAACAAAGGATTGTTAACATTTGTTTTGCAGATGATTTGTTTCTTTTCTGTAAAGCTAATGTGCAATCTGTTGGTGTTATTCAGCTTGCACTTACCGAGTTCAATGAGGTTTCTAGTTTAGCTCCTAGTATCCCTAAGAGCACGGCTTTTTTATGTAATGTTACTAATATGGTTAAACAGAATATTCTCATAATTTTGCCTTTTTCAGAAGGGAAGCTGCCTATTCGGTATTTAGGAGTTCCTCTGATTTCTAAAAAGCTTAGTGCCAGTGATTGTAAAATTTTGGTAGAGAAAGTTCGTAATCGTATTGGTAATTGGAAGAACAAATGGTTATCCTTGCTGGTAGATTACAGCTAGTCATTTTGGTTTTATCTTCTCTTAATGGTTATTGGGCGGCTGTTTTTATCCTTCCTTCTGAGACGATTAATGAGATTGAAAGTCTAATTAGAGGTTTCCTTTGGTGCCAAGGGGAAATGAAAAAGGGCAAAGCAAAAGTTTCTTGGGATGTTGTGTGTCTTCCAAAGAATGAAGGTGGTTTGGGAGTTAAACGGCTTCGTGATTGGAATATATCTCTTATGACTAAACATATTTGGAACTTGTTAGTTCATAAGGATTCTATGTGGGTTAATTGGATTTATTTGCATAAGCTTAGAGGTCGTAACTTCTGGGATGTTTCAGCTAAAGGAGTAATGAGTTGGACCTGGAGGAAGATAATTCAGATTCGTAATGCCCTTCGTAACCATTTCTGGTTTAGAGTGGGTAATGGGACTTCTATTTCGGTTTGGTTTGATACGTGGGATACTGCTTGTCCTCTTTCTAGCTTCATAAGCTATAAAGTCATTAATAGAGAGTCCAATATAAACCATAAGATTGCTGATTTAGTTATCGGGTCTAGCTGGAATTGGCCTTCGGGATGGTTAAGTAGATTTCCGTTTCTAAATCAGATTTTAGCTCCTCATTTGTGTAATCGCCCAGATAGATTGTGTTGGAAAGCTTTAGATGGTAGTTTGGTTGATTTTAAGTCTAGCCTTGTCTGGGATACTATTCGGCCTCGATCTACATTGGTTGATTGGTATTCGGTTGTTTGGTTTTCTATGTGTATTCCCAAGCATGCTATTCTTTTATGATTGGCTATTGGTGAAAACTTGAAGACCCAAGATAGATTGAGGCAATGGGATGTCGGTCCTTCGACTGACTTAAACCTGCTTCGATGCTCGCTTTGTAATTTGCAACATGATTCTCATTCCCATTTATTCTTTGAATGTTGTTACTCTACCCAAGTCTGGTTAGAAGTTCTTCGGTTTGCAGGATTCAATTTCTATTCTAGTCGATTGGTTGATTGTGTTTCTTGGATTGATCCGATTGCTTCCCGGAAAGCTGTTCGAAGTGTAATATTTAAGCTCCTTCTTGGGGCTTCATCTTACTTGATATGGCATGAGCGTAATCTTCGGCTTTTTAAGAATCAGAAGCGTTCGGTTGCTCAGCTGGTCTCGGCTATTCTTGAGGAGGTCCGGCTTAAGCTGTTTTCTTTTCAGTTTAAGAGGACTCCTAATGTTTTAAAAGCTATGGAGGTTTGGAAGATTCCAGGGTCTCGTGTTAGTCAAGGCTGATTTTGTTATGATGAGGATGCAATGGATTATTGCTTGGTATTGTATCGTATAGGCTGTTTGTTTGGTTGTTTTCGGGTTGTTATATACTTGGCATGTCAAGTATATATGCTTAGTTTGTAATAGGCTAAGTTTTTTTGTTCTTGTAACGTTATATTTTTTTTAATAATATTTACCAGGGTATACTCCCTTTACCCAAAAAAAAAACATGTGATGTTTTGACAACACTACTACTAGTACGACTTTCTAAGTCATACCTTTTGTAATAACTTCAAACTTTGGCATCTTAAATAATATGTTCTGTATGATCATATGTTCTGATACAATGAATGCACACTGTTAATGTCAGTACTCACGTTGTTTACTCAAAATGTTTCCTAATAACTAAAGCTTCCGCTAATTACTAAATAAATGCGATTACCGATTTTGGGGGTGTGACACACTACATCAACTTCTTCTCCCTCTCCCACTCTCTCCTCTCGCGTGCCGCCAGCCTACGCGCTTCTCGCCGTATGTTTAGTTTCTATGGGGTTGCGTGGTCTCTTGCTTGGGATTACTTCAAGAACTACGCATGGGGAGATGCTGGAACGGCATCATTTCAGATGTCTGGCGCTGTGTCTGATCTGAACCAGCTTATTAAGATCTTGAATCAGTTGGACTGGATGTTGACTGGGTCACACGGAATCATGCCACCCTGCTTAATCTCTCCAATTTTCTGTTTAATCGCCTACTCAAAGTCTTCACTCATTCGGTAAAAAAAGATTCTATATCTAATTGTTTGTTTCTTTCCGATTTTATTGTGTGTGTATAGTTGCAAAGTTTTTGGTTGATAAATTCCGATTAATAACTATTCACCAGTGAATTTGTTGTTTCTTTGTGGGTGTTTCGATTAACTTAAGTACCTTTTTGAAGTCCCTAAATAAAACGACTTGAGCTTAAGCTCTAAAATATCTCTTGGGCTTAACTCGCGCTTTGCATATGACGCCGAAACAAAATGACCTCAATTTAAGCTGAATCTCTGAGAAGTAATAGTTAGCAGGCTCAATTCGTTTACGTGTGTGTATCTGTATTTAGATGTAATATGTGTGGTTTGAGTTAGATGAATGGTTATGCAAGTATGAGCTTTCTTTATGTCACCAGTCCATTAGGTGAATTGATGCAGAGGCGTTGATGTAGGGTGAAATTAACAAACAAAAATTAAACTTGTTGATTCAAAGAATACCCAAGAATAATTTCTTCCAACAAACGTTGATTCTAAATGAATACCGTTTCTAGGATAATTCAACTCAATTGTTAACACAATATTGAGAGAAACTTGAACTTTCATAAAAAAACATAAATTTCAACTTCCATTCTATTACAACTTAAAATCCTTATAAAGGGAAATAAAAGAAGCTTTAACCTAGGGAATATCAAAAGTCTAATATTAATGAAAACTTAAAATGCAATTAAACATAGATTAGTTAATAAAAGAAGCTTTGACCTATGTAATATCAAAAGTCTAATATTAATAAAGACTTAGAATGCAATTAAACATAGATTAGTTAATTTTTTCCAAACTAATCAAAGGTCTTCAATATAATTCCGCATCATTCTCTCCGGGTTAAAGCAACTCGTCCTCGAGTCTAGTCTTGACCGCTTCTTCAACATTTGGAGATAGATTAGTAGCATTAACAACTTATATGTTAAAAGAACATAACAAAAGATAATAAGGGTAGTAGTAGACAAATAAAACATTTTCACATTATTGTGAAAAATACTTTTCTCTTGAAAAATGAAATGTTTGTTGATTGTTCTTAACATTATCTTGTCACTTTGAAGGTTCATAACAACGTTCCAATAAAGATGGAACAATCAATATCTTCGTGGCACCGTTAAAATCTTTTTCTTTGCTAAGAAAATATTGATTATGATGATATGTGTAGTCTTCCTCTTCAAATGATAACTTATCAAAGATATTCAATGAAATAACATTTTTACATGTTACTCCATTGTTAATGAAATCACAATTGTCATTTTTGTTGTTGCAACTCGTAAGATATATGTACTCCATTTCTTCAAAACTAGAAAACCCAAATTTACCATCGAGAATTCTGTTCATAAACAAAATCTCACGTTCATCGGGTTTCTCTAGATCCTCATAAACATCATCGTAGATTACCATTTCTTACAGGAATTTTGGCTCTGATACCAACTGATGTAGGGTGTAATAAACAAACACAAATTAGACTTGTTGATTCTAAGAATACCCAAGAATAATCTCTTCTAACAAACGTTGATTCACAAAGAATACCGCAATTAGGATTTTCCAACACACGTTGATTCACAAGAATACCGCGAGGAGGATAAATTCAACTCAATTGTTAACACAATATTGAGAGAAACTTGAACTTTCATAAAAAAACATAAATTTCAACTTCCATTCTATTACAACTTAAAATCCTTATAAATGCAATTAAACATAGATTAGTTAATAAAAGAAACTTTAACCTATGTAATATCAAAAGTCTAATATTAATAAAGACTTAGAATGCAATTAAACATACATTAGTTAATTTGTTTCCAAACTAATCAAAGGTCTTCAATATAATTCCGCATCAGGCGTGCTTCTATGCAAAGTAGACTAAATATACGTAAGGAAAAGTAAAAAATGATCAGGGCAGATTTAGTTATGTTTGAGGTGCTAAGGGACTAAACCAATAAAAATTCCATACTATTACGATCAGGTCCAGTTTGAGCATATGTTAATTTGAACTTGATAACTTGAAAATGACAAAGATGATTAGGAAAAGACTATCAAATTGTAACACCCGTCAAATTAGGACTAGTTTTTAGTTCCTAATCATTTAGAAATACATATAATTAGTACTATGTATTAGGCTAATTGTATGTATCAATATATATATATATATATATATATATTATTGAATATATATCAGTACGCGATTATATTTAATCGTGCATTATCAAATCGGCCAAATTCCGATTCATTTATACGGGCGTTGGTGAACATAAGTATTAAGTAATATATAATTATTATTTAATGCAACTCATTATTTACTATATATTATCTTGGTAATATATAAATTATTTCGTATCGTACAACTCAAAACATTCGTGACACAACTTATAAATAATGTATTATTATTGAAAATAAAAATAATTATTTACTCAAATGAAAATAAAATATATTCGTTTTATTCAGATTATACACAACGAGACGAAACCATTCAAACCTTATCCGTTAATCAAACTCAAAACTAAGTTATATTTTTATAACTCAAAAATAGTATTTTTTATAAAATACTTCGATAGAAAACATGCTCAAAATTATATTTAGATAATCTTCATTTGAAAATATTATACTACTTTTCGACCGGGTACAAAAACACGGGTATTTTGTACTACAGGTGGGAGCTAACCAACTCCATTAATTGGAGTTGGCCGACTATACCAAACGCACCCTTCTTTCATTTCATTTTCTTCTTCATCACCTACAATCTATCTATCTCTCGGCTCTCTCTCTCTCAATCTCTTTCAAAATTCAACAACAACAACAACAACAACAAAAATTAACAAGATCAGTAGCAGCAGAAGTTTGTAATCATCATCATCATCTTGATCATCTTCTTCATCTTCATCGCCATCATTATCACCATCCGATCTTAATTTTAATACGTAAGGAAACATTAACTTTTCATTAAATTTACATGTTTATATTATGTATATCATAATGCTTGATTGTTATATTAACTGATTACGTCCAAAATCAAACCCCAATTTGCTGTGTCTAATTTGCTGATACGAATAGACCTTTATTTGGCCTTTGATCCAGTGGATCATGCCAAGGATCCGGCGGATCCACCCCAAAAATACTTCAATCCGGCGGATTGATATTGAATACGTTCGATTCATTTAAAATGTTGCAGATCCGGCGGATCCATCTAGGATCCTGCAGATTGGACCTCTGATCCGACGGATTGTTTTCCTGATCCGGCGGATCCATTTCAAATACAAAGAATCCGGCGGATCCAGTACGGATCCGGCGGATACAACCCAACTCAGTGTGTTTTTATTCTGTAAAAGTACACAATCGTGTGATGATTTTATAACAGTGTATTTTGTTAAAAATTGAATCTCGAAGACATTTTTACCAAAGCAATATTAGTAGAAATAAAAAAATTTCGAGCTGACCTGGCATCTCGACCCCGCTAACCAGGGGCGCTGCCCCCGGACCCCCATCTTTCACAAACTTGTCACAAATTTTTACACTAAGAATCCAACATCGCGAAACCCTTAATACTTATACGATATGGCATTTAAATACTTCAAATATACTTTATAAGTATATCATTGTAAAACATAATAATATTATGTTGGAATTATCATTCAAACTCACCAACGGGCCGTACTTGTTTTCAAATCGTAACTAATCAAGTCAATTCATTGGACATAACTAGTTGAGGGAACAACTAGCATAGATGATCTGCTGAGACATCTAACCATTAAAACCTAGCGCGTTTGATACGCCTAGCAGGTTTCGACATCTAATCATTAAAACCTTGCGTTATTAAGATGCCCTGCAGGTTTCAATCGTTTGAACAACATCATTTACTCATATTCCATCATTAATTGCCTGACAGCAATTCATCAGACTCAGGTAAGTCTCATAGCCCCTCATTTTATTATTTCTAACCCAGGGGTGGGAATACATGCTTGTTTTGTTTTACATGTGAACGCAAGTATCAGATATCATTATATTCTGCATGAGTTTATTCATCTAATCATTTAAGTCCTCCAAGCATAGTTTGGTAATACTTTATAGCGTGAATGTTAGTGTATGGTACCATATGGGACTGACAATCCCCGTTCGGGTCAGCAAGCACTGACTGGTCAAACGGACGCATTATCATTTGTTCATACGTGTGTTGATGAGGCACATGCATATAGGCACCCTCGCTCAGGCACTTAATTGTGATCCTGACACCTCAGTTAAGCTCAGACTATGTGCTCATGGCAATTATATACATCATTTATCATTTACTTATTTGCTTAATTGCAAATCATCACATTAAATCTTGCGGTTCATTCATTATACTTGATCATTAAAACCTGTGAGCTCACCGGCTTTTTAGCTGACCATTTAGCGTGTTCTCTCAGGTTCTCAGCAGCAGCAGTAGGTCTGCTTACTCAGGATGCCTATTAGCTCGAGTCGCATACAGACATCAGGAGATTCCCTTGCATTTCTATATTTTGTATAATTAGATATGCCCTAGAATCTCTATCATTTGGGTCACGAGCTTTTGTAAACTATATTATAACGGTGTAAGACTTTTATAATATCAATGTATTTGTAAACGACGCATGTAGAGTTGTTCATTATATATCTTATGTGCTTTGTTTATTGATTAGTCGCGCTCCGAACCGACCCGCTTCCGCATCATAATTTGGAGGTGCGACACAAATGCATTAGAAGAAGCATGAAAAGCTAATCTTGGCAAGAGATCATGCAAGTTATATCACTAAAGGGCTTGAAGTCAACCTTGCAAAAAAAATCAACTTGTTGCCAGTGGGGTTTCAATCAAACACGAATCAGGTAATAACAAAAGTAAACGATTGATTCAAACTTTGTATTTTATTGAATCAAAGTAATATGTTAATTTGTACAATTTGGTTCTGCATGAAAAACTAAAATAGAAAGCCCTATTTATACTATTGCTTTGATGCAGTTATTTCCAACCATCGTGTTGTTTCATTTGCGGTTGTATTGTTTCACTGTGTGTTGTTCCAACCGTTGCATCTGTTTGTGAAATGTTGCCATTAGTTGCCAAGAAACAATATCACGTTTTTTCCCTATTATCTTTTCTAACTGCACACTTATGCCCCCTATACTTTGTCTAAGGACGAGATTAGTCTAACATTCACCCCCCTAATCTTGTTCCTGCTTTTGTGGATCTTTCACGCCAAGCAACTCTCTCATTTCTGCGAACTTGATTCTTGCTAAGGCTTTAGTAAGTATGTCTGCCCGTTGTAAGTCTCCACTTATGTGCTCGACTTCGATCTGATTCTTTTCAACACATTCTCTGATAAAGTGATAACGTATATCAATGTGTAGCTTCTTCCATGAAACACGGGGTTCTTCATAAGTGCTATCGCTAATTTGTTGTCGACTCTGATTGTAACCCTTTCTTCCTTCCAGCCTGTTAATGCATTCAATAGTCTTTGTAGCCATAGTGCCTGACAAGCCGCTGCTGTTGCCGCCATAAATTCCGATTCACATGATGATAGTGCAACAATAGGTTGTCTCTGAGAACTCCAACTTATTGGTGAGTTCCCAAGGTAAAATACAATCCCTATCGTTCCTTTGCCTTCTTCTATGTTGATGCCGTAACTACTGTCACTATATCCAAGTAACTTGCATCCACCTTTCTTGTAGTAGGTTATACCAAAATTTAATGTCCCTTTGATATAACGTAACACCTGTCTAATTGCCTTCATTGTTCCCTTGGTTCTTGCATGAACCGGCTTAACAAACCAACTGAATAACTGAGATCCGGTCTTGTATGAAGTAAATATCTTAAACATCCAATTAGACTTCTGTACTCCGTAGCATCAACTAGTTCTCCTCCCTCTGTCTTTATTAGCTTTGTTCCTGGATCCATGGGAATCTTGGTTTCGTTGCAATCTAACATTCTTGCTTCCTTAAGAATCTTGCTAGCATATCCTGATTGCTTTATTGAAATTCCACCCCCTGTTTGGGTAACCTCTATTCCCAAGTAGTAAGCTAATAAACCTAAGTCACTCATCTCGAACTTTTCTTCCATTTGTGACTTAAACTTCCGAAGGTCTTCCTTGCTGCTTCCAGTAACTATTAAATCGTCCACATAAACTCCAACAAGCAACATAGAGTCTTTACTTATCCTGATATAGACTGCTTGTTCTAATGTGCATTTCTTGAAATCCAGCGATTTCAAAGTTTGATCTAACTTCATGTTCCATGCATGTGGAGCTTGCTTCAACCCATAAAGTGCTTTAACAAGTTTATACACTTTATTTTCATTTCCTAGTTTCATAAAACCTTCTGGTTGTGTAACATATACTTCTTCCTTAAGCTCACCATGTAAAAATGCTGATTTGACATCTAAGTGGTGAACTTCCCATTCATGATAAGCTGCCAATGCAAGAATTAATCTCACTGTCTCCATTCTTGCTACAGGAGTAAAGACTTTGTCATAGTCTATTCCATGCTCTTGTACGTATCCCTTAGCTATTAAGCGAGCCTTGTGTTTTATTATCTTCCCATCTGCATCTCGTTTAGTCTTAAATACCCATTTCAGACCAATAGCCTTTTGATTGTCTGGTAGGGTGGCTAGCTTCCATGTCTTGTTTTTGTTGATTGAGTCAATTTCTGTTTGCGTTGCCTCAATCCACTTCTTATCTCGTGCGGCCTCTTTGTAATTTCTAGGCTCTTCCTCTAGTAGTAGCAATTCATCACTTTGCACTTCTGGTGCTCCATCATAGACTTCAGATAAACTTCTGAGCCCTCGAACTGGGGTATGATCAAACTATCTTGATGAACTTGCTATTGATGATGTATATCCAGTAGATTCTTCTGAGTTAGGCTCATAGGTATATGGTGGAGGTGTTGATGGATTGTCTATAGGTTGTACAATCTCATCATCAGACATATCACCTTGAGCATTATTCTGCATGGGACTTGGTGTACTCTCTTCATCGTTTCTCTCTGAATCTTGAGTGCTAACTTCATTAATGATCCTTGAACTTGATGTTCGGCTATCATTTATAATAAAGTCGTTCCATTCCGATTCCCTTGGATCAATGTTAGCCAAGTAACCTTTCCAGTCCCATCCTTCATCTTCTTTAAATTTTACATCTCTACTAACATGTATATCCTTTGTTACAGGATCTAATAATCGATAAGCTTTTGATTCTGGTTCAGTTCCTAGGTAAACCAATTATGTACTCCTATCATCCAACGTCTTTAGATGTGGCTTGGTTATCTTTGCATAGGCTTTGCATCCAAAAACTCTAAGGTGTCTTATTTTTGGTTTTCTACCCTTTAACACTTCATAAGGTGTAGAATCCTTTAGAGCTTTTGTAGGTACTCTATTTAAGACATATACCACATGTCTAATAGCTTCAACCCAAAAAATTTGTGGCATATGCATAGCCTTCAACATACTCCTTGTTGTGCCCATTACAGACCTATTCCTTCTCTCTACTATGCCATTTTGTTGTGGAGAGTATGGTGCTGTAAGTTGTCTAAGTATGCCATTCTCCTTACAATATCGTGTGAATTCCCTTTATGTGAATTCACCAGCTCTGTCTGTCCTAAAAGTCTTTAACTTTTTCCCAACCTCGTTTTCCACCTTCATCTTAAATTCCTTAAAAGTCTCAAATGCTTCATCTTTTGAATTCAAGAAGTATACCCACATGTACCTAGTACAGTCGTCTACTAGCAAAAACATGTACTTCTTTCCTGACTCTGTTGCTGGGGAAATAGGTCCACATAAATCACCAAACACTAAATTCAAAGGTTCTATTGACTTAGTGTTTGTCTGGTTTGGAAACGGAGCTCTACTGTGCTTTCCTAGTAAACAGGCATCGCACACTTGACTCTTATGTCTTATACTGGGTATCCCTTCCACTAATTTCTTCTGAGTCATTTGTTTAATTGAATCGAAATTCAAATGACCCAACCTAGCATGCCAAAGCCATGCATGGTCTTCCAAATTATTCAATAAACAGATAGGCGTGCCTACTTTCAAATTGATCTTGTAAATTCGGTTCCTTGATTTCTCAACTCTCATAAGGAGTTTTTGATCCTGACCGTATAGCAATAATATGTTGTTTTGCATAACGATCTTACAACCATTCTCTGTTAATTGTCCTAGGCTCAAAATATTACTTTTCAAACTTGGAATGTAATAAACATTGGGAATTACTCTTTGTTCCTTGTTTTTACATTCGAGTAATATAGAGCCTCTACCCTTAATCTCCACATATGACCCATCACCAAAACGGACTCTTCCCGAGATCTTTTTGTCTATCTCCTTAAAGTGTGTCCAAAATCCAGTCATATGGTTACTAGCTCCATTATCCAAGTACCATAAGCTTTCATCCGCGCTTATATACTTCTTAGGTTCAATCTCCTTTTCATTTAAGAAGATTTCCTCAACCTTATCTTCTTTTCCTTGAACTGCCATCAAGAGTGCTGGTTCCACATCTTCCTGAACCAAATTTGATTGCTCTTGTCCACTATCCTTTAGTTTGCAGTTTCTCCTGACGTGTCCAAACTTGTTACATTTGTAACATTTAACCTTACTTGAATCCTTTGCACCTTTATGGAAGTTATTCTTCTTGAACTTGTGAGAGGATTTCTTTCATTTGTTAAATTGTTTGGTTTTTCCGTCTTGCTTGTAATCCTGAGATAACCTAAACTTCTCTTGTTCACTATTAAAGCGTCTCTCATGACTTGAATTGTTGTCATGGTTTGTGAACAGAAGTTTATCCTGATTGTCAGTCGGGCTTCCATTTAACAAATTCATCCTTTCTTCAAAGGCTTTCAACCTACCAATTGTCTCATCTAAGGTTGTATTCTCTAAATCAGTGAATTGTTCTATGGCTTCCACAATCTGTATAAATCTCTTTGGTACGGAACTTAGAAGTTTTCGTACTAGAGTTTGCTGATCAAATGTTGATCCTAAGCCACTTTCCCTTGTGACAATCCTATTGAGTTTTGCTGAGAAAGCATCAATACTGTCACCTTCTTTCATTCTTAACATCTCAAATTCTGTTTTGAGAGTTTGAAATCGTGCCTTTTGCACTCTATCTACACCTATGTGTCTAGTTTGTAGTGCTTCCCAAATTTCTTTTGCACTTTTGCAACTAGCAACTTGTAAAATCATATCTTCTGGTAATGCCTGGTAAAGATATGCAGTTGTTGCCATATCTTTCTTTACGTCTAGTTCTATATTAGTCCCAGTTTCTATCATTTTCCAAAGCCCATTTGCCTTTAGTATGGTCTTTATACGAAGAGCCCATACTGTGTAATTTGTAGGTTGTAAAATGGGGCACTGAAATTGAGAAAATAACATAGCCTCTTTATGAACTATAATTTCCTTTATTTTTCCCTTTAAACATGAAACCCCCTTGATGGTTTCTTTTTTCTTGAAAAATGATCTCACCCCCGAATACCGGATCCGTTTGGTATTCAAATGCTAATACAAACTAACGTGCACTACCCAAATTTTTATTTATTTAAAAATTTTGCCAAATAACTTTTGATTCTTCAAAACAGTTTACAAAATAGAATAGTTTTATATATGTAAATTATTTTAAATTTGAAGAAATAAAAAATAAAAAAAACTTTTCGTTTTTTTTGTTTGGTGTTTTGAGAACCACAAGACCAAAAAAAGGCTCTCTTTTTTTGTCTTTGTTTTCAATTGATCCAACAAGACACATAGTGTGTTCTTCTGCCTTCTTTTTTTTTCCGAACCAACACACACACAAAACTACAGATGTCTTCTTCTTCTTTGTTCAAGCCGAGCACACCCTGGTGTTCCTTTTTTTATTTTCGATCCAACAAGAACACAACGATGTGTTCTTCTTCCCTGTACAAACCGTATACACCACTGGTATTCTTCCTTTCGCCCATGTTCTATTTGCCCGAAGAATCCGTTGTTCTTCTTGTTTCTGTCCGAACCAGAAATCAACACGAGTTGTGTTTTCGGTTCCAAGTTTATATATAGAAACCAACCCCTTAATTCCTTAGATTGTTTCTGGTGAATTGCTCCGTTGTTCTTTCGATCTTGGAGCCCCGAATCAAAGCATGAGGCTCTGATACCAATTTGTTGCCCAGTGGGGTTTCAATCAAACATGAATCAGGTAATAACAAAAGTAAACGATTGATTCAAACTTTGTATTTTATTGAATCAAAGTAATATGTTAATTTGTATAGGTGACTGGAAAAACAAGTATTTATCCTTTGCAGGTAGACTTCAACTGATCATCTCTGTATTATCTTCCATGCATATCTATTGGGCTTCGGTGTTTATCCTCCCGGCTCGTATTGTTGCTGAAATTGAGCAAATTATGAGAGGATATCTTTGGTGTCAAGGAGAGTTTAAGAGGGGTCAAGTGAAGGTTTCTTGGGATGCTTTGTGTGCTCCAAAATCAGAGGGTGGTCTTGGTATAAGAAGGATGGAATCATTTAATGTGGCGCTTATGGTTTCTCACATATGGAGTATCATCACTCAAAGAGAATCACTTTGGGTGAAATGGATACATTCATATAAACTAAAAGGGCAAAGCTTTTGGGATGTTCCTCTTCGAGTGGGTGTAACATGGGGTTGGCGCAAATTATTGCAAATTCGAGAGCGGGTTAAGCAGTTCATCCATGTTGAAGTTGGTAATGGTGAATCTATTAACATTTGGTTCGATTTGTGGAGCCCGCATAGCCCTTTAATTAGCCATATATCATCTAGGTGGATTACCCATGACGGATTTTCCATGTCGAGTAAGATTGCAGATTGTATTTCAAATGGTTTATGGCTTTGGCCGAGTGAATGGTTGTGTAGATTTCCGACTCTTTCTCTGGTTCAATGTCCGGACCTTGTGGTTAATAAACAAGATGTATGGTTTTGGAAGGATAGTAATGGCAATCAGAAAAAGTTTTCGGTATCTACTGTATGGGACTCACTTCGTCCATCGCGTGAGTTGGTCCCTTGGTATAATATTGTTTGGTTTTCTCAATGTATACCTCGTCATGCTTTTCATTTTTGGTTGGTGTTCAAAAGAAGACTGAAAACGCAGGATCTTTTAAAGCAATAGGATGTTGGTCCTTTGATCAACTTAAACCTGCTTCGGTGCCCTTTGTGCAAGGTCACGAGAGATTCTCATAACCATCTATTTTTTGAATGCTCTTTCTCCTCGCAGGTATGGACGTCGTTATCTCCCCTTATTGGTTGGCAAGGTTCATCTGTTATTTGGGAGGATATTATCTTGTGGATTCAGCCTCTATCTAAGATGAGGAAAGTTAAGAGTGTCATATGCCGGATTATTCTTTCAGCTTCTACTTACTATATATGGAATGAAAGGAATAATCGCCTCTTTGGGAAAGGCTCGAGATCGGTGGCTCAAGTCTGTGCTATTATACATTCAAATGTTCGTTTATAGCTGCTCTCATGTAGATTTAAAAGCTCGTTGTATGGTGATCAGCTTCTGGACTCCTGGAATATTCCTCTTTCTTCACGTACACATGTATAGAAGTTTGCTTGTTTTTATTGGGTGTACGTTTATTATGTATTGGCTGTTTTTTCTGTTTCGTAGGAAATTGTAATAGTATATGGCATGTCATATACTTAGTTTTCTGCCTTGCTAAGCATTGCGAGTGTTTATTTCGAGGTTGATGTAGAACACGTCTACATCTTTTTGTACTTAATGGTTTTGAGGTAATATATTTCACCGGGGTAACCCTTTACCAAAAAACTATTGCTTTGATGCGGTTATTTCCAACCATCGTGTTGTTTCATTTGCGGTTGTATTGTTTCACTGTGTGTTGTTCCAACCGTTGCATCTGTTTGTGAAATGTTGCCATTAGTTGCAAAGAAACAATATCACTTTCTTCCATATTATCTTTTCTAACTGCAGTTTGTCTTTCTTTCATTTTGTTTGACTTTAATGGTGTAAATTTGATGAATGTTCTCCTGAAAAATGGTAGTATCGAATAGAAAGGAGTCTGTATAAGTTCTAGATAGAAGATATCAAGTGTTTGATCTAAATTTTAAATAAAGGAACCATTGGTGATGAAAGTTGTTGAGGATCATGAAGTTATATGGGTTTAAGTTGATGTTATTCAACTAAGTTACTATCCACTCAATGTGAGCTTCCTTTTTTTCTTCTTCTTCCTGTTGGACCATGAATTGTCCATTTCATCATTGGGTACTCTTGAAATGATTTGAGTTTGAGTTTTTGCCTATTAATATTGATGATAATATTGAGCTGCTAGTTTTCTGTACTTGATAATTCATTAATTTTAAGCTACATCGTTTGGTTTCCTAAAAGTGGTGTCATGCTAATGCAGGGTTCATTGAAGGATGCAGTTGAGATAGTACGAAGTGAAATTGTGGATGGTGGATTACTACGGGATTGCCTTGAATTGGGTAGCAATGATTTGAAAGGTTTGATGCAGATATTAAAAGATGTTGCTTCAAAGTACCCTTCTACTAGTGACAAAACCAAGTTATGAGCATGAATCCTGACTGACTTCTCTGTAAGTTTAATTCACCCATGCTTTCTTGATAAATGAGGAATTTTGATGTGCTTTGTCATCTAATTCTCAAAATTACTTTTAATCATCTAGATAGATTTACACTCTAAGGGTCTAAAGTGCATTTCCTAGATTATGTTGGTGACTATTTGATAAGCTTGTTTCTTATTGTATAAGGTATATATGCTTAATGCTATGTGATGACGACTCATCAGATATATTTGATTAATGCTTTGGTGTTAATCTACACAAGACTTGATTTTTATAACACCCCATATTTTCACAAACATGTTATATTATTAAACAATGGAAGCGAGTTTCAAAACGTAGACTTAACCATATTCATATTTACATCCATAAGTACAAAATATTTAAAGTTCTAAAACATTGCATTTATACATTCATATATAATTACAAAACATTTACTTAACAGCCGGGTTTTATATTAACTTCCAAAACCTGACTATAATTTCCTAAAAGATCAGAGTAGGCACGGTCATAGTCAAACATCCCATCAAGTATCCACAAGTCCAATCCATAACTTAACCAAAACCTGCAAAATGTTAATATGGTGGGACAACTAAGTGAATGGAACTGTATCCGATAGTTCAATCTAGAAATAACAAATATTACAACAAATAAACACATAAGCACATAACGTCAAAGAGGACCGGCGGTTCTTGTGTAGCCACACCAAGAATACCTTAAATCACGGGTATGCCATCACAGTGATTTACCGATAGTTTGAAGTTATCTTCACTGACTAGGGTTCATCCATCAACGATGTGTATCGGAAACCCCGCCAGCCAAACAATAGCAACGAACCCAACCAATGTTGACATCTGAATAATCAACATAGTCACATAATGCATAATAGTCATGTCATCATGGAATAACAACAACCAATCAACCCAAATCATTAATAATAGTAACCCAAAAGATTAAACAATCAATACCAATAACCATATATACGTTCACCCGTTGTAACCAAACTTGTTACAACTGGGTTGAACCGAAGGTTACAGTTACCACTCACCGATATTCTTAGTCTCTGAACTCAGCAGTCTTATATCACTGAGTTTCCTTCTGCTTATCTGAGAACACAAATAATAACAAGTCAGTAACTCATCCCATAATCATCATTCTAGCATATTTATTAAATCAGGTAATCCCTGAAGTCTAAGCAAATAAAAGTTTAATCAGATAAGAAATCAATAAATCCTGAAATGATATTTAAAAACTGAAAAATACCATTTTCGGCCCCTAGATGACCACGAAAGGCCAAAAACTACCTAGGCTCTTATAATAGAGCATGTATCATTAGGCCGTTTCTGAGTGACCATGCGAGTTTCAACCCAATCCGAGTTACACGTTTTCAAAATTTGCAAAATAATATTTTAAAATAATATTTTAAAATTTTAATTCGAAATGTCTCAGTTCGCACAGTCAACTCGGTTCGCAGAATTTCGGTTCGCAACTCAACTCGCAGCGCTCAACTCGGCTCGCAGAGCTCAACTCGGCTCGCAAAGCTCAACTCGCTTTTCAAGACGAACTCAGCTCGCAAAGCTCAACTCGGCTCGCAAAGCTCATCTCGCTTGCAAAATGAACTCAGCTCGCAAGACGAACTGAGTTTTGCGAGTTTTGCTGATGTTACCAAATTTTCGAACCAAAACTCCAAAAACTTAGTTTATAAGGTTTCTAATACTTCACTAACATCAAATAACACCTAATAACAACATATCAAGCTTCAATTTCATCTAAGTCACTCAATATCCCTCAAACCCATTTTATAAAACTTCAAGAATTAAACTCACTTGTTGGATGAAGATGAAGGTAAACAAGATGGAGGTGATGAAGTTGCTGCTAATAATCAGAATCACACAAAGGTTTGTTGTTTCAAAGTTATGGTTTCTTGATTTTGTGAGTTTTTGAGATGAAAGCTATGTGAAATAAGAACAAATGAAATACAAGAAGATTATGGAAGAAAATAGGTCGGTCTCACAACCGACTTACTTTTTAGTAAGTCCAATTTAATTCCCCTCCTAAACCTATTGTCTGGAAACCGAAAATACCCGCAACACTAAATATTTTTATTTTAGCGTTAACTTTAACAATTTAAAACAAGTACAATTTTATTAGTCACAATAAATCCTGTAATTCTTTTACCTATTTATTTTCAAGTTAACCAAATAAAATTTATTTCCCGTTTTCTTTAAATAATCATTTAAAATCTTATTAAATACTATTTACTTCTAAACCCAGAAATAAGATGTTACAAATCTTCCCCCCTTAAAAAGATTTCATCCTCGAAATCTGATTATACCCGATTAACCCAATATCCTAATCCCAACCATTCCAAATTTGCCACATATCCAACCACTATAGTATTCTATCATATAGAATACAAGTTTACACATAGTTAACATTAACTATACCTGTTTCAACGTCGTCAACCCTAACATTTTCTTCAACAGCCATTCAGAATGCTCTAGCAGTTGCTGGCAGCACATTCTTTCTCTTTTGTCCCACAGATGACGCAGAACCCGAACTCAAACTTCCACCTAAACCTGAACCTTGTCTGCTCTTTTCTGGACAATGTCCTGCCCGATGACCCTCTTTCTGAGAATTCCATCACACAAATCGAGGATAAGCACAATCCCTAATGTTATGCCCAAACAATCCACATTTCACACATCTAGCAGTCTCAGATGTACACGGTCCTGTGTGTCTAGATTTACAATCAACACACCACGAAATTCTGTCAGTTGAATCATTGCTAAAACTCAATCTCCTGTTTTGTTGATTTCCTTTATTCCCAGATGAACTACCCTTAGACTGCTGCATAGTCTTATCCTTTTTCAATTCATCAGAAGCTCGTACGTCACTATCCACCGAACGAGCTAAGGTAAAAGCCTGGGTAAGTGTACCTGCCAATCTTACAGTTGTCCGATTATGTGGGGGTAAAGTTCCAACAAAATGGTCAATCCTCGTCCTATCATCCGGAACCCATTGTTGAACAAATCACAATTTTTCCGAGAATTGGTTAATAAGTTCATCCATAGTCATTTGGTCAGTCAATTTCAGTTCCATAAATTCCCGTCTAATCCTGGACATGTCAAACTCTGAACAAAACTGTTTACATACCTTGTTATGAAAATCTGACCATCGAATAGAGGCTCTCTGCTATGGAGTCAAATGTGCTGTAATGTGCTATGGAGTCAAATGTACTGTAATGGAATCCCACCAAGTCATAGCTGGTCCTTTCAACAATTGCACAACACAGGGAACCTTTATTTCTTCCTCGCATTGGCAAACCTCAAATTTCCTCTCAACATCCCTTAACAAGTCCAAAGTAACTATAGGATTTGTACTTCCCTGAAATTCTGAAGGATTACTAGACCTGAAGGTTTTAAAAGACCAAACCTTTTTATGTTGCTGTAGTGGAAACACAGGTAACTGATAACCAGAAGGCCCTGATGAGAATGACATTGATGTCTGATGATATGTACCATGAGGCTGTTGTTGCTGTTGATCCTGCAAAACTTGTTGTTGAAATCCTCTAAATGTAATTAATTCATCCTCTAATCGTAACACATAATCATCTCTCTCAGTATTTTCATGAGCTGCAGATGAAGTACACTGGTACAGATTTGGGCTTTGGTCACACCAGAAAAGTGTGACGAAAACCATATGGTCACACTCGTTTTTTCAGCGTGTGTGTGACTAAAGGTGCCGTGACCAAAGGGGTCCATACGGTCACACTACATGGTTAGTGGCCGTATCCATCTAAAAAGTGTGACGAAAACCATAAAATGTGTGACCGTATGCTCTTTAAAATTAAGTGAAAGTGTATTTTGTGTGACTATTGTCCATCTAATGGCCACTTGAATTGTAGGTTTGTGTGGCTATTTGTAACATTTAGTCACACAACGAGTGTTTTATTTTTGGGATTTGGTTACATAAATTTAAGCCAAGAGTGACCAAAAGTGTTAATAAGTGTGACCATATGTTCTTTAAAGTTAGCTAAACGTGTATTTTGTGTGACCATATGCTTTGTAATGTCAAGTAAACTTGTATTTTGTGTGGCTATTGTCCATCAAATGGCCACTTTATTTTTATGTTTGTGTGGCATTTTGTATCATTTAGTCACACAAAGAGTGATTTATTCTTGGATTTGGTCACATAAAATTAGATCAAAAGTGGCCGTAGGTGATAAAAAGTGTGACCATATGGGCTGCAATGTCAACTAAACTTGTATTTTGTGTGACTATTGTCATCCAATGGCCACTTTATTTTTATGTTTGTGTAGCGTTTTGTATCATTTAGTCACTCAAAGAGTGATTTATTCTGGGATTTGGTCACACAAAATTAAGCCAAAAGTGGTCGTATGTGATAAAAAGTGTGACCATATGGGCTGCAATGTCAAGTAAACTTGTATTTTGTGTGACTATTGCCATTCAATGGCCACTTTTTTTTTATGTTTGTGTGGCGTTTTGTATCATTTAGTCACTAAAAGAGTGATTTAATCTGGGATTTGGTCACATAAAATTAGATCAAAATTAATACAACAAATGCCTTTCCTCTAATGCTGGTACAACAGTTGACAATGAATTTAGCTGATCCCCTTGTAACGCATCAAACCGACCTATAAGTTTGGTAACCATTGCGTGTGTTTCAAGCACTTGCGCTGACAAAGACTTTATTATTGTGTCTTTGTCTTGACGTGTGCGTCTCTTAGCAGCAAGCTCTGCTTCAAGTAACTTAACTTTCTCATCATTGCAGGCATTTCTGTTTCGAGCAGAAAGATTAAAAAACTTTTTGACAGTCACTCTGCTTCCCACTCCTCGTGCATACCCTGACTTTTCGGGTCCAAATACCTTTGTCAAGGCATCAGTCCCATCATCAACCTTTAAGGTTCCGGCTTTGATCTATGCCTCAGTGTCTTTCTGCATTACAGATTAATTACCAATAGGCAGTAATTAATTTGTTTCATGAAAATAAACATGAATAATGTAAATGATGAATTAGCACTTCAAAATACTTGCTACTTTATCTGCCTTTTCTTTAGTCCTTTCGTCACGAAATACCCCTTCTTTGGTTTGCCTTCCTTTCAACCACAAGACACCACGTGGGGGTTCTTCATGTGCTTCAATTACTTTTTCTTCGATCTTTATCATCAAATACACATGTAAATAATTGTTAAAACAATTAATATATAAACTTAGAAAATAGAAAACAGAAACAAATTAGATAGTATTTAGAAATAAACATTCAAAATGTAAATGTACTTACCAATTTCTTTTTCACATGTACGTATCCGCCTCGTCCCATCGTATGCGAATAAACAGACATGGAGCGCGCCTCTTTTGATGCATTAGACTTTTTCTTAATTACATAACAAAAAGATATATAGTTAATGCATAAATTTGCAAACACAATAATATATATGAATGATATATGTATGGACCTAATTAATATAATGACCAAAACCTGGTAATTCTCAGTGCTCGTATACTGTACGAAATCACCCCATTCCGGGGCTTTGACAATTGCACTATACTTGAATGGGACTTCAGTTAATTTTGAAGGTGTATCTTTGTTGGGCAGTATGTATTTTTCCCTCAACTTCCTTCTGAAATTCCTTAGATGGGAACCAAGACGATTCATTATTGACTTTCTGTATGTGTCTTCAATATCAAAATATCGCTGCAAAATCAATTAAAAATTAATAGCAGACTTTTGCTCAAATCTGATTACAGACTACAAAACGGCATAATGTATTCTCAAATAGACACATAAATAATACACAAATCTGATTAACAGCATTTGTTGTTTTAACATTAACAAATTAAATATAATTGCATAATGTATTCTCAGTATTTTTTAATATAATAAAGGAATTAATTTAAAAGGGATCAGTTGTTAAAACTTGCCTTGATTTCTTCCCAAAGTTTAGTTCTTGCTTCTGCATCGACCTTCTTCCAGGAAAGAATCTTCAATCCTATTTGCTCACGAACAATGTCTCCAAGAAAACTTGCAAACACTGCTCTATTATCACCTGTTAGCCTATCCATAGCATCAAAGGTTATCTTTAGCTTTAATGCACCCGGTTTGCTGTATTGGTTGCGAAACTTGGATAACCTTGTAATGCCCCTCAGAGGAACCATTTTGATTGCATTTGAATTCTCGTTTCCATCGTCAGCCTGTTCATCATCAAAATCATCGTACTGCTCTGATTCATATCCTTGATCTTCTTCCTCATAGCCATTACTATGGTAAATAGTAACATTATTATCGGCTTCAATATCCATGATCCTTTAGTTCTTTAGGAGAGAGTTGTAAATTAAAAGATTTAAATTTTTTGTTAATGGTTGATTTTGATCGGCAGAAAAGTGTAAAAACAAAATAATGATTGTGTTTGTACTGGTTTGGTGGTTTGGAGGCATTAACTGTAACTATCGAATTTTAAGGAATGTAAATGGTCACGTCTAATTTAAAATTTTCGACTAATTTTGACTCTAAGTATAAATTTTAAAATATTATGCAAATATTTGGCTCCAAAAAAAAAAGTTCAGCGGTGTTTTATATGTATATTAAGTGTATGAAAAAAAGTAAAACGCGTAAATTAGATTAGTGGTATAAGTGGTGGAAGGTGTTGGGTTGGTCGCATGTTCAAGTCTTGCACCCTACGGTTTTTTTTTTTGTTTTTTTTTTTGTTTTGTTTTGTTTTGTTAAGTGATCATGTTATATTTTAATGGAAGAGTGCTAAGTGTTATTAACATCTGTCAACTAATAACAATCATTGTAAAATAGTATGAGTAAATATTATGAATAAGGTTTGGCCTATTGTTTATGAGTTTTTTTAAGCATGAGTACATTATTTCAAATGACGATTAACTAACCCGAATTCGAAGCTTATTTAGCCACCCGAATTTAAATAACTCGAGTTTTAGTATTTATATTTTGATCCATCAGTTTTGATTAATTAGTTTTAATTAACCATTAACCAGGTGTGTTAATAATTTTATTTAAAACCAACAACAATGAAAAATCGAAAAACACGCAAACAAATACACGTATATGAAACATTGTTAACTTGTATATACATATATATAGTACTCGTAAAAAACTTAAGATAAATGTATCCAACAAACAAACATCCTTAACTAACTATACCTAAACATCCCAAATTTCTACAAACCAACGGTAACAAGCATCCCACAAACAAACATTACATCTTAACAGCCATTCATAGATTTGCAACAAAGCATTCATTAAACTCTGTTGGGATGCATGGTGGTGTGTGCCACATAACAAGAACCTCGGGAATTCCCTTCGGCTTAAGTTTTCACTATCAGACAAGATCCTTCTAACCTTGTTAACGGTTTGCCTCACCTTCTAACGACCTCCTGACCTTGTGTATTCGTCATTCAACAGTGTCCTTGCTTCTTCCATCCTTCCTTGACCTTCTGCCATCAGCAGCATACCAAGGACAAATGTAGCATCGGTTTGTCCCAAACGCGATGCTCCTTGCATCATCTCCTTTCCAGCAGCCTCATTACCCACATAAAACATCCTCATCTGATCAACACAATAAAGAAAAAACATAAATATGTATGTAATTGAGTACCTCATCACCTACATATGTAAAACATCTATGTCTGATCAACACAATACAGACACATAAATATGTATGTAACAGAGCACCATGAAAGAATTCAATTGAATGGAAAATAAATTGTACCATTCCATCTCTAAACAACATGTGTGTGTTTCCTTTCTCCCTCAAAAGTGCTAGCACTTCACTTCTCTGTATCTAGAACGGAATGGAAAAGATGGAATCAACTTCCATCCTTTGATACACCTCATCCGACCCACCGGCTCTATTAAAGGTTTTGCAACTGTAATGTAGGTAAAACAAAAGCATTATAAATCCCTCAAAAATGGTAATCTCTGAAGTACTGTTCATTCAAAAAATTCAATCTAAGACCTAATAAATGTGCTACGGTTCATTAAAATAACACTAAATTTATCGCTTAAATAGGCAAATGCAGTATTATTTAAGTCGAATCGATAGTGTTTACTAGGGTTAGGAGACTTACAGAGTCTTGAACTTAAAAACGTCAGTCGCCCTTGAAGCCCCCAAAAACGCCAATATGGTAACGATGACTTCATCCGGAAGTTCAGAAAGCGATCATCCTTGTTGCGTAGTCGGTCGGCGTCCTTTTGGAAGTTGGAATTCCATGATTATGATGTTGCTTGAAGATTTGGTGATGCTCTGTTTCAAAGGGTTTGAAAGTTTGTACGCCGGGAACTGAAGCGTTAAGTTGGGTGGTGAACTGTAATCATCACACGCCTCCATTCTGGTCTTTTAGTCAATTACAGAAATGCCCTTATAAATAAAATGCTTCTTATTGGATTAGTAAGGGTATTTATGTCAATAATACCTTTAATGTATATATTCAAACGTTTACAAATATGGTAACAAGATAAATTATTTTTGTAGTTGATACATAATTTAACAATTACGAATTAATTATATCCTAAATTGTATTATTCAGAAAAAAGATGATTTAATTATATCCTAAGTTTGTAATTGGCGTATGTGACATGGACGACGGCGTTTGATGTGAACTACTATAGTCAAACTTAGGATAAGTTGTATTATTCAGAAAAATGACGAATTAATTATATCCTAAGTTTGTAATTGGCGTATGTGACATGGACGACGGCGTTTGAAGCGAACTACTATATTCAAACTTAGGATAAGTTGTATATTATTCAGAAAAATGATGATTTAATTATATCCTAAGTTTGTAATTGGTGTATGTGACATGGACGACGGCGTTTGAAGCGAACTACTATATTCAAACTTATGATAAGTTATATTATTCAGAAAAATGACAAATTAATTATATCCTAAGTTTGTAATTGGCGTATGTGATATGGACAACGGCGTTTGAAGTGAACTACTATATTCAAACTTAGGATAAGTTGTATTATTCAGAAAAATGACGAATTAATTATATCCTAAGTTTGTAATTGGCGTATGTGACATGGACGACGGCATTTGAAGCGAACTAGTATATTCAAACTTAGGATAAGTTGTATTATTCAGAAAAATGACGAATTAATTATATACTAAGTTTGTAATTGGCGTATGTGACATGGACGACGACGTTTGAAGTGAACTACTATATTCAAACTTAGGATAAGTTGTATTATTCAGAAAAATGATGAATTAATTATATCCTAAGTTTGTAATTGGCGTATGTGACATGGACGACGGCGTTTGAAGCGAACTACTATATTCAAACTTAGGATAAGTTGTATTATTCAGAAAAATGGTGAATTAATTATATCCTAAGTTTGTAATTGGCGTATGTGACATGGATGACGGCGTTTGAAGCGAACTACTATATTCAAACTTAGAATAAGTTGTATTATTCAGAAAAATGGCGAATTAATTATATCATAAGTTTGTAATTGGCGTATGTGACATGGACGACGGCGTTTGAAGCGAACTACTATATTCAAACTTAGGATAAGTTTTATTATTCAGAAAAATGACGATTTAATTATATCCTAAGTTTGTATAAGTTAATTATATATATATATATATATATATATATATATATATTTATATATAAGGCTAATGCAACTAGAAGGGAAAAAAATGCTACATCCTAGATTCAAACATGAGGTTAATTTGTAGCCGCAATATTGTTTTCCACAACCCAAGGAAACCACTCAGGCACGTACTATTTTTTTATAATTTTTTATAACGTATTCATTTTAAATTGTATGTAGGTTACTTTATATAATTCCCCTAATTTACTTAATTAAGCGGCTCTTTTAATTTTCAAACCCTAATTATTTACAAAACACGTCGTACACCACTAATCAAAGATTCAAACCCTACAATGGACAAGTCTTGGATGGGAACAAACAGGATGAACACACTTTATAGAGATGGAGTAACAACATTTATTGATTACGCATTAGACAACTTGAAGAAGATGACTAACATTGACCCACAAGGTAATAAACAACATGTTGAAATCCCCTGTCCATGTACAAAATGTTTAAACCATGTAGTGCGTAAAGTGGAGGAAGTGCATTTCCATTTATTCTGTCATGGCATTGATCTAAACTACACAAAGTGGACTAAACATGGAGAAAAGGATGAGCCACAATTAAGTGCCATGATTTAGTCTCTCCCTATACCCAAGAACCTACTCACTTCACTGTTCCCGTGTTAGCTGCTCGAGTGCACCGCCATGAAAGCAGGCTACATAACATGGAAATCAAACAACGCAATATTCGCTCTAACTGGATGGAGCAAACTCAAGACAGTATCGCACAGTTATACATAGGTCAAGAGGACATCTCTGAAACCTTGACCCGGACTCACGACCAAATGGAAGATACCACACAAACCATGGAGATCGTTCATAACCAAGTGATCAGTAACCGAAACGAGATCTCCGTTTTACAATCAAGGTTGCAAGAATGTAAGACGCGCCTGCGGGAGACCGAGGATGCTCTCAGAATGGTTAGCAGACTTGCAGAGTCTGTGGACCATCTCACCTCACTGCTTTACACAACTCAATCTACACCAATGTTAGTGTAGTAAATATCTAGTGATCTATTGTACTTCCATAGGATCTATATAATTCGACCGAATGTAACAATTTCTGACATCTTTTGCAAACTACCTAAGTCTGTAACTTTTGAAACTCGTAACTCGAAATTGTCTGTAATCATTTAACTCTGTAATATCAATTGACAATTTCTCTCCATGACTCGACACTATTAGTCTTTACATTGTGATGTGTATATTAATGCTTTTATATATACATCTACCTCAATTATCATTCTGGTGCAATCTCTCATGTACCTTTTGTTTCTTTCTTGAAGAAACATGCCGCCAAAGAAGAAAAGTTACAGCGATGCTGAAATTGCTGCTCTCGTTTCCCGAGCTGTGGCTGAAGCCCTGGCTACTCAGGAATCACCACGAACATCTAGGAAAAGTGATGACACCACTGACACTACTCCTGTCATCAACCCTTGCTCTTACAAGAACTTTCTCAGCTGCAAACCATTATACTTCAAAGGCACGGAAGGTACCATTGGCCTGATCCGATGGATAGAACATATGGAATTTGTCTTCAGTCTCTGCAAATGTACTGAGGATAACAAAGTTAAATTTGCTGCTTACACCTTTCAAGAAGGTGCACTTACATGGTGGAATACCCACGCCAACTCTGTGGGCATCGAGATTGCAAACCAACTTCCTTGGGCTGAATTGAAGAAAAAGCTAAGGGAAAAATACTGTCTCGAAGAAGAACTGCATCGGTTGGAGGAAGAGTTCTGGCACCTGACGGTGCAGGGAACTGATATTGCTGGTATACTATCAAATTCCAGCAATTTGCTTTGTTATGCCCGGGATTGGTCGATCCGGAGGAAAAATGCATCAAGAGATACATCTGCGGCCTCCCGGAAAATATCCACGGGAATGTTGCCTTATCTAGGCCAACCACTATTGAGAGTGCAATCCGGTTGGCACACGAATTCATGGCACTAATCGTTAGCCGTGAGACACCTCTCCCATCCTCCAACAACAAACACAAATCCTCTGATCACCAAAACCAACAACCCAACAAGAGGCCTGAGACTGTTAAAGCCTATACTTCGGGTTCTGATAACAAGAAGGGGTATGTTGGGAGCAAACCATATTGCTCTAAATGAATTTTTCACCATGATGGTTCTTGCCCATGTAACAAGTGCAAACGATTCGGGCACTTGGCTAAGGACTGCAGAGCAAACACCACTATAGCCACCAACACTAATGCACCCAAGACATGCTATGAGTGCAATGGTACTGGGCATTTCAGGAAAGATTGCCCGAAGATGAAAAACAACAACAACAACAGGAACAACAACAACGCTCGAGGTAGAGCTTTCGTTCTCAACTCAAGGGAGGCCCATCAAGACCCTGATGTGGTCACGGGTACGTTCCTACTCAACGGTTTAACTGCTTCTGTATTATTTGATACTGGTGCCAATAAGAGCTTCATTTCTGATAAGTTTTGTCCACTACTTAGTATTCAATTGAGTATTAATATACTTTCTGTTTGTGTTGTTTGATTCGTTAAACGTTTATATATTCAATCTTTGGATTCCGCACTTTGATTGGATATTGGGATTCAGTTAGGTCCGATTACAGGGGTCCTACAAGTGGTATCAGAGCCAAAATCTAAGGATTTGGCATTATTGAATCCATTTTAATACGTTTCTCGGGAAAAACAACTTGTTTTTGGTTAAAATCTTCAAATTTGGTATTTGGATCTTCTGGAATATTTTGGGTTTATTATTCGTCCTCCATTCGTGAATTTTCTTTAGGTTACCGAAAATTTTCGATTATAGGCTTTTTGGCCGCTGCTCAGCCGTTTCTGCGACACAAGCTTGCGAAATAAACATTGTGTCGTGACTAGGGTTATTGCAACATACGCTTTTACTTAGGCGACATAAGCTTGCAACTCAAGCTTATTCTAGTTTGCGACATAAGCCTTTCATTAGGCGCCATAAGCTTGCGACTCAAGCTTATTCTGGTTTGCGACATAAGCCTTCACTTAGGCGACACAAGCTTGTGACACAAGCTTGCGACATAAGACACGGTTTTCTTCCGTCGCTATCACTTTGCGACACAACCTTTATGTCGCTAGACACTTTGGAACTTAGATATTTCTGCGACATAATCATTCTGTCGCTTAATCTTTCTGCGACACATACTTGTGTTGCATAACTGTTTGTTCTTTGTGTCTTTGACTGTTTTGCAGGTACTTTAAAATGGCATCATCTTTAGCACATTCTATTCAATCAGTTGGAGCAATGTTGAAACAGAATAATGAGGTTGGTTCAGGAAATAAGCCTCCTATGTATATGCCTGGAATGAGTTATTCTGATTGGCGTCAACGATTTGAGTCATATGTTGTACTCAATGATCCGAAAATGATGATTTATTTAGAGGAAAGATATGAACGTCCTCTTAAAACCGGAGTCTACAATGGCCCAGTTCCTGAAAAGTCAATTAAATCAATGACTCCTGAGGAACGTAAGGCATTTGATATGGAAAGAAAAACTCATGTTGCAATCACTATGGCATTACCTCAACCTATCATGAGACAATTGAGGCAACATAAGATTGCTTATGATCTCTAGAAAGCTTTCGAAAAGAAGTGTGGTGGTAGTGACAAATACAAGAAGAAGAAGATTGATTTGATCAAGAAACAGTATGAAGTCTTCGATATGCTTCAAGATGAATCATTGGAAGATCTGTGTAGCAGATATTCCCAGTTGGTCACTGAATTATTGGAAGGAGGTGTGACTCTGGAACAGACTGATGTGAATAAGAAACTTCTTGATTCACTTCCCAAGAAGTGGCATACTCGGATCCTCTTAATGGAAAGAGATGAGGATATCATGGATATGGAGCTCGAATATCTTATAGGTCACATTGAGGTAGAGCTTCTTGAGATGCAAAGAAAGGAGACCAAGGCCACTTCCCATCTCCAAAATCCAAAGTTGTATGGTGTAGATGTTCCAGTATCATCAAGCAAGTCTACAGGTACCGCATTTATCGCTAGCAACGCTAGTGGAAATGCATCTACAAGTATTCCATCAGGCGGTACCTATTTTCAGAATTCAGGCATGTCTTCTGGTGAAGATTATTCTTCTACGTTTTCAGCATTTCTAGCCTTAGCTGGTGAGTTTTCTGATGAAGATTGTGGTCAAATTGATCAAGAGGAATTGGAGAGGTTAGACCTGAAATGGAACATGGCAATGCTGACAAGGAGGGTAAAGAACTTCTTGCAGAAAACTGGGAGAACTTCTGTGAACAATCCAGGTGAAAAAGGCCCGGGTTTTAATAAAGGCAAGATGAGATGTTATAAGTGTTAGAACTATGGACACTTTGCTCGTGAGTGTGAAAAGCATAAGGCTCCACCTTCGGGTCTTACCAAACCTTCTCCAACTAAGGCTGAAGAGAAAGCTATGGTGTCAGCTGCTTTGATGCTGACTGAAACTCCATGGGACAACAGCTGGCCAGATGCAACTGATGATGAAGAAGAAAACATAACTCTAATGGTCGAGGTTCATGAGGTAGATGATGAACCTTTATCTTGTGTTTCATGCATTAAACTTAATAACCAGTTTAACAGGTGTAGAGAGGACAATGAATGCCTTAATGCTACTATCGCGCAATTAACAGAAAATAATGAAATGTTAAAAGAAAGTTATAAGGCGTCTGAAAAGAAATTAAAGGCCATTTTTGAAGAAAAGAAAGAACTTAAAGCCAATAAATTTGAACAGCAAGACGAAATAGGAAGTTATGTAGATATGCTAACTTTTGTTAAAAAGGAACTTGTTGACTCACAGGCTGAAGTTCTTACTTTAAATCGGAAACTATCAAACTTTTCGATGTCATCTCTCATCTTTGATGAAATTCTTCAGAAACAAAGGACAGATACTAAAAGTAAGGCAGGACTTGGTTATCACCATGTCCCACCTCCAAAAGATTATCTACCTATGCCTCAACAAGAAATCATCAAAGATTTTATACCTATTGTTCCTCAAGTAGATATAAAACCTGTTAGACCTGTTAGAGTTAGGATAAGTAGGCCTGAGGTTGGGAAAGCGGGACTAGGTTTTCATCAGGTCCCACCACCAACAGAGTATCATCAGGAAGATACGGCCGAAAATGTTAAAGATGAGTCTCAAAAACCTGTAACTAGTATGCCTGAAAAATTGAAGGCTCATAAGGTTGACTTGGTTAAGAAGCTTGATGTCAGGGCTAGCCTTTTAAGCCCATGACTAATGAATCCATTGAGAAACAGGAAACTAAGGCTGAGCCTATTAAGCCTATTGTAGTTTCCAAGTCTGATAAACTTAGTGTTAAGTCAATTCCTCCAGTCAGTTTGAAGGAGGAAACTGAGATTGAGGATATAACCGATGAAGAATACGGTTATTTGAAAAAGAAGAATATAACAAACGACCATCATATCTTCACCAGTGAAGGTTACGATGAGATTTATAAAATGAATGGTAAAGCCAAGGCTGAACCTACAAAGAAGATTTTTCAACCAGATAATAACAAATCTATTAAAAAATCTTCTAAAAATAACTCTCAAGGTTCAACTTCTGCTTGTACACATCAGTGTATCTGTTCAACACATCCAATTTTTGTTCGTGCTCAAAGGTTAAGGCTAGCCCATTGCTTATGATAGTGTTGAGCAACGATCTTGTTTCTATTGCAAGAAACAAGGTCATTTGATTAGTAAGTGCCCATTGCTTGCTAAGAAGTATGGTCGAAGGGGAGATACACGAACCTCTCACTCTCAAAATTTTTATAAAAAATCTATGAGAGGTTCTGCAGTTCCACCAACAACTTCTGAGAATAACAGTATTGAGCCAAACAAAGTTAAACATGATAAGCTCAATAGTGTTAACAAGCAACCATCCAAACCTCAAAAGGTTTGGAAGATCAAGGAGTCATGTTCTGACTCTTCATCTGATAATGATACATCAGGCAATGATTTCGATTTGCTAAAAAATAAAATTCTGACTGATGTAATCATTTAGGATGATGCTACTGGGTTACCCAAGTCTGTTAAGGCTTGGGTCTCCCTTACTAATTGATCTCTTTCTTTGTGATGTCGCAGCAATCTGATGCAATTCAAAATAGTAGATGGTATATCGATAGTGGTTGCTCGCGACATATGACAGGCGACTTATCTCTGTTATCCAAAGATAAAGATTATAATGGGGGATACGTTGCATTTGCCGGTGATAAAGGAGGAGTTATTACCGGACAGGGTATGTTGCGACACGCACCGGTCGTTGGGATTCCTAATGGTGATGTGACACAACAGTGGGTTTTTAATTTATAAGGCTGGGGCCTAGGGTTACTTATTATGCTAATCAAAGGGCTAGCAAAGGACAAGTATGACCTAGGATCGTTCTTCAAAGCGCGATAAATTGAAACTAGCGGGTTTAGAAGCTTTTATGTATTTTGCTAGAGTTAAAAGAGTTGGTTTTGGTTTTAGGTTTTCGATCCTAAATTAAACTAAACTAAATTAGAGGATGGAGGTTACTTCAGGCGTTCAACAATTAAAGCGATTGTCTACTATGATGTGGTTTAGAAGTTGTTATATATGGAAAGTTCTAATGAAGATAAGTTCTTAAGTTAATGTGAGCTATTAATACAATCCCTCCATTGGGCTAACGCGGAGGTGTCCACAATCAGGCAAATAGAATGTCACGTGGATTGTATAATATATTAAAGTACACACCGAAAGTTCTCTCAAATGTATACCCACATTATCCGACAGTCAACCTCGAATCCCATTCCCCAATCTCGGTCGTCAGAGATGTCCGAATCGTGGCATAGTTTGTTGAATAAACAATCTTATAAACGAGGGTTATCCTCATCGGAATAGGTTGGGCCAACCGGTCTAGGCGGCCGAATAATATGTCATCGCTTATTCATACGAGTCATCAACATTACTTAGGGACCTAGGTAATACGTTTGTTATTCGATTCATAATATGACTACCTTCGGTCGTTCTTGACTTCCATACATTTGTACTCCGCCGTAAGCGTTTCCAGTACTATATCAAAGAACCGTCGAATAGGGGCCGTCACATTATTTCACGATATTCAATGCCGTTTATATTTCACTATTATGATGATCCTAAGGTAAAAATCAAATAAGAACATGCAATAAGACGATCAAAGCAACAGTTCAATTTAAGCATACAAAAGTATCATCTAAGTTGAGGATATTCCGAAAGTTGTCTCAAAAATATCGTCTATATGAATTTAATCTTAATCTACCTATATTCCCATATTCCGTGTCTCTTGGATCCTAATTTTGGTCTAGAGAACACCGGCCATGCTGAGCTCAATGATTCAATCTAACATAGTATAACTAAGTGACCCGTATCCTATGAGTTAGCTACGTTCATTTTTGGATAAAGTTTTAGTCATAACATGAGTTGGGCAGATAAACGATAAAGATTTAATTTCTATATCCATTGGTAATATAAACCATCTGCAATCTCATAACATACCACATAGTCACATTTTTAATATTTTCTAAACGACTATCATAGCGGACAATTGAGTTATTTAGCTAATCATGGTAGTTCTAGCATGCATATTTAATTTTATTAAAGAAAGGACAAGCATATTAAATATGAAAGATAGATTAACACCTAGAAAGAAGTATAATAACTTATAGCTAAAATATGCATCCCGGAGCACCTCTGTACAAATCTTCCTTGACTAGTTAATTAGCTAGTCTAATTAACTAGGAAGAATTACCACTAATATTACAATAAAGAAATGTGTTTTCCAAAGTGTGGAATGTGTATATGTCTAGGTGTCTAGGTGCAAGTTCAAATGAAACCCATGCCTCCTATTTATAGGAGTGTTTTGGTGCAATTTAGCAAGTGGTAGCTCACAATAGCAAAAGGTGAAAAAGGTGGTGGCACCGAGTACCGAAGGTGGTGGCACGAGGTACGTAAAGTTGCGTAAAGGTGGTGCACGAGGTACATAAAGTTGCGCAAAGGTCTAGCACCGGGTACACGCAAGGAACAAAAAGCGCGAACCGTGCGGGTGACAGCCGGCCGGCGGGGCTTGGTGGCTGGCCGTCGGCGGCTGGCACCCCCTGCACCGGTTCGTCACCTGTTTCCTCGTTTCTTGATTCGTGCATGTTTTCTTCGTTATTCATCCATTTGCATCGATTCTTTTTTTTTTTGATTCGTAATTCAAAAACGAAGATTTTGATGAAAAGATATCCCAAAAATATGTCTCTGAACTTTGGATGTGTCGTACGAATCATTTGAATCTTTCGGCGTGCGTAGAATCTTCATTCTTCATCCGTTTTTGCCGATTCTTCTTCTATTGGATTCGTAATTTGAAAACAAACATCTTGGGTAAGATGGATGTTGGTGATGGGCACTTTTGCCTTGAAATCTTGTTTTGATGTCTTGAATCTTTACACGTGCGTGAAATCTTCGTTTTTCGACCGTTTTGCTTGATTTTACTCGTGCAACCTTGTTTTGATCTTCTTAGCATATTATCAATGATTTGTGCGTTGTTTGAGTCCAAATGCCAATAATTGCTCCAGAATGAGATAGATATCGGTGGTAAAAATGTGACTTCTTACGCGATATCAGGGTACACTCACTAATGGGCAAGTGAGTTTTGAGAAAGTTAATTTTCTGGAACGGCTTACCCACAATCTGCTCAGTGTGTCACAAGTGTACGACAAAGAGTACACTACGGCATTTACCAAAACTGAGTGCTGTATTTTGAAACCAGGATTTGTTATTCCTGAGGAATGGGTGCTACTGAGGGCACCTCAGCAAAAAGACACGAACATTTTGGATATTAGGATTCAGTGTGTCACATATATTCTGGATATGAAGACTGTTGAAACAACTCAACATACGTGTCTACTTTCAAGAGCTCCTGAAAAAGAATCACTACTGTGGCACAGACGTATGGGTCACCTGCACTTCAGGAAGATGAATTATTTGGTGAAGCATGATCTTGTGCGTGGAGTTCTGAAGCAATCCTTTGGAATTCATGATCATTGTGTTTCCTATCAAAAAGGGAAACAACACAAGAAGTCCCATAAGCAAAAGTGGTGAACTCTGTTTCAAGTCCATTGGAGCTATTGCATATGGATCTTTTTGGACCAGTAAGTAAGAAGAGTATGGGAGGTTCTAAATACTGCTTAGTAGAAACTGATGATTACTCTCGCTTTTCGTGGGTGTATTTCTTATCTACTAAGGATGAAGTTCCTGAAATTCTCACTTATTTATTTGATAAGCTTGAGAACCTGTGCAATTTGTCAATCAAGAAACTGCGATCGGATAATGGGACTAAGTTTAAGAATTCGACAATTGAGTTGTACTGTCTAAGAAAAGGCATTGATCATCAATTCAGTGCTGCACGAACTCCTCAACAGAATGGAGTTGTTGAACGTAAAAACAGGACACTCATTGAAGCCGCACGAACAATGTTGGCAGACTCCAACCTGCCTATCTCTTTCTGGGTTGAAGCAGTGAATACTGCTTGTTATATTCTTAATCGGGTTTCTGTGGTTAAAAAGCACAATAAAACATCTTATGAACTTCTTAATAATCGGAAACCTTCGCTACAGTTTCTTGAACCATTTGGCTGTCCCTGCATTATTATGTACACAAAAGAGAGAGTTGCTAAATTTGGAGCAAAGTCTAATGAAGGTTTATTTTTGGGTTTTTCAAATAACTCTCCAAATAAACGTGTGTACAACTTGGCAACTAATCGCATGGAAGAACACTTTGAAGTCACGTGCTTTCGATACTCTGAAAATCCGGAAGGAAAGGGACCAGCACATTTGTTTAACTATGAGGCAATCTTTGACTCATTTAATCTTCATAATGAAGATGATGAAGTTGATCAGGTGGTCACATTGCTCCATGGCCTTGATTTATCTTCCAATACTTCACAACCATCAACATCAAAGACACCGACTGTCTCTGCTACTCCACCTCCTCTCAACCAAATGCTGATGTTCCTGAATCATCAACAAGAAATCCAGAAACATATACTGATGTTCATGAGTTGTCTGATGATGAAGATGAACAGCTTGAGAGTACGGGGGAGTTTAATTCGGCACAGGAAGCTGATTTCACACACTTGGACTCTGTCATTGTGCCTGATGAGATTCCAAGTTCTCGTATCAATAAGGACCATCCAGTGGAGAATATTATCGGTCCTTTGGATTAGGGGATTCAGACAAGAAATCAAGTTATTGCTGATGAACATCCTGCATCCCTTTCTGACTCTTCTGAGTCTGTTTCTCTTGCATGTCTTGCTGCTGAGGTTAAATCATGCTTTCTATCTCATGTTGAGCCTAAACGGACAGAAGATGCTTTGAAAGATCTACACTGGGTTGAAGTAATACAAGAGGAGTTGCATCAATTCAAAAAGCTACATGTTTGGGAATTGGTGCCATTACCTAAGGGTGCACATCCTACAGGCACTCGATAGGTTTATCGAATTAAGAAAGATGATCGAGGGGTTGTTATTAGAAACAAAGCAAGGCTAGTAGTTCAAGGTTTTCATCAAGTAGAGGGATTGGACTATGATGAGGTTTTCGCTCCTGTTGCAAGATTGGAGTCGATTCGTATCTTCTTGGCCTTTCCGTCCTTCAAGGAATTTATTGTTTATCAGCTTGATGTAAAAAGCGCGTTTCTGTATGGAAAGGTTGATACCGATGTTTATGTGAAGTAGCCTCCTGGTTTTGAAGATCCTTTGCATCCAGAATATGTCTGTAAACTCAATAAGGCATTATATGGTTTGCATCAAGCGCCATGACTGTGGTATGAGAGGCTTGCCACTCATCTTGTTAAGAATGGATTCGAAAGAGGTAGTATTGATAGCACTCTATTCACAAAAAGAGATGGAAACGACTTGTTGCTGGTACAGGTGTATGTCGATGACATCATTTTTAGTTCTACAAAAGATTCCATGTGTAAAGACTTCGAACATCTCATGAAGTCTCAATTTGAGATAAGTGCAATGGGGGAACTCACGTTCTTTTTGGGTGTACAAGTTGAGCAGTCTGCCAAAGGAATTTACATTCATCAGTCCAAATATGTCACTGATATGTTAACTAGGTATGACTTGCTTAACTGTAAGACCTATGGCACCCCCATTGAAATTATTCATAATCTCGGGCCGGCCACTGATGAAGAGGATTGTAAGGAAAAGGACTATCGCTCAATGATTGGTTCTCTCATGTATCTGACTACTTCCAGGCCGGACATTGTATTTGCTGTGTCTATTTGCTCCAGATATCAAGCTAGGCCAAAGGTTTCTCATATGAAAGCAGTAAAGAGCATTTTTGGATACCTCAAACATAGGCCAACTCTTGGTCTATGGTACTCCAATGAAAAATCGTTTGCACTAACTGCTTACTCGGATTCTGATCATGGCGGCTGTAGCATAGATAAGAAGTCAACAACTGGTGGAGGCCAGTTTCTTGGATCACGTTTTGTCTCGTGGTAGTGCAAAAAGCACACTACAGTGGCTACTTCCACTGTGGAGGCTGAGTATGTTGCTGCGGCTAGTTGCTATTCCCAAGTTCTGTGGATTCAGCATCACTTACGTGATTACGGGTTACTTCTTACTATGATTGCTATACATATTGATAATACTGCTGCTATCTCTATTACACGTAATCCCGTACAACACTCTAGGACTAAACACATAGAACTTAGGTTTCACTTCATACGGGATTGCTATGAGAAACACTTAATAGACCTTGTCCACACAGATACCCTTAAGCAGAATGCTGACTTATTCACCAAGGCCTTTTCTCGTGCCCGATTTGATGAACTAGTCAACATGATTGGTTTGCGCTTCTTTCAACTCAAGAAGTAATTTTTTGGAATTGGACTATTATTTTTTTTTTTTTGACGCAACTGCCACTCTTTCTACTCTTTAGTATTAAAGAAATGCACAGTTGCAACATTTGTAAAAAGACGTTTAGTTGTGTCTGTAAACAACTAGAGAAATGATAGTACATTAGGGTGCATGCACAAAATGAAAATTTTAAAGTTTATCCTTGATGTATCAGTAGGTTTATCTAGCATACTTACCACAGCATTCATAAATATTACCTTCATCATATGATGTACTGGTAGGCATGATACACCGACCTTTGAGCAATTAAAAAGTAATTCTAATACATGTCTATTATCATGTGGTCAACATCCTGTGATGTATGACTAAGTGTCTTAATTCCTTAATACAACTTGGCATACTTCCATTTTAGTTTGTAATATGAAATCATTTGGGGGTATATACTTCTTGTTTCCTCTGTTGTACGTAAGTACATACCTGGTTTCAAGTTGTATATACTTAAAAGTTAAGAAAACGGAAGTCAATGAACTTGAAAAAGTCTTAAATCATAAGATACCTAACAAGGTCGCCAAAATGGTTTGACCATGTCCGATTTTGCTTACATCTGAATCAAGCTATGTCGCTTTGTTGTACGTTTATACAGACCTGTCACCGCTGTCTTGATTCTTAAAACCAATTTCCTCTATTCTATCTATCTTGGAAGATATGTTCTTGTCTAAATTATAGGGGTATGTCTATGGTGGAGACCACAGATAACTATTCATACTAACATAAAAGGTTTGCTCATAGACGCAGATGTAACATGTTTAGGTGGTCAAACAATACCAGTAATCATCTTGAAATAATATTTAGAAAAGGTGTTTTAAATATGCTAAGTAAATTTAAAGAGGACAACTATACTGATAATTGAGATAACACTTACTATTTCCTAGTAATTGCATGTTATCTTAATATGATCCCTTAGCAGACAAAATAACTACGTCACCAAAAAGTAAATTAATTTAAGTTTCATTTTAGGTTTAGTAATTAAGTTATTTTAGTTAATTTTACCTTCAATTTTGTATATTTATTTTTACAAGTCCATTAGTTACTCTTGCATCGGGTTACGAAACTTGAAATTAAAAATCAAGTTTTCTGGGTACTGCGACATAAGTATTGTCCTGCGACATAACTTATGTCACCTTTTATGTCGCTTAATTATGTCGCTAGGTGGGGCTGGGGTATAAATACCCCACCCCAGTCGATTTCTCTGTTCACACTTTTAGCGACACAAAATCAAAAACCTGCGACATAAAAATCATTCTTGCGACACAAAAGATGCATGTGAATTCATTTTTTTGATTTAGAACGTCTGGTATTTTCCTTGGCAATCGATCACTTGTTTCTTGTTCCCCATCTTCTACTCGATCGATAGGTACTAATTTCACCCTCTTTTACCGTATATTTAACCTTTAATCGTTGAATTTAGTTACGAGTTTTTAGGGGTTACGGGTTTGGGTTAATTAGACACGAATATTTCACTCTTTGATGATAATATCTGTGTTTTCGTGCTCCTTGTTTGATGGCGTACCCTAAGGTATGTCTTATTTTCGAAAAACCCAAATTAGTGTTTAGGGTTTCTGGGTTGGGGCTTACTGTTCATCACTGCGACATAACATGCGACATAACTTTTATGTTGCAGAGTTTCTGAATTCCAATTTATGTCGCTGACATTTGCGACACAATATTTATGTCGCTGCCATTTGCGACACAACTATTATGTCGCTCAATAATAATGCAACATAACTTATGTCGCTTAACTCAGTTTGGCTTATTCCTCACTTTCGTCCAATTGTGGTATAGCCATGGCAGGTGATTTCATTCAGGACAATGGTGTTTCACACTCCTGTGTTCACTGCTTCTGCCCAAAGACTATCATGTCTTGCACTTCCGCGACTTCGAGGATCACCTTTTAGTCGTGGAAGCTTATGTGCATTCAGGTGTCGTGATAGCATTCTTGCTTGATCGATTACCTTTCGTTTTTGATGGTCTGGTGGGATCCCCTCATTATCCTGGATCTTTGCCTGTCCTTGTCTTGAATTTTGGCCTTTATGTATTAATAGTATTGCACCCTGCTGTGCGACACAAATTTTATGTCGCATCATCTTTGCGACACAAATTGTTTATGTCGCATAAATTTGATTAAATTCGATTTAATTGCAAAAGGCGACACAACTCTTTCCGTCGCATTAGTGCTTAGCGACACAATTCCTTATGTCGCTTACTATGTCAAAATCAATTTTGTTCTGTAAGCGACTCAAGCCAATTATGTCGCAGCTTTCCTGCGACACAATTCTCTATGTCGCATACAACACGATACTAAATTGATTTATTTGTTTCGATTGAATCTGCTTTCGCTAACCGTTTTCGAGTTTTATTGTTATACTTTGTACAGCAATGGCAGATGGTGATATTCTTTGGGAACCACATCACAATATTGTGGCATTTTTGGATGACTCGAAGGAGACGGCTGCTCCGTACAGGCCAATGGTGGCATTTCTACGCCGGTCTCGTATTCATACTGCTATCACCGCAACCACCAACATTTACAAGGATCAGGTGGGTCAATTTTAGGAAAATGCGGTGATCAACTCCGAGTTGCCATTTACCAGGATTATCTACACTTTGGGTGATCGTCAACTCATTATCTCAGAACAGGTTATTAGGGAATTCTTCCAGTTTGGTGATACAACTGAAATGCCCACCCTGTTTGGAAATGAGTTTATTGTTGGGGCTATGACACGCATCGGTTATCCAGGCGTGCCAAATGATCAATACCGAAAGGCAAATCTGCTAAGGTTTGGAGATATTTGATGCATGTGCTTATCGTTTGCCTTTCTCCTTGTAAGGCTGGTTTTGACGGTATCAGTCATTCTACGGCCTCTGCCATGCTAGCGTTGGTCTACAATAAGCCCTTCAACTTTTCTGGGTATATCTTCATGGCGATGGTCGACAACGTTAATGCCTGGGACAAGCGTTGGAATCTATATCCACGCTTCATTCAGCTTTTTCTCGATAACCAGCTTCCCGGCCTTCCACAAAATGCTCGAGAGTGCTTGCGTCCAACTCTCATGAACGTCCGAATCTGGACGGTTTGTGCGGCAGGTGCGAACGCGAACAACAATTTTCCGTTGTTTGGGCCCATAGTTGATGAAGCTTATGTTGCACTGCCCAATGACTGTTTTATGGATGTTTTGGCTGCACCTGGGCAGCAACCTCAGGAGGAGGAATTACACCTCCATGAGGCACAGATACATGTTGATGACCTGTTACAGGAAATTGACAATATTCAAGCTGGAGAACAGGCTGATCAGCCTAATCTTGAAGATCCAGTTGCTGAAGATTCGGATGGAGGTTCTACTCCTGAGACTTCTCTGAGGGTTGTCCCTTCGGAATATGCGTTGAGGAATATTCAACGGTTTGAACCATGTCGGTTCAAACGAATTCAGCGTCGTATTCGTCAAGGTACGACTTCAGTGCGCCCTGATCAGGGCAAACGACCAAGAAGCGATGATCTCAATGATGAAGATTGGGTTCCACCTTAGTCTATTCGTCGTACTTCTACATCGTCTTCGAGGCCACAGGTCGACATTCCCCGTGTTGAGGTTCCAATTCAACCTCTGCCTTCGGTTATACAGGAACTTTTGAAAAGGATGGATCAGATGCAGCAGACCATGGACAATCAAGCTCAATTGATTCAGTCTCAGGCATCGGTTTTGGAGGTTCAAGCTGCGCAGATTAAAGCATTAGAAGAAATGGCAGCTTTAGTTCCTACTTTGAATAATAGGGTGTTAGAGTTAGAATCCCTAGCTGCTGTTCCGGGGGAGTCAGGCCTGCATGCCATAGAAACAACATCTAGGGCTTCAGCCGGAACCCAAACTGACAATGTAAATGATAATGTAAACATTTCTGATGATAATGAATCTCTTCGTTTGGATTATTTCTCGGTCGATGATATTCTAGGTCAACCAAGACCGTTAGCTGTAGATTATTCAAATGCTAATCTATCTTTTATTCAGCGAATGGTTAATGAGGAAAGTCAGACATCTGAACCTGAATTTGAGATCAATGATGATGTCGAGATTGAGGAAGAGGAGATGCATTCTGATGAATTCTATGATGATGCTCCGACAATCGAGACTGATTCTTCAGAAGATGAAGCAGAGCCAGCTGGAACTACGCAAACTATTCCAGAGACTACACCGGCTTCTGATACTGCTTCTACATCAACTTCTGAACGACCTGTGATAAGTTTTATTCCTGGTGAACCTATTCGTGTTACTTGCAAGACATATAAAGTTAGTGGGAATTACACAGGAGTTATCAAAAGCTGGAAAACCTACAAAGGTATTTTCATGATTAAGAGAAGCGATGGTATTTTATATTGTAAAAGATCATTCAAGAAGCTAAGTACATTGCCAAAGGGAAAAATAAATCGTCTAGCTCAACTGGAATTGATAAATCCAACCAGGGATTCAAGAGCTGATTTTGTACAGACGGTTTTGCGTCGTGAAGTGAAGAGCAAAAGATATAACTTTATCAAACCGACGCTTGGAACGAGATTCATATTCAAGAAGAGATTTGATCCAGTAACAAGACAGCCGATTTGCAAAGTACATTATCCGCCAACTGATTGTTTGACTGAAATTCCACTTGAGACAGTTCCCTTTAACTTTCTTAGAAGATTTCATCATTGGGAACTTGAACCACGTACGGGCGAAGCTGTGTTTATATTTGTTCCAGAATCTTAGCATCCAGAGACAACTTCGCTATATGGTTTGAAGAAAGCTCAATTCAAAGTTTTTGATCCTATGAGCTTGATCAATATGTCACATAAAGACTTGCGGAAATTGTTTGATAATCCAATTCGCTTCAATGTAAGAAATGTTGTGAATTCGATTCTTGCTAGACAATTCCAGAAAGTTGTGACCGTGTGTGTTACGCATGGGATTCATGCTGGAGGCAGGTTTCCTGAAGGCTGGGCTTAATTGAAGAAATTTTGAAGACCAAGCTGAAGACACGGGGGAGTTAGTTGGTGCATCTTAGTTTGTCTGTCAGTTGGTCTAAGTCTGTAATGCGTTTGATATGTAATTACGTTAGTTATAACGTTTGTATTAATTACATTTTGTGTTTTGGTGACACAAGGACTTTGTGTCGCAATAGTCAACTTGGCGACACATCTTGTGTTGCATGAGTCGGCTTGGCGACACAGCTTGTGTCACATAGATCAGTGAGTATTAATAGTTGAGTTCGGCTCAGTGGTGAGGGTTGACGAATTTAGGTATTGTGAGAGCATATTGTACTCGAGCTATTCAATATAATATGATTGGTATTCAATTAAGTATTAATATACTTTCTGTTTGTGTTGTTTGATTCGTTAAACGTTTATATATTCAATCTTTGGATTCCGCACTTTGATTGGATATTTGGATTCAGTTAGGTCCGATTACAGGGGTCCTACACTGTTGTTGTACGAAAACTCGAACAACGGTAGATGTTTTTCCCAGTTTACACCGAAGTCAACTACGCAAGCTCGTAGCATGTCTGCCAGTGTTTAAATTGTTCGTTCACAAGATGGGTACCCAATGATTTTTGAAGTGATTGCCAAAAGTGAGATGTGAAGCGACTATCCCTATCGGAGATAATCGATATTGGGACGCCGTGTCGAGAAACGATTTCCTTGATGTAAATTCAAGTGAGGCATTCCATTTTTTTGGTTTCTTTGATTGTCAGGAAATGAGCAGATTTTGTGAGACGATCGACGATCACCCAAATGGTATCACAACCGCTCGTTGACTTTGGTAGTTTGGTTATGAAATCCATGGCAATTTGTTCCCATTTCCATTCGGGAATGCTGGGCTGTTGGAGTAAACCAGAAGGTTTTTGATATTCGGCTTTGACTTTCGAGCAAGTAAGACACTTGCTGACGTACGTGGCGATTTCAGCTTTCATATTTGGCCACCAATAAAATTCCTTGATGCCGTGGTACATTTTATCGGATCCTGGGTGAATAGAATATTTGGACTTATGAGCTTCTTCCATCACCAAGTCTCGCAGATCTCCAAAACTGGGTAACCAGATTCGGTTAGAGAGGTACCTAACTCCGTTAGGTTTGATTTCAAATTGTTTATCCATGCCTCGCAAGGCTTCGTTTTTGATGTTATCGGGTTTCAGAGCTTCAAGTTGAGCAGTGAGGATCTGAATGTTTAGATTGTTGTGAATAGTCATACTGAGGGCTCGGACTCGAAGTGTTTTTGATCGTTCCTTTCGACTTAGGGCTTACCTTGATGGTATTTGATTTCGCAATCGTAATTGGTGAGCAACTCGACCCATCGACGTTGCCTCATATTGAGATCCTTCTGATCAAATATGTGTTGGAGACTTTTATGGTCGGTAAAGATTGTGCACTTAGTGCCATAGAGGTAATGTCTCCAGATTTTGAGGGCAAAGATGACAGCCCCAAGCTCGAGATTGTGAGTGGTGTAGTTCTTTTCATGGATTTTGAGCTAACGTGAAGCGTAAGCAATGACTTTATCTCACTGCATCAGCACGCAACCGAGACCTTGATGAGAAGCATCGCAGTATACCACGAAGTCATCGTTGCCTTCGAGTAATGATAGAATAGGAGCACTGCAGAGTTTCTGTTTCAGGAGTTGGAATGTTGACTCTTTCTTATCATTCCAATCGAACTTTTTATCTTTCTGAGTCAGTGTCGTGAGTGGTTGAGCTATTTTTGAAAAAATTTTGATGAACCGACGATAATACCCCGCCAATCCCAAGAATTGGCGTACCTCGGTCGGAGTGGTTGGCGATTGCCAGTCTTTGATAACCTCGATTTTTGATGGATCGACATGGTTTCTTGACTATCGATGACATGTCCAAGGAATTGAACGGTTCGTATCCAGAACTCACACTTATAGAATTTGGCGTACAACTCCTTGTGCTTAAGTAGTTCTAGGATGGTTCTGAGATGTTGCGCATGTTCTTGTTCGTTTCACGAGTATATGAGAATGTCGTCAATGAAGACAATGACAAACTTGTCGAGGTAAGGCTTGCACACCCGATTCATAAGATCCATGACAATAGCCGGTGCGTTGGTTAGACCTAATTGCATCACTAGAAATTCGTAATGCCCATAACGGGTTCTGAAAGCAGTTTTTGGGATGTCAGTGTCGCGAACACATAATTGATGATAACCTGATCGCAGATCGATCTTTGAATAACAACTTGATCCTTGAAGTTGGTCAAATAGGTCATCAATACAAGGAAGTGGATACCGGTTCTTGACAGTTTGCTTGTTCAACTCTATGTTGTCGATACACATTCGGAAAGAACTGTCTTTCTTTTTGACAAATAGGACCGGAGCTCCCCAAGGTGAAGAACTCGGCCAAATAAATTCTCTTTCCAGGAGTTCCTGTAATTGATTGGACAACTCCTGAAGTTCGGATGGGGCTAAGCGGTATGGTGCTCGGGCCACAGATGCGGCACCTGGCACGAGGTCGATTGAGAACTCAACCTGTCTTGGTGATGGTAGACTAGGTAGTTCTTCGGGAAAGACTTCTGGAAAGTCTCAAACGATGGGCACATCCTCAAGTCGCATCTCCTCTGATGTGTGCGAGGATTGCTGGATAACTCTTTCTCAGAAACTTCTGGGTTTTCAAACAGGATATGATGTTGAGTCTCGTCCCACCGGTCTCCCCCTGTATGACCAAGGTTCGACCGACGGCGAGAGGAATACGAACGATTTTATCGTAACAAATGATTTCGGCACGATGCTTGGACAACCAGTCCATACCAATGATGACGTCGAAACTTCCAATTTCAACAGGCATAAGATTAATTGAAAAGGTTTCGTTGGCTAGGTTTAAAGTGCAATTAGGTATTACACTATCGGTTTGTATGAGTTTACCGTTCGCTAGTTCTACAGTGTACTTAACATATAAAGCAACAGGGGTGATGTCAAGTAGTGGATAAAATTCATCAGAGATAAAGCTTCTATCAGCACCAGTATCAAACAGAATAGAAGCAGATAAGTTGTTGAGGAGGAACATACCCGTGACCACATTCGGGTCCTGATGGGCATCCCCAGAGTTGAGTACGAACGCTCTTCCCCTTGCGTTGTTGTTGTTGTTGTTGTTTCCCTTGTTCTTGTTTTTAGGACATTCATTTCTGAAGTGTCCCGCCTCTCCACACCCAAAGCAGGATTTGGGTTGTTCGGCATTATGGTGAGAGGTGTTGTTATATTTGGGGGTTCGGCAATCTCGGGTAAAGTGCCCGTACCTCCTACAGTTGTTGCAGAGAGTACTGCATGGACCGTCGTGGTGGTAGTTACATTTGGAGCAGTATGGCCTGTCCCTAGTGTATCCACGCTTGGATTCAGAATTTGTGTTGTAAACTTGGATGGCATTGGATTTCTTGTTCTGGTTGTTGTGGGGTTCGGATGATTTGCGTTTGTTGTTGTTGGGGGAGGATGTGTTGGATGTCTCACGGCTGACAACCATGGCCATGAGTTCATGTGCCAACCGGATTGCACTTTCAACGGTGGTTGGCTTTGATGAGGTGATATTCCCCTGAATATTCTCCGGGAGGCCGCGGATGTATCTCTTGATGCACTTCTCTTCCAGATCAACCAAACCCGGGAATAACAAAGCGAATTGCTGGAATTTGGTGGTATATCCAGCAATGTCAGTTCCCTACACTATTAAGTGCCAGAATTCTTCCTCTAGACGGTGCAGTTCTTCTTCGGGACAGTATTTTTCCCTAAGCTTTTTCTTCAGTTCAGCCCAAGGAAGTTGGTTTGCTATCTCGATGCCCACAGAGTTTGCGTGGGTATTCCACCACGTAAGTGCACCTTCCTGAAAGGTGTAGGCAGCAAACTTGACTTTGTTATCCTCCATACAGTTATTGAGGTTGAAGACGGATTCCATACATTCAATCCACCTGATTAGACCAATAGCACCTTTCGTGCCTTTGAAGTAGAGTGGTTTGCAGCTAAGAAAATCCTTGTAAGAGCAAGGTTTGATAATAGGAGTATTGATTGGGGTTTCGTCATTACTTCGAGAGTTTCGAGGTAAATCCCAAGCAGCCAAAACATCGGCCACTGCTCGAGATACAACAGCAGCAAGTTCGGCATCACTGTAACTTTTCTTCTTTGGCGGCATGATTCTTCAAGAGAGAAACAAAAGGTACGTGAGAGGTGGTATTAGAATGATAACCCGATAGATGTACATATATTAAAGAGGTAATATACAACATCACAAAGTAAAAATTAACAGTGTAAGATAGTCGAGAGAAATTGTTGATTGATATTACGATGTTAAACGATTACAGAAAATTTCGAGTTACGTGTCCCAAACGTTACAGGATTAGATTTTTAATAAAAGGTGCCGGGAATTGTTACATCCGGTCGAATTACATAGGTCCTACGAAAGCATGATAAAGTACAGATTTAACCTAAGCTAATCCTGACGTAGATTGAGTGGCGGTAGTAGTGCGGTGAGATGGTCCACAGATTCTGCAAGTCTGCTAACCATTCGAAGGGCGTCCTCGGTTTCCCTTAGACGTGTCTCGCACAGATTCAACCTTGATTGTAGGACGGAGATTTCATTTCGGTTGTCAATCACTTGGTTGTGGACAACCTCCATAGTTTCGATGGTTTCACCTAGACGGTTGTCAAGGGTGTCAATGTTGTTGACGGTATTTTCATGATCTTCGGAGACTTGATTGATACGTTCGAGTGATGTGAGTCTCTAGTTTTCGTTGGTTTCTTGAAGTTCAATATCCATAGTATTAAGTCGTTGCTAGTGACGGTGTAGCCTAGTGTTTAAGTCCGACAAGGTGAAGTGAGTGGAGTATGGGTCAGCTCAAGGCAACTTGGTGTTCCTCCTAGCTACCCTTGGGTTTCGCGATCTATACGGATGAGAGCGTAACGAATTGGATGGTGTGTTTGCCATTCTGAGACAAAGCGTTATAAGGAATGGGGCCTATATTCATATAATACATATATAATATAGCCTAAGATACTGAGCGAGAGCGAGGCCTATCTATGTATATATATATATATATATATATATATCACATAATAGCCTAAAGTGTCTAACACATACATGTTTGAAACCCTGTTCTCTCGAGGTCAGAGTCAACTAGTGTATCATGTTCATTCATGATTCCTTTCAGATCTCACATCATATTCTTTTAATTGTACATAGTTGATCAGGCTATGTTAAATTAAACCAATACAATGTAGTCACTGAAACTAATCATACTTAATAAGGAATACTGCCTAACGGTCATAGTCTAGGCCCACATAATGCAACCTAGTTCACTATTACCTTAGGCTCTGATACCAATCTGTCGCACCCCCAATTTCGGGTTGCGGAATCGAATCGGGTCGGCGCGTGACTAATCAATAATCACAAGCACAAAGATATAATGAATGACCACTATATGCATTCTTTTACAATTTCATTGATTAAACAAAAGTTTACCTCAAAATATAGTTTACATTAGCTCAGTTCTTGAATTGAGAGATTTACATTACATAATTAATTTATATAAAATATAATAATGCAATTAGGTCTCTGATTGTTTGAATGCAGACTCGAGCTAATGATTCCAGATTGGGCAGCCAACCTACTGCTGTGTACATGTGATACATGCTAAAATTGGTCACGAAACGCTGGTGAGCTCACAGGTTTGTATGTCAACACATATTTGTACGAACCGCAAGATTTAATTGACTTTAAAATGCAATTAAGCAAAATAAAAGTTATACAGCCATGAGCACTTAGTCCGAGCTGAACTTGAATGTCGGGTCCAATTAAGGAACCCAACGGAGGTGCCTCCTACGAGTGCCTAATCTACACTCGTCTTCCCAAATGCTAATACGTCCGTTTGACCAGTTAGTGTGTGTGACACCCCTCAAAAATTTAATAGAACCTAACAAAAATACGGACGTTGGTGAATAAAATATTAAATAATATGAAATTATTTAATAACATTATTATTTACTAAATATTATACTGATAATATTTAAAACGTATTTCGTATCGTAGAAAACACACCGAACGCGACGAAAACGCATGAAACGCGTCCGACAACTCAACGTGAGTCAAAATATATTTTATAAATTTAAAATATATCACTCCGAGTAAAACTTTTATTCAAAATATCTCATTTTTAAAATGTTAACGAAAAACGTCTAGTTAAAACGTTACGCGATGTAACATCCGTAAAATAAACGCGGAAATCGAGACCGATAAATTAACGGAACATTTTTATAAGTGTTTTTAAGTATTTAGACTAAGAATTTCAAATAAAAATATTGAAATTTAAACCGTTAACTAAACACGCGTATTAAACGTTTAACGTATAAATAAACGTCAAAACGAACGAGGAAATGAACACTGCATTGAGCGCGAATTGAGGGAACGAAATTTAAACAATACCCAGCCCCTGTGGGCCCCCATGTTGCCCCCACTTCCACTTTGCTTCTTTGACTCCCCTAAACCATATTACACTCCACCTTCTATTCCCTCATTTCATTTCATTCATCATTTCTTCACCATTCACTTTACCCAAAGAATCTCTCCTCCCTCTCTAGAAATCTGCCACTCTCTCTCTAAAATACACAAAAAAACACAGCCTTGATTATTAAAGAAAAGGAGCAAGATACAAGAACAAGAAGAAGCTAAGTAGCACAAGTTCATTCACCATCATCATCTTCTTCATTCTCATCATTGTTTTGTAAGGATCCACACCATTTCTCTCTAAAAAATCAGTTGCATGTTGATTATTTACATGTTATCTAGCTCCATTAAGAAGATCATGTCCAAAAGAAAGCTTAAAACACGTTTTTCATAAAGATCTAAAAGTGACAGATTCTGTCCAGAAAAATCAGCCCACCAAATCGACAATATCTAGAGTTCTAGGAAGAGTTAGACAACGAATGTTTATTTTAAAGTTGCGTATTGAAAAGATTTACAAAAAGTTCTTCTTTGGCTCTTTCCAGAAATGTACCTATTTTTAGATATAACCAGATCTTTGAGCCTGGTCTGAAGGTTTTCGAAAACCGAGTTCGATTCTTTAGCAAAATTAATTACCTATGTAAATGGACACTATAGTTTCTATAAAAGTTATATGTTAGTCTAGAAACTATGGTGATCAGTTGGTAAAATTTGTGAGGCTTGATTTGGACCATAAGTTAGTAAGAACTATGGCGAAACAAACCGACAAAAACCGAAAATATAACTAGGGACTGTTTTGGAACTATTGTAAAAACCGACACTTTTGGTGAACTCCGACATGAACCGACAATTTATTTGGACTCTATAAACTGATATATAGGTTGGGTCAAAGTGTGGGGTCAAACCGAGTAAGTTTGACCAAGTCAACAAAAGTGGCTCGATTTCTAAAAACTTACTATTTTTGGGAAAATGGTAACAAAAATGGGTTTGGGTGACTAAGTTGGTACCTCTAACCACCGTTGACCAAATTTGAGGGTGTGACAAATAAAATATAATACGCGTAATAGTACTTAATTTGTAATTAGTTGTAATTACGTACAAAATATTGGGAACGAATCTGACACAAATACGGACGTTGGTGAATAAAATATTAAATAATATAAAATTATTTAATAACATTATTATTTACTAAATATTATATTGATAATATTTAATACGTATTTCGTATCGTAGAAAACACACCGAACGTGACGAAAACGCCTGAAACGCGTCCGACGAATCAACGTGAGTCAAAATATATTTTATAAATTTAAAATATATCACTCCCAGTAAAACTTTTATTTAAAATATCGCATTTTAAAACGTTAACGAAAAACGTCTAGTTAAAACGTTACGCGATGTAACATCCGTAAAATAAATGCGCAAATCGAGACCGATAAATTAACGGAACATTTTTATAAGTGTTTTTAAGTATTTAGACTAAGCATTTCAAATAAAAATATTGAAATTTAAACCGTCAACTAAACACGCGTATTAAACGTTTAACGTATAAATAAACGTCAAAACGAACGAGGAAACGAACACTGCACGGAGCGCGAATTGAGGGAACGAAATTTAAACAAAACCCAGCCCCTGTGGGCCCCCATGCTGCCCCCACTTCCACTTTGCTTCTTTGACTCCCCTAAACCATATTACACTCCACCTTCTATTCCCTCATTTCAATTCATTCATCATTTCTTCACCATTCACTTTACCCAAAGAATGTCTCCTCCCTCTCTCTAGAAATCTACCACTCTCTCTCTAAAATACACAAAAAAACACAGCCTTGATTATTAAAGAAAAGGAGCAAGATACAAGAACAAGAAGAAGCTAAGTAGCACAAGTTCATTCACCATCATCATCTTCCTCATCTTCTTCATTCTCACCATTGTTTTGAAAGGATCCACACCATTTCTCTCTAAAAACTCAGTTGCATATTGATTATTTACATGTTATCTAGCTCCATTAAGAAGATCATGTCCATAAGAAAGCTTAAAACACGTTTTTCATAAAGATCTAAAAGTAACAGATTCTGTCCAGAAAAATCAGCCATCAAAATCGACAATATCTAGAGTTCTAGGAATAGTTACACAAGGAATTTTTTTTTTAAAGTTGCGTATTGAAAAGATCTACAAAACGTTCTTCTTTGGCTCTTTCCATAAATGTATTTATTTTTAGATATAACCAGATCTTTGAGCCTGGTCTGAAGGTTTTCGAAAACCGAGTTCGATTCCTTAGCAAAATTAATTACCTATGTAAATGGACACTATAGTTTCTATGAAAGTTATATGTTAGTCTAGAAACCATGGTGATCAGTTGGTAAAATTTGTGAGGCTTGATTTGGACCATAAGTTAGTAAGAACTATGGCGAAATAAACCGACAAAAACCGAAAACATAACTAGAGACTGTTTTGGAACTATTGTCAAAACCGACACTTTTGGTGAACTCCGACATGAACCGACAATTTATTTGGACTCTATAAACTGATATATGGGTTGGGTGAAAGTTTCGGGTCAAACCGATTAAGTTTCACCAAGTCAACAAAAGTGGCTCGATTTCTAAAAACTTACTATTTTTGGGAAAATGTTAACAAAAATGGGTTTGGGTGACTTAGTTGGTACCTTTGACCAACTTTGACCACCTTTGACCAGTATGACCAACTTTGACCAGTTTGACCAGGTTTGACCAACTTTGACCAGGTTTGACCAACTTTGACCAACGGTTTAAGGTTTTTACAAACTAAATAATCTGTTTGCAACATACGATATGTACTAATAAATGATATACAACAAAACAAACTTAATAATAATGTCTAAATGAATTATTATTACAAACTTTCACCAACGGGTCGTACATGTTTTAATAAATGAACTTGAACAACTTATTTGGACATAACTAGTTGATGAACGCTAACATGGATGGTCAACTACGACATCCACATACTTACACTTGTAATATCATACGTTTAGGACGTTAGGAGATTATTGACTCGAAACATAATTACATTAGAGACACTAGCAACCACAGTGAGTTCACAGCCCCTACTTTTACTGTTTTCAATACTTTTCTCTAACAGGGGTGAAGGACATAGCTACTACTTTATTGTTTTGATACAAACGTACAATGATTATTATAAATGCTTTCATACTATTACTTGAACTGTTTACGAAATGACTTTTCACACTATTTTGGGAACATTACAACGAATCTTGGTACGGACCTAGGTTTACGAGAGGTAGTTGTGTGCACAAAAGTCCCAGTGTACGCAGCCTATAACCATTAGCTAGGTGACTCTAGCCACTAGATATACGGATAGTACTATTGAGTTGACAGCCCTCCCACTATGATAACTTGTTGGTCGTGCCAACCGCACGATGGCAGTCGTAACGAGGAGCGTATATTTAAAATGTTACTGTGGCAAAAACATAAAATTTCATGGATTGGTTATAGCACTAGGGGTCGTTACTTTAAATCATAAGGTCTAGCTAACCTTTGAGGGATCACCGTCTATGTTTCCCTACTACTATTACATACTTTTTGAGAAATAACATTTTCCTACGATTGACTATATAGGAATGCGTTTCTACTATTTATACACTGGATTGTTTTTTCCAAACGTATACTATTTGATGTGTTGACATCATGACAACAAAACTGTATTCTGGGTAACATCCTAACGAAACTGTATTTTGGATAACGTCCCAACGAAACTACATTTTGGATAGTGATCGAACTAAACTATACTTTGGGTGACATCCCAACAAAATGACACTTTTGGATGACGTTCCAATAAAATGAAACCTTATTTGACATTATTTGACTTTTGAGTCAACAAACATACAAACAAGTTGGTTTAACGAACTAAACTCATAAACTTAAAACCTGTGAATTCACTCAACATTTTTATTGACTTTTTGATATGTCTTTCAGGAAACTAGCAGCACAAGTAAGACTGCATGCATATGGAACTAAGAGACCCACGACAAAATAGGATGACATCTTAACTACCGTTCAGCAATAATCATATGCTCTGATATGCGTGATTGTCCTACCTTCACGTCAGCACCCCTACTGTCCAAATGCTTCCCTAACCACCGTTGACCAAATTTGGGGGTGTGACAGATTGGTATTAGAGCCATTGTTTATAGCGAACTAGAAGTCTTTAAGTGACCTAGAGACCTTAGAGACCTAGACTATAGCCTTGGCTAGGACACTCATGCATACATACACTTGCATACGTCTAACTCGCTATACGACAACTATCGTCACGCCTATGTTAATCATGACACATCGGCACATGAGAACCCGCCGCATGACTCTATCATACACTCAACCTATTTATTTACTATACGACATTTTCAGCTCTTGTGTAATAAATGTATGGTTGGTTTTACCTTGTATTCCTTGAACCATACTACTTTCAATTCATTCATTCCTGCTTTGACTTCGCGTGAACCTGATCGTATTGAATGGTTGATGAAAAGAAGTATGTATTTGGCATCATATAATGACGCTTGGCCAACGTGATTATATAATACTAAGTACATATGGGCGTTTCATAGTCGTAAGATACGTGATGGGGATATCGCTAATTCTTCTTAATGCTCGATAATAGAAACATGTGAGACTTCATTCTTCACATTCCTTACTTTGGCATTTACTACTATCTGAACGACTACTCTATTCTGCTTGACTATTGTGTAAACAAACTCTTATTCTCGAACGGACCGAGCGAATTCATACTAGTTTAACGATTAGGACCGACAACTCATCAATCGAATGGACGGATGAAACAAATGGAGATCGCGATACGTATTGGAGTAACGAGCCTTCTTAAGTACTATGCGAAACGAATTCTCCCATGAATAGCAAACCTTATAGGATAATTTCCTACAAATTATATTTTGAAACGGTTATTTCAACAAACAACTATACTGGAAGGTTTTCCTACTATTTATTCACCGGATTGATTTTCAAACGAACACTACTATTTATACACTGAAATGATTTTCTAAAACATATATGAATTGATCACTATTTCTATTGAAAGTCAATGATTTATACATAACATGTTTATATTTAAACAACAAAAGATTTACAAGTAAGTTTATCAACTGTTTTAAACAACTACTCTCTCATGATTTGACCACGATTTGAACAACATTTTAACCGTTTTCGAATTGCCAACTGTTTTGACAACTGTTTGTTCATTTTAAACAACAACCGCAACATTAACGTTCCAACAGCTCCTGGACGCACGAACATTCTTAAATCAAAGGGTACACAACCGGATCCCTACGTCAACATCAATACATCATAGTAACCTCCTACTACTCTTTAACGTTACATTATTCGAACGTCTTGAATTTAGCGCTTAGTGATACTTTTGAACATATGACTTATTAACCTATAAAACAAGAATATCGAAACGTTAGGAGTTATACGGCAACCTAAGGCGCCACAACAGTGACATCACATTTTCTTGAAAACAAATACGTCTGACATGCCGACACGATTTAAATCTCGGGACGAGATTTCTCTAACAGTGTGAGAATGTGACACACCTCAAAAATTTAATACGCGTAATAGTACTTAATTTGTAATTAGTTGTAATTACGTACAAAATATTGGGAACGAACCTGACAAAAATACGGACGTTGGTGAATAAAATATTAAATAATATGAAATTATTTAATAACATTATTATTTATTAAATATTATATTGATAATATTTAAAACGTATTTCGTATCGTAGAAAACACACCGAACGCGACGAAAACGCCTGAAACGCGCCCGACGACTCAACGTGAGTGAAAATATATTTTATAAATTTAAAATATATCACTCCGAGTAAAACTTTTATTTAAAATATCGCATTTTAAAACGTTAACGAAAAACGTCTAGTTAAAACGTTACGCGATGTAACATCCGTAAAACAAACGCGCAAATCGAGACCGATAAATTAACGGAACATTTTTATAAGTGTTTTTAAGTATTTAGACTAAGCATTTCAAATAAAAATATTGAAATTTAAACCGTTAACTAAACACGCGTATTAAACGTTTAACGTATAAATAAACGTCAAAACGAACGAGGAAACGAACACCGCACGGAGCGCGAATTGAGGGAACGAAATTTAAACAAAACCCAGCCCCTGTGGGCCCCCATGCTGCCCCCACTTCCACTTTGCTTCTTTGACTCCCCTAAACCATATTACACTCCACCTTCTATTCCCTCATTTCATTTCATTCATCATTTCTTCACCATTCACTTTACCCTAAGAATCTCTCCTCCCTCTCTCTAGAAATCTGCCACTCTCTCTCTAAAATACACAAAAAAAACACAGCCTTGATTATTAAAGAAAATGAGCAAGATACAAGAACAAGAAGAAGCTAAGTAGCACAAGTTCATTCACCATCATCATCTTCCTCATCTTCTTCATTCTCACCATTGTTTTGTAAGGATCCACACCTTTTCTCTCTAAAAACTCAGTTGCATGTTGATTATTTACATGTTATCTAGCTCCATTAACAAGATCATGTCCTAAAGAAAGCTTAAAACACGTTTTTCATAAAGATCTAAAAGTGACAGATTCTGTCCAGAAAAATCAGCCCACAAAATCGACAATATCTAGAGTTCTAGGAAGAGTTAGACAACGAAATTTTTTTTTAAAGTAGCGTATTGAAAAGATCTACAAAAAGTTCTTCTTTGGATATTTCCAAAAATGTACGTATTTTTAGATATAACCAGATCTTTGAGCCTGGTCTGAAGGTTTTTGAAAACCGAGTTCGATTCCTTAGCAAAATTAATTACCTATGTAAATGGACACTATAGTTTCTATAAAAGTTATATGTTAGTCTAGAAACCATGGTGATCAGTTGGAAAAATTTGTGAGGCTTGATTTGGATCATAAGTTAGTAAGAACTATGGCGAAAAAAACCGACAAAAACCGAAAACATAACTAGGGACTGTTTTGGAACTATTGTAAAAACCGACACTTTTGGTGAACTCCGACATGAACCGACAATTTATTTGGACTCTATAAACTTATATATGGTGTTGAGTCACTGGTCGCTGATCTCAACTCATTAGTCGCTGATGTGAAGTCACTAATACTCTCTCTCTGAAAGACTTATTGAAAATGGTCGTAGTTGAAGCTGCTGTTGCAAAAGTTTTAGTCTCTGATCCTATCTCTCCAGTTAGAAGATGAAGAACCTATCAAGATAAAGGATTCAACTGTGTGTGTTGCTGATACTCATCTATCAGCGAGAGTCTCCAAGTCTTTTTAAGTTATTCCTTCTGCTGAATAAAAGAAGTCACTCTAGTACTGTAGCTCAAGTTACTCTTCAAGAGCACGTTAGCTCGCAGCGAGTAAGGAGATCTTCTACTACTTCAGTGATTGCAGCATTAATTGTTGCATTAATAAGGAGTTGACATATTCTACACTATTATGGCGCCACGCGTGCTCCTCGTGACTTGGTCCAACATAGAAACTAACGTGGCAGCAAGTGATTGGCTTCAGGGTAAAAGGTGATATTTCCCAAGACAAAATGTCAGACCATGATGTATCACATCTCAACTACCTCACCAATCAAGCAGAAACACGTGTCCTTCCAGATCCGAAAATTAAGGATTTCGGCGTCTATAAATAGCGTAGTATATTGTACTCCATTTGGTGTCGGTTGTTCGTATTGTTACTTGTTTGTCAGTAACTAGTTTATCTAAGATACGAACAACACCAGCAAGTGAACTAATAGCGTGTTTGTCCACTATTGGTTCATCTCAGCGAGTGAGCAAGTTAGCGTGTTTGTCCACTACTGCTCATCTCCATTTGTAAGAGCTTTGGCTAATCTATTCCGCAATCAACAATAGATAAATTTCATCAATAAAAGAATTTATCTTTCAGCTAGTATTGCATCATCAATTGAACTGCTTATCATATTTATATATATTTGTGTTCATATTGCTGTCATTTAAATATGGTTAAAAACTTGCTAAATAAATTAACACATTAAAACAGAAAAGTTTTTAATTGTATTCAACCCCCCCTTCTACAATTAACTCACTGTTAACGATTCATAATCACTAACATAATAGTGATTAGGGACACACAATTGGTATCAGAGCAGAGTTGGTTTAAATATAATTAAATCAGATCTGCAATGGAATCGGTTAAATACAGTTATGTTGATTCTGAGTACCAGAAGGGAAATGGCTCCACTATTAAACCACCAGCTTTTGATCCATCTAGAATTGAAACCTGGATGTCCTGGATGATGATGTTCTTAGATCTTGTCGATGATCGCCTTTGCACAAAAATTATTAATGGTCCATACACCCCAACTACTATTGTTCCTGCAGTTGCAGCTACTACAACCACTCCTGCTATACCTTAAATGGTTATGCCTAAAAGGGAGGAACAATGGTCAGATGAGGATAGGCGTATGGTAAGGCTAGACAAACAAGCTAAAATTTACATAAGTATGGCACTTCCTGATGAAGTGTTTGGGTCTATTAGATTGTGCACAACAGTGAAACATATGTGGGATACTCTTAGAAACATCTATATTGGAACTCCTGACATAATTCGCTGTAGAGAAGTAAATCTAACTCGTCAATATGAGTTGTTTGCTATGGAACCCAATGAGTCACTGGCATCTACCTATACTAGATATCAAGCTTTAATTAATAAAATGGAAAAGGCTAATATAGGAAAGGTCCAGAGATTCATTGTTGAAAAATTTCTAGAGTTACTACCTAGGAAAACTTGGGGAACCATTGCAACATGCATAAGACAAAGAAATGATTATAATTTTCTCAATCTAACTCAAGTTTATGGAATTTTACTAAATTGGGAACAATCTGAGAAGCTAGCTGATCAAAGTGAGCACATTCGTGCTGCACTAGGAGGACAAAAGATTTCGAATGCCCTTGTAGCTGAGCTTGATGAAGCTGATCAAAAGCAGAAAGCAAAGCTCACCAAGTTGAGCTCAAAGTCACTGATTGTAGAAGAAGAAGGTAGTGTCGCTGAAGATCAGTCAGAAGCAAGCTATGATGAAGGACTAGAGAAGTTGGAAAGAGATATGGCCATGATGGTTGCAAACTTCAGAAAGAACAGCAGATTCAACATATTTGCTGGTGCATCATCAAATGATGATTCTAAACCAAAAGGTGAGTGCTACAAATGTCGCAAGCCTGGCCATTTTGCAGCTGAATGCCGGTCCAAAGCTGTTAACTCTTTCGCTGATCAAAAACCTAGCTTCAGAAATGACAAGTACAACAAGTACAAAACAAAGTACAAGAAGCTGAAGGAAATGTCCAAGTCAAAGAAAATGAATAAAGGGTTTATTGTTGAAGAAGGATCTGTCAGCGACTCTGACTCAACTTCATCATCTGATGAGGAAGAAGCAATGATCTGTTTAGACAAGGATTACTGCCTGATGGCTGACGATGCTGCTTTCCATGAAGACATCAAAGAAGTAGCTCATAAATGTTCAGCATCTGGGTGGGTTCCAGAAACTCTCTACAAGGTACATTGTTTTAAGTCTGCATCAGCGACTGAAAAAGATTTAATCTTTGAGACTTTGATAGTTGACTTATCAAATGCTCATGACATTCAGAAAAGACAAGAATGTATGATCAGTGACTTAACATCTAAACTTCAACTTCAAGAAGAAAATTTGTTAAAAATAAAAAATCTTACACTTGTTCTTGATGCACAAATACATGCAAATCAAATATGCATTCAAGAAAAAGTAAAGTTTGAAACTAAATTTTCACAACTCAATGAAGTGATGAAGTCATGGTGTAGGTCTGCATTAAAAGTGAATCAGTGCATTAGTAATCAAATCCCAAAGCAAGTTAAAGCTATTTTGGGAGGAGATTATGAAACTGCTGCTGCTCTCGCTGATGCCACCAAAGTCGATCAAATATTCAATCCCGATGAAACATTCTCAGAATTTGTCTTTGAACCAATGTCAGTTTTCAGTGAGCCTAAACCAAATTACTTTGTGAGAAGTTCACTTATTACTAATAGTTGTGATATTGCTGCAAGTATTGATGAACTAAAGAAACTAGAAATTATTGAATCAACAACTTGCACAGCTCTTACCAAAACTATCACTGATGATCAAACATTTATCAGCGACTTCACTTCTGACACTCCACTCACTAATGATCTTATCATCAGTGACTTGAAGTCAAAGAAGCAAAATGAAGTAGTAAATCTGAGAACTTCTAAGTCTTCATCAGGTCTGAACAATAAGACAAAGAAATCTAAATCCACAAATAAAAAATGTTACAAATGTGGAAGTAGACAGCATGTGTCATCAGATTGTTCATCATCACAAGTCTCATTCAACCAACCATCATTAGTATGTCAGCATTTGGTATCTGAATGTTCAGTTACATCATCTTCAAAATCACAAATAATCAGTGAGCATTCAGATACTATTGATGCAAGCCAGTGGAAGCCTGAACCAAAGCCTGGCGACCATGAACCCATCTCAGGATGGGTTCATCAATTGAACTAATTGTTTATGTATGATGCAGGGCATACTCAGAGAGACAATTTGGTATCTGGATAGTGGTTGTTCTAGACATATGACCGGATGTAAGTCCTTGCTCAGTGACTACCAGGATGAAAGAGGTCCTGATGTAGTGTTTGGTGATAACAACATTGGTAAGACCAGAGGGTATGGGGTCTTGACCAATGGTAATGTTATGTTTAAGAAGGTGGCATATGTTGAAGGACTGAAGCATAATTTATTAAGCATTAGTCAGTTCTGCGATGCCAAAAATAAAGTGTTATTTGATCATGAAGCTGGAGTTGTTTACAACAAGAATGGAAGCGCTGTCCTGGCTGCTCAAAGAAAAGGCAATACATATGTAGTCAATATGAACTCAGCACAATCAGGAACATGCTTTTATTCCAAAACTGTCTGAAAAGAAAAATGGTTATGGCATAAGCGACTCTCTCATCTGAACATCAGGGCTATCAGCAAGCTCAGAAGTATGGCCTAGTCAATGGTCTGCCAAAGTTATCTTACGAGAAAGACAAACTATGTTCAGCATGTGAGAAGGGAAAGCATCACAACTCTTCATTCAAAAGTAAACAAACATCTTCAGTGACTGAATGTTTTCATCTACTTCATATGGATCTATTTGGTCCAGTAAGTTCTCCCAGTCTTGGTGGTAAAAGGTATTGCTTGGTAATTGTAGATGAATACTCCAGATACACTTGGGTATTCTTTCTCAAAGCCAAAAGTGATGCTACACAGGAAATTTTATCCTTTATCAAAAAGATGGAAAACTTAAATGATTGTTCTGTTAAACATTTAAGAAGTGATAATGGCACTAAATTTAGAAATATTGACCTTGAAAGTTTTTGTGATTCAAAAGGTATTTCTCAAAACTTCTTTGCACCAAGAACACCTCAACAAAATGGTGTTGCAGAGAGGAGAAATAGAACCTTGATTGAATCAGCAAGGTCAATGCTCATAGATGCTGGTCTTAAGACCCATTTTTGGGCTGAAGAAGTCAACACTGCCTGCTACACTCAGAATAGGTCTCTGGTTGTCAAAAGACATGATAAGACGGCCTATGAAGTGCTAAGGGGGAGAAAACCTGACATAAGTTTTCTCCATGTTTTTAGCAGTACCTTTTATGTCTTAAACAAAAGAGATCACTTAGGGAAGTTTGATCCCAAAGCTGATGAAGGTATATTCGTTGGTTATTCAATCATTTCAAAAGCCTTCAGAGTTTATAAGAAAAGAAGGGAATGTATTGAAGAATCAATGGATGTTACCTTTGATGAATCTTATGATAAATCACTCACTGATCCAAAAGACTATGAAAATCTTATTTTTAATACAATCAGTGATGACAAGCATGAGATTCATACATCAGATTCTAAAAGGGAAGAAGATGTCCCTGAAGGCATTTTTGGCTCTACTTTAGCTAAGAATGATTCAGGAACTTCATCTTTGCCTGTTGATACCCCATCATCATTATCTCACCATCTGCAACAAAATGATAACACTCACTGTTTTAATCAAAGCTTAAACATTAATCATGCTTCAAATGCTGATGTGTCTGATGGATCATCTCTGGGTAATCAAGTCACTGCTGAACCTCAGCGAATGACTAAATGGACTAAACATATTAATAATCAATTGATTATTGGTGATCCACAATCCAAGGTCCATACCAGATCAGCAACTGCTAACTTTTGTTTGTTTGTAAGCTTTGTGTCACTGATTGAGCCCAAGAAGATTGATGAGGCACTCACTGATCATCACTGGATAGCTGCCATGCAAGATGAGCTATCTCAGTATGAAAGAAATAAATTCTGGAAGTTAGTACCTCAAGTAACTGGGAAATCTGTTATTGGAACTAGATGGGTGTTCAGGAACAAGATGGACGCTGATGGTGTTGTGATAAGGAATAAGGCCAGATTGGTTGCACAAGGTTACTGTCAACAAGAAGGAATTGACTACGATGAAACCTTTGCACCAGTTGCTAGACTTGAAGCAATCAGGTTGTTCTTAGCATATGCAGCTCACAAGAAATTCAAGGTATACCAAATGGATGTAAAAAGTGCCTTCTTGAATGGAAAGCTGCAGGAAGAAGTGTATGTTAAGCAACCACCCGGATTCACAGATCCCAAGCATCCAGGTTATGTCTATAAGCTGGAAAAAGCTTTATATGGACTAAAACAAGCTCCTAGAGCTTGGTATGACACTCTCTCTACTTTCTTAATTAAATGTGGGTATGTCAGAGGCAAAATTGATAGCACCCTATTTATCAAAAAGGATAAGAGAGATGTCATATTGGTCCAAATTTATGTTGATGATATTATATTTGGGTCTACTAACAATGACTTGTGCAAGCAATTCTCTGACCTCATGACTAAAAGTTATGAAATGAGCATGATGGGTGAACTAACATTTTTCCTTGGTCTGCAAATAAAGCAAACCAAGACTGGTATTTTTATAAATCAAGGAAAGTATGTTAAAGATTTATTAAAGAAATTTGAATTCACTAACTGCTCATCCCTTGCTACACCAATGTCATCTGCAGTAAAATTACACGCTGACCCTGATGGTAAATCTGTAAACATCACTGCTTACAGAGGAATGATCGGGTCACTGCTGTATTTAACTGCTAGTAGACCAGACATTATGTTTGCTACATGTCTATGTGCTAGGTATCAAGCTGATCCAAAGGAATCTCATTTGCTCGCTGTCAAAAGAATATTCAGATATCTGAAGGGTACACCAAATCTTGGTCTCTGGTACCCATCTGGTTCAGATTTCTCGCTGAAAGGATATTCAGATTCTGATCATGCTGGATGCAAGATGGACAGAAAGAGTACCTCTGGTAGCTGTCAGTTTCTTGGAGAAAAGCTTGTAAGCTGGTCAAGCAAGAAACAAAATTCAGTCTCAACTTCTACTGCTGAGGCTGAATATGTCGCTGCTGGAGCTTGCACTGCTCAAATTCTGTGGATGAGGAATCAGCTCGCTGACTATGGTTTTGACTTTGGCAATGTTCCAATCTATTGTGACAGTCAAAGTGCTATTGCCATAGCAAATAATCCTGTGATGCACTCGAGGACAAAGCACATTGATGTCAGATATCACTTCATCAGGGACCACGTCATGAAAGGTGACATTGAATTGCATTTCATTCCAACTGACTACCAACTCGCTGACATATTTACAAAACCTTTAGATGAGAAAAGATTCACTTTTCTCATCAGCGAGTTGGGGATGCTGAACTTAAATGATTGAACCTGATTGTTTAACAAATGATATGATCAGCAAGAATAATGAGTTAGCATAGTTATGTTCAATAAATTATATACTCTGTAAATACACATGAAAATTCTTTATATCACATAAATAGAATATGTGTTGTGCTTCACAATTTGGCTAGCTGATTAGATTAGTATTCTAAGTTGTAATTTGATCAGCGAAATCAAATATGAGACACAATATTTATTTTATTTTAAGATATTTTTTTTCTCTCTCTGATATCTTAGTTTAATAATTTAATTGGCAATTAAATTATAAAATTAATGTATCAGCGAAAATTCTCTTTATTTAATATGGCATTTATTTCGACATATATTCCTTTACATTTAATACATTTTGTATTTAATAGTTAACGATTTATATTCCTTATAAATGCTTTATAAAATATCTCATGGTACTCCGAAAAGGTGCTCTTTTTCTGACACATCGTATACCTTTCCGGCGTACCTCTCCCATCACCATTTAATGCTACCACTCACCACCATCATCACACTACTCACCTACCATCAACCATCACTTTTTGACCACGTACATACGCTTTTTGACCACATGTTTTGAACCTCAGCAACCATATATAAGCAGTGAGTCATTTTAAATTTCATTTTTACGCTTTCTTGTTTTTCAAACTTCATCTTCTTCATTTTCTTTCTGCCAAAACCCTAAATTCTAAATCTTCTTCTTTCATTTCTTTTTAATGGCACGTTCAAAAATTTTCAACAACAGTTACACACCGACCCCAGAGATTCAAGCTCTTCGAGCCTCTGCGGTCAGTGAGACACTAGTCGTTACAGTTCCCAAATCTAATTATTTGGGAAATGTAACTTGTGCTAAACCAGAGTATGCGGAGGCGATAAAATTTTTGCAAAATCACTTTATCCTCCCTGCTCTTACCTTGTCTCCTGGGGAAATGAACCCAGAATGGCTTAGTGAGTTTTGGTTTACCTGCACTCACCAACTCGTCAATGGTGTTTCCCAACTCAAGGGTTTTATCGACAATGGTACCCAACCCATTATCATCACTGCCAGCACCATCCGGTCTATTTTACAACTGCCAATCGCAGAGTCTTACGAGTCGCTGCCAGAGAGCGACGAAGCCAAGCAAGGCCTAGTTGATCTTACTGAGATTGAGTGTAAATACTCAGTCGATGGCAGTGGCAACCGTAAGTATTCTATGGTCCACAAAACTAAAATGGATGGTGTTTGGAATGCCATTTTTACTAATTTTATTCAATCCTTGGGTACAAAATCAGGGAGCTATGATCAATTCAGCTCCCTGGAAGCCCAGATTAGCTAGTCACTGATCAACTCTCTAAAAGTTGATTATGCAAGTGTGATCTTTAATGAGCTGATCACCAAAGTCGCTGAGCCTACCAGGGCAAAATACGTACCCTATCCAAGGTTCATCTCACTGATCTTTAGAGATCAGTTTGATGCCTACGATAGGATACCGTTTCAGGGATTTGAGCCCACTCTGGAAGGATCTCAATTTTTTTCAAAACCAGCGACTGTGGTTTTAACAACATTTATGAAACATCCGGGGATACTTGCACCCCAGCCTGTAACTTCTGTACATATGTCCGTTGCTGCCCCCCCATCGACCACGTCACTGATCACACCCCCAGTGACTACTGTTGGTTAACCACCAATCAAGAAACCACCAACTGCTCCAAAGAAAAAATCCAAATTAGGGTCCCTGACATTAAAGGTTCAGGGACATAGCCAAAAGAAGGGTGAAGCAGTGACTGAATGTTCAGCTCCTGCGGGTGCCTTAATAAACCCAAACCTACCACTGCTTCGCTGGACTCCCGAAAGTCCAGTGATTCTACAAAGGGAAAACTACAGACAGCTGCAGTGGATCAAACCACTGTTAGCAGTGATTCGGGTGCATCCCACACCCTCAGATCAAGTCAACCCAGCCACTTGTCATCCTCCTGAAAGGATGACATTTTAGATAAAGGGATAGTGACATCAGTGGGTGATAACACACTCATTGCTGATGTCACACCACTGGCTACAGACCCGGGCCATCTCTCATCTATCACTACACCGGCTGTCAATGTCTCACCACCAACCCATGGTGAGATACAGGTCGCTACTTCGATTTCCAATGAACCATCAGCTAAATCACAAGCTGATGATGAGGAAATCATGCCAATGGACACCTCAGATGATACCCAACCTATTCCTCCACCAACCTCTAACTCTCCCATCAGAGAACTCTCACCCACCTCTTTCTCTAGTGACAACATACAAGTCACTGCTGCTGGTCAGACCACACCCACTGACCATGTAGCCCAATCTACACCTACTCCCTCTATACCTCCCACAACTACTCCACCAAACACCTCTACCCACTCCACATCAGATCAGCTACTGATGGAGTACATTGCCTCATCCCAAACCCAGATTAAGATGCTCACTGCTGACCGTGAGGCACTTATAGGCAATGTCTCTGTCCTTCAAAAATTTGTCACTGCTCTCACTGATGTATATAACTCCATTGAACCCTGGAGCACATCTGTCAGTGAGAAGGTACAAATGGTAGCTGATGCTAGCACTGCAATAAACCATGCAGTCGCTGAGCTAACCTCCACCTCCACCACCAACTTCACAAATCATGCTGCAGCCATTGCCCAGCTACCCACCAACAAAAATGACCTAGCTATATCTGTATCCAATTATTTATTCAACACTGATGCTATTGTTAAGGTGCTTCCACAGATTACTAAACAAATGGGAGCAATAAGAGCTGAGGTCGCTGCCCTCAGAACAGAAACTGCAGATAGGTTTGATAGGGCAGTGGGCCAGTTTGCGCAGACCAGTCAGGGGGAGAATGATGAAGAAGAAGATGACATCTCAGTCTCTGATCCTGAGATGCCTCCTACTATGACTGATCCGCTTGCAAACAAAGCTCATAGGGAGATAGTGCTCACCACTTATGCACTTCGACCTATTGCTGAACAACCTGAGTTGGAAGCCCTTGCAGTTGCTGAACTTCATTGGGTAGATATGGATGTAGCTATGGATACAGTGGATGTCGCTGAATGCTTTCCTGAGTTCAGTGTTGAAGAGCTCAGGAACTATAATGGGCTTGTAAGGCAATGGGCTGAGGATGAGAATGCTAGGGTTGATGGTACCTCAGTGAGCTACGAATTGGCTCGCTGGGAGTGGATGATCAGAGAGGTTATAGATGATGTATCTGATGATGAGGAAGATGATACCATCATGCATGATGCTGATGATGATGATTACAATAATGATGACAATGGTCAGGGAGGTGGTCATGGAAATGGTCAGGGTAGAAAGTCAGAAAGTGAAGATGAAGATGATGTCAATATGGAGGATCAGCAACCCATATCATCTGTCATTAAAAGGAAAAGGACCAGTGACACCTCTCCTGGATCTATGCCTCCATCTAAGAAACAACAGGTCAGTGACCCTCAATCACATACTGTCATATCTGAGGTAACTGTACCTTCATCTACACCACCTACCCAAATCTACCCTCACCAACAGCAACTAAACCTATCCTCACCCAAATAATCACTACAACTACACCAACCCCAGCAACTAATATACCAATTTCCACAGAAACTCTCTCTAACACTACTACATCAGACACTTCCCCTACAGCATACCTTAACTCTGACTCAACCTCAGGTATCCCTTGTCTTGATGAGCAGGAATTAATTTTGAAAATAAATTTTGAGGCTGAGTTAAGAGAAGAACAAGAAAGAAAAAGGTTGTTGAAAGAGCAATCTGATGCTGATCGAGCTTACCTGCTGGAATTAAGCACTAAAGATGCAAATGAAAGGGCCAGACTGCTTAAAATTAAGCAAGATCAAGAAGACTCTGATGCTGCAATTGCCAAGGTACTCGCTGAAATTGAAGAGAGTGAGCTAGAGCAACAGAAATTGAAAATATCAGCTAGCAAGAGCTCTAAAAGGAAAGGGGGAGCTGTCAAAACATCAGTGGATAGAAAATGGGATGAGATAGATAGAAAAAGGTTTGCTGCCCGTATGACAGGGAGATCAAACCCTGCACCTATTACCAAGGTAAAGTTAAAGAAGTCTAAAAATCAATCTCAACCTCAGATACTCATTCAAATAGGTTCAGAGACTCAAGCCATGCTACTTGATCAAGTATGCAAGCTGCACAGAGAGGAATGGAATGAGATCAGACTTGCTATTAGTCACTCTACAAGTGCAGCTAAGGCTGATGTCCTAAAAGAGATTGATAGGCTATTTCAGAAAATGGTGTCACTGAAACTTCTCAGACCAGAAGATATTGTCACATATGGTGAAGAAAGTGTTCAGACACCAAGCCCAAGGTATAGGTCAGACACCAGCAGCATCTATCGAATCCCCAATACTTTAAAGCTAAATCTATCTATCCCTGTTGGTGTGCCAAAGCTTGAAGGACATGAGGTCACTGAGGGGGAGAAAGGTCTGGTATACAGGGACTTAAATGGGGTCCTAAGGTTTCAAAGAGAAGCTGAGCTTGAGAAGGTTGATCAGAATCAACTCGTTCACCTAATCAGGTCAGCAAGCATTCATTCAAAGAACTCAAAGATCAGAAAAGCTATTCTCGATGAAGCCTTGGTAAGAAAAGTCAGATACCTGCACTCTCAAGAAAAATATGAGCTTGAAGATGAACTTAGAACTGTAAAATAGGAGGAAAAGTGGAGAGATAAGTAGTATAGACTACCTGTAATAGATAGCATTTGTAAATCTTTATATATATATAATGCTCTCTTTTGATATCTCCTTGTTGGAAAAGATTACAAGTGTAAGTCTCTGAACGACCAAACAACTATCAGACAACTGAAACCTCTCTGCAACAAATGTCACTCAAGAATTTTCACAGAGCTTCATTCACAATCATTTAGGGGGAGATTGTTGAGTCACTGGTCGCTGATCTCAACTCATTAGTCGCTGATGTGAAGTCACTGATACTTTCTCTCTGAAAGACTTATTGAAAATGATCGTAGTTGAAGTTGCTGTTGCAAAAGTTTTAGTCTCTGATCATATCTCTCCAGTTAGAAGATGAAGAACCTATCAAGATAAAAGACTCAACTGTGTGTGTTGCTGATACTCATCTATCAGCGAGAGTCTCCAAGTCTTTTTAAGTTATTCCTTCTGCTGAATAAAAGAAGTCACTCTAGTACTGTAGCTCAAGTTACTCTTCAAGAGCACGTTAGCTCGCAGCGAGTAAGGAGATCTTCTACTACTTCAGTGAATGCAGCATTAATTGTTGCATTAATAAGGAGTTGACATATTCTACACTATTACGGCGCCACGCGTGCTCCTTGTGACTTGGTCCAACATAGAAACTAACGTGGCAGCAAGTGATTGGCTTCAAGGTAAAAGGTGATATTTCCCAAGACAGAATGTCAGACCATGATGTATCACATCTCAACTACCTCACCGATCAAGCAGCAACACGTGTCCTTCCAGATCCGGAAATTAAGGATTTCAGCGTCTATAAATAGCGTAGTATATAGTACTCCATTTGGTGTCGGTTGTTCGTATTCTTACTTGTTTGTCAGTAACTAGTTTGTCTAAGATATGAACAACACCAGCGAGTGAACTAATAGCGTGTTTGTCCACTATTGGTTCATCTCAGCGAGTGAGCAAGTTAGCGTGTTTGTCCACTACTGCTCATCTCCATTTGTAAGAGCTGTATTGTTTGTTTTAGATTAGCTTTGGCTAATCTATTCTGCAATCAACAATAGATAAATTTCATCAATAAAAGAATTTATCTTTCAGCTAGTATTGCATCAGCAATTGAACTGCTTATCATATTTATATATATTTGTGTTCATATTGCTGTCATTTAAATATGGTTAAAAACTTGCTAAATAAATTAACACATTAAAACAGAAAAGTTTTTAATTGTATTCAACCCCCCCTTCTACAATTAACTCACTGTTAACGATTCATAATCACTAACATAATAGTGATTAGGGACACACATATGGGTTGGGTGAAAGTTTCGGGTCAAACCGAGTAAGTTTCACCAAGTCAACAAAAGTGGCTCGATTTCTAAAAACTTACTATTTTTGGGAAAATGTTAACAAAAATGGGTTTGGGTGACTTAGTTGGTACCTTTGACCAACTTTGACCACCTTTGACCAGTTTGACCAACTTTGACCAGTTTGACCAGGTTTGACCAACTTTGACCAACTTTGACCAACGGTTTAAGGTTTTTACAAACTAAATAATCTGTTTGCAACATACGATATGTACTAATAAATGATATACAACAAAACAAACTTAATAATAATGTCTAAATGAATTATTATTACAAACTTTCACCAACGGGTCGTACATGTTTTAATAAATGAACTTGAACAACTTATTTGGACATAACTAGTTGATGAACGCTAACATGGATGGTCAACTACGACATCCACATACTTACACTTGTAATATCATACGTTTAGGACGTTAGGAGATTATTGACTCAAAACATAATTGCATTAGAGACACTAGCAACCACAGGTGAGTTCACAGCCCCTACTTTTACTGTTTTCAATACTTTTCTCTAACAGGGGTGAAGGACATAGCTACTACTTTATTGTTTTGATACAAACGTACAATGATTATTATAAATGCTTTCATACTATTACTTGAACTGTTTACGAAATGACTTTTCACACTATTTTGGGAACATGACAACGAATCTTGGTACGGACCTAGGTTTACGAGAGGTAGTTGTGTGCACAAAAGTCCCAGTGTACGCAGCCTATAACCATTAGCTAGGTGACTCTAGCCACTAGATATACGGATAGTACTATCGAGTTGACAGCCCTCCCATTATTATAACTTGTTGGTCGTGCCAACCGCACGATGGCAGTCGTAACGAGGAGCGTATATTTAAAATGTTACTGTGGCAAAAACGTAAAACGTCGTGGATTGGTAACAGCACTAGGGGTCGTTACTTTAAATCATAAGGTCTAGCTAACCTTTGAGGGATCACCGTCTATGTTTCCCTACTACTATTACATACTTTTTGATAAATAACATTTTCCTACGATTGACTACATAGGAATGCGTTTCTACTATTTATACACTGGATTGGTTTTTCCAAACGTATACTATTTGATGTGTTGACATCATGACAACAAAACTGTATTCTGGGTAACATCCTAACGAAACTGTATTTTGGGTAACGTCCCAACGAAACTACATTTTGGATAGTGATCCAACTAAACTATACTTTGGGTGACATCCCAACAAAATGACACTTTTGGATGACGTTCCAATAAAATGAAACCTTATTTGACATTATTTGACTTTTGAGTCAACAAACATACAAACAAGCTGGTTTAACGAACTAAACTCATAAACTTAAAACCTGTGAATTCACTCAACATTTTTGTTGACTTTTTGCTATGTCTTTCAGGAAACAAGAAGCACAAGTAAGACTGCATGCATATGGAACTAAGAGACCCACGACAAAATAAGATGACATCTTAACTACTGTTCAGCAATAATCATATGCTCTGATATGCGTGATTGTCCTACGTTCACGTCAGCACCCCTACTGTCCAAATGATTTCGCTAACCACCGTTGACCAAATTTGGGGGTGTGACAGTGTGTGCTAGCCCGAACGAGGATTGTCAATCCTATATGATATCATATACTAACATTCACGCTACAGATGTATTACCAAACTATGCTTGTGGAGGGCTTTAGTTGATTAGTTGAAAACAACTCATGTAGTATTTGAATTGTATTGTACTTGCGTTCATATTGTAAAACAAAACAAGCAATGTAATCACACCCCTGATGAAAATCGTAAAATAGGGGCTATGAGACTCACCTGAGCCTTGAGTGTTTATCAAAATAAACTTGAATTGATTAGCTGTGAATTGATGTCCGAAGACTTGTAACCTAGGGGTGTCCAAGACACGCGATGGTTATAAACATGAGTAGGTATCTCGAAAGACTACCTTTGTAGTTGTTCGTCCAACTAGAATGTCCAAATTACTACGATTTGGTTGATTAAATTGTCTAATTTACTACGATTTGTTTGATTAAATTGTCCAAATTACTACGATTTGGTTGTTTAACTTGTCCAAGTTACTACGACTTGGTTGATTGGATTATGTTTTGAAAACGTGTACGGCCTGATGGTGAATTGTTTGTAATAATAATCTCATTATTATTATGATTTCGAAGTGTTCATGTTCAAAAACGTATTCCGATGTGCTTTAAAAGTCGTATCCTATAAGTGTTTGAAGTTACACAAGTTTGACACTTAGTAAAAATCTATATTTCCAAGGTTCTGTCTTATGCGACACTAGGTACGACATAAGATGTTGTGTCGCAGTTCATGACTGCGACATAAGTCTTGTGTCGCTATGTGCGACATTCGCAATTTAATGCGACATAAGATATTGTGTCGCTATGTGCGACGGGAATGAGTTATGCGACATAGTGTATTGTGTCGCTATGTGTGACATCCGAAAGTATTGCGACATAGAAATTTGTGCCGCTATATGCGACATAGGCCATGATATGGCGAGATAAGAGCTCGTGTTGCGGGTGGCCTGGAGCTTCTGCGGCATAATGGGCTGTAGGCCGGAATTTGAGCCAAAAATGTGTTTTCCGATTTCCGTTTGACTTGAAACTTTTACCCAACCCATATTTGAACATTATAAGCTTAGATAAACAATAGTATGTCGAAAATAATCAAAAATGAAAGGTTTCGAGATTTGTCGAAATTTACGACTTCGTGTGAGAGGAATCCGAAAAGATGGAAATGTATATCGTTGCGAGGTAGTCGTTTTTCTTCAAACAAGCGAGGTGATCCGAGGTGTTTTGGTTGTGTTATTTTGTGAATTGAGGTGGTTGTGATATGGTGGTGGAGATGGAGAGAAAGAAAGAGAAAAGAGAAGAGAGATAATGAGGGTGTGAGAAATGAGAGAAAAGGGAAAGGGGAGGGGGGTGATGTCCCCTCCTTGGGCCGGTTTGGTGGGGGCCCACCGGAGTGTGGGTCTCCAACTTTTAATCCCGTGCATACGCGTTCCGTGCGGTGTTCATTTTCCCGGTCGTTTAAACGTTTAAATAATTTTATGTACGTTTAATTATAGGTTTTGATATACCAATATTTATTCGATATTTTACTTGATGTATTTCATCAAATACTCAATAATTGAGTTATAAAATATAACTTATTCTTGTTTCGATCGTTTGGGTGTTTACTATTTTAATCTCGTAATCCTTGTTTGTACGATACGAATTTGAGTTGAAATATTATCTAAATAATATTTTCGATAAAATAGAGTTATTAAATAATGTCATATTATTTAATAAAAATGTTCACCAACGTCAGTATTAATTGAATCGAATTGCATTCGATTTGAAACTTGTACGATTTAATCAAATCGCATACTTGTATATATATTCAACAATATATATATTGATACATTAATTAGCCTAACAAAGAACTAATTACATGTATTACACTTGATTAGGCACTAATTACTAGTCCTAATTTGACGCGTGTCACAACCATCCTCGAATCTTGTTCCCCAATCTCGGACATCTGAGATATCCGAATCATGGCATGAATTATTGAATAAACAAAAACATGAGCAGGGGTCTCCCATCGGAACAAGTTGGGATGGTCTGGTCTAAACGGGTGATTAAATCGTTCATCATTATTTCATATAAACTGTCATAACTATTCTACGCATGTTAAACTGGTGTATGCAATTAATTCATATTCGAAAACCTAATCATATATCCAACAACACAGGTGATACTAGCATGCAAACCCTAAAGCAACAATCAAACAAGCCCATGCAGCACAACAGCATACAACATACAGGGATCAGTTTATACATGCAGAGTAACTGGATAAATGGTTAAGTCACAAATGTTCTGAAAGTTCTCTCTAAAACATTTGTTATATGAAATGAATCTAATCTATCTCTAATCCTACGCTCCGTGTCTCCCTCCAGTGAATTTCAACCAGGAGAACACTGGCCATGGCGAGTTCTACGATCATCAGATACAGAATAATAAGCGGCGTACCACTAGTTACGTTCTAGCAGTAAGTTACAAACCACAACATAAGTTGGATAGATAAACATTGGATTCTCAATTCACATATCCAAATATATATCAACAGCATACAGATAGAGTAACGACATGATTAAAGCAAAACAACCCTAGCATAATGACTATCATAGCGAACACAGATTTGTTTAGCTAAGCATGGCAATAATTCTAGCAAACATTTCTAAATAATCATGGCAGCAACACAGCATATTAAAAATAACCAGATAGAGATTATAATAGAACCTAACAAAGCGTTATTACAAATCTTGCGTAATCGCAGTCTCGGAGCACCTCCATTACAACTAAGCTCGAAGCTAATCTACAAGCTAAATTATACTAAACTAATCTAATTTATTCTAGAGAGAGAGAAATGAAAGAAATGAGAAAGAAAAAAAGAATATGGATTATGAATTGTGTAGTGTGTGAAAATGAGAAGGTGGTGGTTTATATTTATATTGTTGGCTCAACCGTATTTCCCAACCGTATAAAAATCCTCCTTTATACGGGCAAGACATCGAATACGGGGAGTCCATCCATATTTCAGGTGAGAAAGGGGGCGATACGGGAGAGACCTAGCCGTATACGGGGGAGATAGGCCATATATGGCTGAGCCTTAGCCGTATACGGTTGGGACAGGGCGTATACGGCCTTGCCTTGGCCGTATATGGCTAGGCTTATCCGTATACGGCTTGGTTATCCCGTATTGTTGCTCTTCGGTTGCCTGGATTCTTCATTTGGGTGTAACTTCTTCGTTGTTTATCCGTTTTGAGCGTTCTTTATATCCATGCGTTCGTAATTTCCTAACGAAGAAAATGACATATGCTAGAGGTCATAATTCTAAGTAGACTCAAAAAGTGCTAAAAATCATGAACAAGAATGCTTATGATCGTATTTGTAACACCCCCAAATTCTGTGTTTAGCGGAAGCAAGCTTTGGGGTACTACTAATCAAGTATCAACAGCACAAAGTATATAACAAATGACCTCTAAATGAGACGTTTAAAAATAGTTACATTTCAATATATAAAATGTATGAAAACATAGTGTTTTCAGTTAAAAAAATGTAGTACCCTAGAGTCCACGCGTGTAGCGGGAGATTCTATTACATAATCATAGTATACAAAAGATAATGCTAAGAATCTCCATTAAATGAAATGTAGAAATCATGCGACTCTAGCTAGTATACAACGGAAATCCTACTCCGTTTGTGAACCTGAGATACAAAGCTAAAATGGGTCAACCAAAAAGGTTGGTGAATCTTACAGGTTTAGTAATAAAGTAATAGTTATGAACCACAAGTATGTACCAGTGTTGCTATCAAGCAAAGTAAGTAAATCAGTAAGTCAGCACAGTTGCCATGAGCTCATAAGTTGAAGCTGAACAGTGTGTAAGTATGAATCAATTAAGAATCATATAAAGTAACCCCGTGAGTGCTATCCTGACTCTCATATGTAACAAATACTAATATGTCTGTTTCTACGGTGAAATCTGTGGTAGCGCTACTACCCCAGGTAGGGATTGTCAGTCCCATGCTAGTTGTCTACTCAACTAGGGAATGTCCAAGTGTTTGTTTAGTATTTCATTTGTAGTTTGAAAACAAGTATGGCCCGTTGGTGACGGTTTGTAATAATAATCCAAAAGTGTTATTATTATATGTTGAGTCACTGATCGTCAAACTCAAGATGGTCGCTGATCTCTATAATCAAGGGGGAGACTTAGATAATGTCTACAAGCAGATTGTTGAAGTCATTAGTCGCTGATAAGCGAAGTCACTGATGGTGCCTTATTGTCTTAAGTCTCTGACCCAGTTACTGAAGATCTCTCTGAAAAGAAATGTTTCAAGTCAAGCTCCTGTTGCTAAAGTTTATGTTCGCTGATCTTCTATCACTCTGTGTTACTGAAAGAGAATGATGCTCAACTTTGTGTGTCGCTGATCATCATCAGCGAGAGCATCACTCTCTGTACATGAAGTTTGATTCAAGTTGAAGATAGTGTTGCTGAAGGTTTTCTTGTCGCTGTTTGTATCTTAGACCAGTAGAAGAAGAATTTATAAAGATCAAAGACTCAACTATGTGTGTCGCTGATACTCATCTATCAGCGAGAGTCTCCAAGTCTTCTTGAGTTCTCTCATCTACTGAATAAAAGAAGTCGCTGAAGATTAGCTATTCAAGTCATTCTTTAGAGCATGTTAGCTCGCATCGAGAATGAGGAGAATTGTGTTTCTATCAGTGACTGCAGCATTAAATGCCGCATTAAATAAGAAGTCAACATTCGGCGTTACTACGGCGCAGCACGTGTTCCTCGTAACTTGAAAAGAGCAACGTGGAAGCTTTTGATTGGTCTATTGTACAAGGTGATGTTTCCCAAGACAGAATGTTGTGCCATGATGCATCACATCTCAACTACCTCCCCAATCAAGCAGCGACACGTGTCTATCAGATCCGAAAATCAAGGATTTCAGTGTCTATAAATAGCGTAGTATGTTGTACTTCATTTTGTGTCGATTACTTGTATTGTCACTTGTTTGTCAGTGACTAGTTTGTCTAAGATACAAGTAAACACCAGCGAGTAAACTAGTAGCGTGTTTGTCCACTACTAGCTTACTTCAGCGAGTGAGCAGTTAGCGTGTTTTTCCACTACTGCTCATCTATTTGTACTAGCTGTATTGTTTGATTTAGATTAGCTTTGGCTAATCTATTCCGCAAATCAACAAGAGATAAATTTTATCAATAAAAGAATTTATCTTTCAGCTATATCTGTATCAGCATTTGAACTGTTTATCTTATATACATACTTGTGTTCATATTGTTGTTACCTTAATACGATTAAAAACTTGTTAAGAAAATATAAATCATCATAAAAGAAAAGAAAAGTTTTTAATTGTATTCAACCCCCCCCCCCCCTTCTACAATTAACTCACTGTTAATGATTCACAATCACTAATATAATAGTGATTAGGGACTCACAATTGGTATCAGAGCAGAGTTGGTTTAAAATATAATTTAACCAGATCTGCAATGGAATCCGTTAAATATAGTTGTGTTGATTCTGAGTACCAGAAGGGAAATGGCTCCACTACAAAACCCCCAGCATTTGACCCATCAAGAATTGAAACCTGGATGTCCAGGATGATGATGTTCTTAGACCTTGTTGATGATCGTCTTTGTTCTATAATAACTGACGGTCCTCACACTCCTACTGTCATTATTCCTGCTGTTGCAGCTACTGCAACCACTCCTGCACTACCAGAAATGGTTATGCCAAAAAGGGAGGAACAATGGACAGATGAGGACAGGCGTATGGTTAGGCTGGATAAGCAAGCTAAAATATACATAAGCATGTCACTTCCTGATGAAGTGTTTGAATCCATTAGATTGTGCAGTACAGCGAAAAACATGTGGGACACTCTAAGAAATATCTATATTGGAACCCCCGACATCATTCGCTGTAGAGAAGTAAATCTGACTCGTCAGTATGAACTGTTTGCCATGGAACCCAATGAATCACTGGCCTCCACCTATACTAGATATCAAGCTTTAATAAATAAAATGGAAAAGGCTAATATAGGTAAAGATCAAAGATTTGTTGTTGAAAAATTTCTAGAACTACTGCCTAGAAAAGTTTGGGGTACCATTGCAACATGTACTCAACAACGTAATGATTATACTTCTCTCAATCTAACTCAAGTTTATGGTATATTATTAAACTGGGAACAATCTGAAAAACAAGCTGATCAAAGTGAGCACATTCGTGCTGCACTTGGTAGTCAAAAGATTTCTAATGCCCTTGTAGCTGAGCTAGAAGAGATTGATCAAAGGCAGAAAGTTAAGATCACCCAGATGAGTTCAAAGTCACTAATTGCAGATGAAGAAGGTTGTGTTGCTGACAGTCAATCTGAAGTCAGCTATGAAGAAGGACTAGAGAAGCTGGAAAGAGATATGGCCATGATGGTTGCAAATTTCAGAAAGAATACAAGGTTCAACAAATTTGCTGGTGCAACATCTGGTGACATCTCAAAGTCAAAAGGTGACTGCTACAAATGTGGCAAACCTGGTCACTTTGCAGCTGAATGTAGATCCAAAGCTGTCAATCCTCTCCCTGAACAAAGGCCCAGCTTCAGAAATGACAAGTATAACAAATACAAGTCAAAATACAAGAAGCTGAAAGCTATGTCCAAAGTTGGTAAGAAGAAGGGTAAAGGATTCATCGCTGAAAAAGGATCCTTCAGTGACTCTGACTCAACCTCATCATCTGATGAAGAAGAAGCTATGATTTGCTTAGATAGAGATTACTGCCTGATGGCTGATGATGCTGACTTCCATGAGAACATCAAAGAAGTAGCTAAGAAATGTTCAGCATCCGGCTGGGATCCAGAAACTCTCTACAAGATACATTGTTTTAAATCAGCTTCAGTGACTGAAAAGGAGAATATCTTTGAGACTTTAATAGTTGATCTATCAAATGCTCATGATATTCAGAAAAGGCAAGAATGCATGATCAATGACTTAACATTTAAGCTTAAACTTCAAGAAGAAAATTTGTTGAAAATGAAAGATCTGAAACTTGAGCTTGATGCACAAATACATGCAAATCAAATGTGCATTCAAGAGAAAATAAGTTTTGAAACCAAATTTTCTCAACTCAATGAAGTTATAAAGTCATGGTGCAAATCTGCATTAAATGTGAACCAGTGTGTCAATAATCAAATTCCAAAACAAGTAAAAGCTATTTTGGGAGGTGATTATGACACTGCTGCTTCTCTAGCTGATGCCACAAGCATTGATCAAATATTCAAGCCTGATCAATCCTTTTCAAACTTTGTCTTTGAACCAATGTCAGTCTTCAGCGAGCCTAAACCAAATCACTTTGTTAAAAGCTCGCTGGTCACTGACAACTGTGAGATAACTGCAAGTATTGATGAACTGAAAGACCCGAGCATAAATGAGTCAACAATTAATCCAGTTCCCATCAGTACTACTGATCAAAAGCTATTCAGCAACCTCAGTTCTGACACTCCAGTAACTGATGATCTTATCATCAGTGACGTGGAGTTAAAGAAACAAACTGATACATTAAGTCTGAATTCTTTCAAATCTCAATCAGATAAGCATGTTGAGCAAAAGAAATCTAGAGCCACAAATAAAAAATGCTATAAGTGTGGAAATAGACAACATGTGTCAACAGATTGTTCATCAGTACAAGTCCAACCAACCACCAGCAGTGAGTTAAATGTTTTGCTGGTCAGTGGAAGCCAAGTTAAGGGCTTATCCACCATGAACCCATCTCAGGATGGGTTCATAAATTGAACTAACAGCTTACTTCTGATGTAGGGCATTCTTAGAGAAACAATCTGGTATCTGGACAGTGGGTGTTCCAGACATATGACCGGATGTAAGTCCCTGCTCAGCGACTACCAGGATGAAAAAGGTCCTGATGTAGTTTTTGGTGATAACAACATTGGTAAGACCAGAGGGTATGGGGTCTTGACCAATGGAAATGTGATGTTTAAGAGGGTGGCATATGTTGAAGGACTAAAGCATAATTTATTAAGCATCAGTCAGTTCTGCGATGCCAAGAATAAAGTGCTGTTTGATCATGAAGCTGGAGTTGTTTACAACAAAAATGGAAGTGCTGTCCTGGGTGCTCAAAGGAAAGGAAATACATATGTAGTCAATATGGACTCAGCACAATCAGGAACATGTTTTTATTCCAGAACTGTTTCAGAAGAAAAATGGTTATGGCATAAGCGACTTTCTCACCTGAATTTCAAGGCCATCAGCAAGCTCAGCAAGCATAGCTTGGTAAATGGTCTTCCAAAGCTTACTTTTGACAAAGACAAGCTTTGTTCAGCATGTGAAAAGGGAAAGCATCACAGCTCTTCTTTCAAAAGCAAGCAAACATCTTCAGTGACAGAATGCTTTCAACTGATGCATATAGATCTATTTGGTCCAGTGAGTTCTCCTAGTCTTGGTGGTAAAAGGTATTGCTTGGTAATTGTGGATGAATATTCCAGATATACTTGGGTATTCTTCCTCAAAGCCAAAAGTGATGCAACACAGGAAATTATATCCTTTATCAAAAAGATGGAAAACTTAAATGATTGCTCAGTTAAACATTTAAGAAGTGATAATGGCACCGATTTCAGAAATATTGACCTTGAAAGTTTCTGTGATTCAAAAGGTATTTCTCAAAACTTCTCTGCACCAAGAACACCTCAACAAAATGGTGTGGCAGAGAGGAGAAATAGAACTTTAATTGAATCTGCAAGGTCAATGCTCATAGATGCTGGTCTTAAGACCCACTTCTGGGCTGAAGCAGTTAACACTGCCTGCTACACTCAGAATAGGTCTCTGATTGTCAAGAGACATGAAAAGACAGCCTATGAGGTGTTAAGGGGGAGAAAACCTGACATAAGTTTTCTTCATGTTTTTGGCAGTACCTGCTATGTCTTAAACAAAAGAGATCACTTAGGGAAGTTTGATCCCAAAGCTGATGAAGGTACATTTGTTGGTTACTCAATCATTTCAAAAGCTTTCAGAGTCTACAATAAAAGAAGGGAATGTATTGAAGAATCAATGGACGTTACCTTTGATGAATCTTATGATGAATCACTCACTGATCTAAAAGATTATGAAAACCTTATTTTTAATTCAATCAGTGATGACAAGCATAAGGTTCATCCATCAGATTCTGAAAGGGAAGATGATGTCCCTGAAGATACTTCTGGCTCTACTTTAGCTGAGAATAATTCAGGAACTTCATCTTTGCCTGCTGATATCCCATCATCATCATCTCATCTCTTGCATCAAAATAATGACACTCATTTTCAAAATCAAAGCTTAAACATTGCTTCTAATGCTGATGTGTCTGGTGGATCACCTTTGAATAATCAAGTCACTGCTGAACCTCAGCGAGTGACTAAATGGACTAGACATATTGATAATCAATTGATTATTGGTGATCCTCAGTCCAAGGTCCAGACCAGATCAGCATCTGCTAACTTTTGTTTGTTTGTGAGCTTTGTTTCACTGATTGAGCCCAAGAAAATTGATGAGGCACTCACTGATCATCACTGGATAGCTGCCATGCAAGATGAGCTATCTCAGTTTGAAAGGAATAAAGTGTGGAAGTTAGTACCTCAAGTAGCTGGGAAATCTGTGATTGGAACAAGATGGGTGTTCAGAAACAAGATGGATGCTGATGGTGTTGTTATAAGAAATAAGGCTAGACTGGTTGCACAAGGTTACTGTCAGCAAGAAGGAATTGATTATGATGAAACCTTTGCACCAGTTGCTAGGCTTGAGGCAATCAGGTTGTTTTTAGCATATGCAGCTCACAAGAAGTTCAAGGTATATCAAATGGATGTGAAAAGTGCCTTCTTGAATGGCAAGCTGCAGGAAGAAGTGTATGTGAAGCAACCACCTGGATTCACTGATCCCAAGCATCCAGGTTATGTATATAAACTGGATAAAGCTTTATATGGACTAAAACAAGCTCCCAGAGCTTGGTATGACACTCTCTCTACCTTCTTAACTAACTGTGGGTATGTCAGAGGTAAGATTGACAGCACACTTTTTATTAAAAAGGATAAGAAAGATGTTATATTAGTCCAAATTTATGTTGATGATATTATTTTTGGGTCTACTAACAATGACATGTGCAAGGAGTTCAGTAACCTCATGACTAAAAGTTATGAGATGAGCATGATGGGTGAACTAACATTTTTCCTTGGTCTGCAAATAAAGCAAACCAACACTGGTATTTTCATAAATCAAGGAAAATATGTTAAAGATTTATTAAAGAAATTTGAATTCACCAACTGCTCATCCCTTGCTACACCAATGTCATCTGCAGTCAAATTACATGCTGATCCTGATGGTAAATCTGTAAACATCACTGCTTACAGAGGAATGATCGGGTCACTGCTGTATTTAACTGCTAGTAGACCAGACATTATGTTTTCCACTTGTCTCTGTGCTAGATATCAAGCTGATCCAAAGGAATCCCATTTGCTCGCTGTCAAAAGAATATTCAGATATCTGAAGGGTACACCAAATCTTGGTCTCTGGTACCCATATGGTTCAGATTTCTCACTAAAAGGATATTCAGATTCTGATCATGCTGGATGCAAGATGGACAGAAAGAGCACTTCTGGTAGCTGTCAGTTTCTTGGAGAAAAGCTTGTAAGCTGGTCAAGCAAGAAACAAAATTCTGTCTCAACTTCTACTGCTGAGGCTGAATATGTTGCTGTTGGAGCCTGCACTGCTCAGATTCTATGGATGAGAAATCAGCTCGCTGACTATGGCTTTGACTTTGAAAATGCTCCAATTTATTGTGACAGTCAAAGTGCTATTGCCATAGCCAACAATCCTGTGATGCACTCAAGGACAAAACATATTGATGTCAGATATCACTTTATCAGGGACCACGTCATGAAAGGTGACATTGAATTACATTTCATTCCAACTGATTATCAACTCGCTGACATTTTTACAAAACCTCTAGATGAGAAAAGATTCACCTTTCTCATCAGCGAGTTGGGCATGCTGAACCTGAATGATTAAAACCTGATTGTTTAATGAAAAAGGTAGTTACTGAGTAAATAATTTATTTCTATTAACTCACTGATCTATTATTCTCACTGATACTATCAGCAAGAACAATAAGTTAGCATAGTTATAATAAATAAACTATATACTTGGTAACTGCAAATGAAAATTCCTTATATCATATAAATAAATTATATCTTATGATTTGCATTCTTGACTAGCTGATTGGATTTGTATTCTAAGTTGAAATTCGATCAGCGACATCAAATGTGAAACATAATATTTATTTTATTTTAAGATATAACGTATTTTCATCTCGCTGAGACATGATGTATCAGCGAAAGTTTCGTTTTAATATTGCATTTATTTCGACATATATTCCTTACAATTAATACTTTGTATTTAATTTGTAACGATTTATATTCTTCATAAATACTATATTAAAATATCTTATGGGAACTCGAAAAGGTACACTTTTTCTGACACCTCGTATACCTTTTCCGGCGCACCACTCCCATCAACATTTAATGTTACCACCCCTCACCATCATCACCCTGCTCCACTACCAACAACTATTTTATTTTATTATTTCTTTTTACCTTTTTGACCACGTACATACTCGTTATAACCACATATTTTTCACATCAGCAACCGTATATAAGCAGCGAAACCCCCACCTTTTCATTCTTTACGCTCTCTTACTTTTTAAACTTCATCTTCCTAAATTTTTCTCTGCAAACTTCTAACTTTTTCAAATTTCTTCTTTCTTTTCTAAAATGGCAAGGACTAAATTTTTCAATAATACCTACACTCCTACCCCAGAGATTAAAGCTCTTCGAGCCTCTGCGGTCAGCGAGAACCTTGTCATTACAGTTGCCAAATCTAACTATTTGGGAAATGTAACCTGTACAAAACCTGAGTATGCGGAGGTGATAAACTTTTTGAAAAACCATTTTATCCTCCCTGCTCTTACCTTGTCTCCTGGGGAAATGAACCCAGAATGGCTCAGTGAGTTCTGGTATACCTGCACTCACTCAGTCGTCTCCGGTGTTTCCCAACTCCAGGGTTTTATCGACAATGGTACCCAACCTATAATAATAACTGCCAACACCATTCGCTCTATTTTACAACTGCCGACCCTTGAGTCATACGAGTCACTGCCAGAGAGCGACGTTGCCAAACAAGGCCTCGTCGAGCTCACTGAGATTGAGTGTAAATACTCAGTCGATGGCAATGGCAATCGTAAGTACTCTACGGTCCATAAAACCAAAATGGATGGTGTTTGGAATGCCCTTTTTACTAATTCATTCAATCTTTGGGCACAAAATCAGGGAGCTATGATCAATTCAGCTCCCTGGAAGCACAGATCAGTTGGTCACTGGTCAACTCTCTACGAGTTGACTATGCAAGTGTGATCTTTAATGAACTGATCACCAAGGTCGCTGAGCCTGCCAGGGCAAAATATGTACCTTACCCTAGGTACCTCTCACTGATCTTTAGGGATCAGTTTGATGCCTATGATAGGGTATCATTTCAGGGATTTGAGCCCACTCTGGTAGGATCTCAAATTTTTGCAAAACCAGCGACTGTGGTTTTACCTGCTTTTATGAAGCATCCGGGGATCCTTGCACCCCAGCCTGTAACTGCTGTACAAATGTCAGTTGCTGCCCCCCCCCCCATCGACCACGTCACTGACCACACCCCCAGTGACTACTGTTGGTCAACCACCAATCAAGAAACCACCAACTGCTCCCAAGAAAAAATCCAAATTAGGGTCCCTGACATTAAAGGATCAGGGACATAACAAAAAGAAGACATCTACGGATGCCAGTGGTGAATCAGTAACTGTACGTTCAGTTACTGAGGGCACCACTGCTGAACCCTCAACCTTAACTGCTTCACTGGACTCCCGAAAGTCCAGTGACTCTACAAAGGGACAACTACAGACAGCTGCAGTGGATCAAACCACTGTTGGCAGTGATTCGGGTGCACCCCACACCCTCAGCTTGAGTCAACCCAGCCACTTGTCATCCTCACAAAAGGGTGACATTTTATTAAAAGGGCAAGTGACATCAGTGAGTGATAACACACTCATAGCTGATGTCACACCACTGGCTACAGACCCGAGCCATCTCCTATCTATCACTGCACCGACTGCCAATGTCTCACCACTGACCCATGGTGAGATACAGGTCGCTACTTCTATTTCCAATGAACCACCAGCTAAATCACAAGCTGATGATGAGGAAATCATGCCAATGGACACTTCTGAGGATACCCAACCCATTCCTCCACCTACCTCCAACTCACCCATCAGAGAGCTTACCCCCACATCTTTCTCCAGTGACAACATCCAAGCTGCTGCTGATCAGACCACACCCCCTGATCATGTAGCCCAATCTACACCTACCCCCATTATTGTTACCCAAACTACTCCCCCAAACACCTCCACTCACTCCACCTCAGATCAGCTACTGATGGAGTACATTGCCCAATCCCAAACCCAAATTAAGATGCTCACTGAAGACCGTGAGGCACTTATTGGCAATGTCTCTGTCCTCCAAAAAGCTGTTGCTGCTCTCACTGATGTGTATAACTCCATTGAACCATGGAGTGCATCTGTTAGTGAGAGAGTCCAAACAGTAGCTGATGCTAGTGCTGCAATAAACCATGCAGTCACTGAGCTAGCCTCCACCTCCAACACCAACTTCACCAATCATGCTGCTGCTATTGCCCAGCTCACCACCAACCAAAATGACCTAGCCATCTCTGTATCCAACTACCTTTATAACACTGACAAAGTTATTAAGGTGCTTCCACAGGTTGTTTCACAACTCACAAAGACTAGAGCTGAGGTCGCTGCCCTGCGTGAGGAGAACGCAGACTTCACTGATCAGATACTTAGGGCAGTTGATCAGTTTGAGCGAACCAGTCAGGGGGAGAGTGAAGAAGATGACTTGGTCTCTGACCCAGAGATGCCCCGTAAGATGACTGATCCGCTATCAAACAAGGCTCACAGGGACATAGTGCTCACTACCTATGCACTTCATCCTATTGCTGAGCAACCTGAGCTGGAGGCCCTTGCAGTTGCTGAACTGTATTGGGTGGATATGGAGATAGCTACTGACATGGTGGCTGTCGCTGAAAGCTTTCCTGAGCTCAGTGCTGAAGAGCTCAGGAACTATAATGGGCTGGTACAGCAATGGGCAGTGGATGATACTGCTAGGATTGAGGGTACCTCAGTGAGCTACGAATTGGCTCGCTGGGAATGGATGAATAGGGATGTAGTAGCTGATGCATCTGATGATGAGGAGGATGATACCATCATGCATGATGCTGATGATAATGATGATGATAACAATGATGATGGCCAGGGAGGTGGTCATGGAAATGGTCAGGGTTCAGATGATGAAGATGATATAAATATGGAGGATCAGCAACCCATATCATCCGTTATGAAAAGAAAAAGGACCAGTGACACCTCTCCTGCATCTACTCCTCCATCAAAGAAACAACAGGTCAGTGATCCTCAATTACATATTGTTATATCTGAGGTAACTGCACCTTCATCCCCACCAGCAACCCTAAACCTACCCTCACCTACAGCAACTACAACCACAACCCAAACAGTCCAAATAACCACACCTACCCCAGCAACTATAACTCCAATCTCCACAGCAACTCCTTCCAACACTACCACATCAGATACCTCCCCCACAGCATGCCTTTCCTCTGACTCAGCCTCAGATACCCCTTGTCCTGATGAAACAAAAGATCAGAGAATTGCCAGAAAGATAAAGGCAAGACAGGACAGGGAGCAAGAAATGATACTGCAAATAACTTTTCAGGTTGAGTTGAGAGAAGAACAAGAAAGGAAAAGGTTGCTGAAAGAGCAATCAGATGCTGACAGAGCGTACCTACTGGAATTGAGCTCCAAAGATGCCAATGAAAGGGCCAGACTTCTTAAGCAAAAGAAAGATCAAGAAGAGTCTGATGCTGCAATTGCCAGGGTACTTGCTGAGATAGAAAAGAGTGAGCTAGAGCAACATGAACTGAAAAGATCAGCTAGCAAGAGCTCTAAAAAGAAAGGGGGAGCTGTCAAAACAGCAGTGGATAGAAAGTGGGATGAGATTGATAGAAAAAGATTTGCTGCCAGAATGACAGGGAGATCAAACCCTGCACCTATCACCAAGGTCAAACTGAAAAAGTCAAGGAACCAATCTCAACCTCAGCTACTTATACAAAGAGGTTCAGAGACTCAATCAATGCTACTTGATCAAGTATGCAAGCTGCACAGAGAAGAATGGAATGAGATAAGGCTTGCTATCAGCCACTCTACAAGTGCAGCTAAGGTTGATGTCATGAAAGAGATTGATAGGCTTTATCAGAAAATGGTGTCGCTGCAACTCCTCAGACCAGAAGATACTGTCATACATGGTGAGGAAATTGTTCAGCCACCTAGTCCAAGGTATAGATCAGGTACCAGCAGCATCTATCGAATCCCCAACACTTCAAGGCTTAATCTATCTATCCCTGCTGGTGTGCCAAAGCTTGAAGGTCATGAGGTCACTGAAGGAGAGAAGGGTCTGGTATACAGGGACCTAAATGGTGCCCTTAGGTTTCAGAGAGAAGCTGAACTTGAGAAGGTTGATCAAGAACAACTCATACACCTGATCAGGTCAGCTAGCATGCTTCCAACAGATTCAAAGATCAGAAAAGCTATTCTCGATGAAGCCTTGGCCAGAAAGTTCAGATACCTGCCCTCCAAAGACAAATATGAACTTGAAGCTGAGCTTGGTATAGTAAAGGAAGAGGAGATGTGGAGAGATAAATAGATTAGACATTTTGTAATAGATAGCTTCTGTAAATAATTTGTTCTATGATATATATGAGGCTTGAATCAAGAAAATCTACAAGTGCAAGTCACTGGGCAACCTCCTATCAGAGACTCAAAATCTTTTCAACTACAAAAATTTACAAGGACAAGTCTCTGAACACTCAACTTATCAACAAAGTAAAGGGGAGATTATTGAGTCCAAAACTTCCTGCAACTAGTTTGTCTAAGGGAGCTCTGACTTAAATCATTTAGGGGGAGATTGTTGAGTCACTGATCGTCAAACTCAAGATGGTCGCTGATCTCTATAATCAAGGGGGAGACTTAGATAATGTCTACAAGCAGATTGTTGAAGTCATTAGTCGCTGATAAGCGAAGTCACTGATGGTGCCTTATTGTCTTAAGTCTCTGACCCACTTACTGAAGATCTCTCTGAAAAGAAATGTTTCAAGTCAAGCTCCTGTTGCTAAAGTTTATGTTCGCTGATCTTCTATCACTCTGTGTTACTGAAAGAGAATGATGCTCAACTTTGTGTGTCGCTGATCATCATCAGCGAGAGCATCACTCTCTGTACATGAAGTTTGATTCAAGTTGAAGATAGTGTTGCTGAAGGTTTTCTTGTCGCTGTTTGTATCTTAGACCAGTAGAAGAAGAATTTATAAAGATCAAAGACTCAACTATGTGTGTCGCTGATACTCATCTATCAGCGAGAGTCTCCAAGTCTTCTTAAGTTCTCTCATCTACTGAATAAAAGAAGTCGCTGAAGATTAGCTATTCAAGTCATTCTTTAGAGCATGTTAGCTCGCATCGAGAATGAGGAGAATTGTGTTTCTATCAGTGACTGCAGCATTAAATGCCGCATTAAATAAGAAGTCAACATTCGGCGTTACTACGGCGCAGCACGTGTTCCTCGTAACTTGAAAAGAGCAACGTGGAAGCTTTTGATTGGTCTATTGTACAAGGTGATGTTTCCCAAGACAGAATGTCGTGCCATGATGCATCACATCTCAACTACCTCCCCAATCAAGCAGCGACACGTGTCTATCAGATCCGGAAATCAAGGATTTCAGTGTCTATAAATAGCGTAGTATGTTGTACTTCATTTTGTGTCGATTACTTGTATTGTCACTTGTTTGTCAGTGACTAGTTTGTCTAAGATACAAGTAAACACCAGCGAGTAAACTAGTAGCGTGTTTGTCCACTACTAGCTTACTTCAGCGAGTGAGCAGTTAGCGTGTTTGTCCACTACTGCTCATCTATTTGTACTAGCTGTATTGTTTGATTTAGATTAGCTTTGGCTAATCTATTCCGCAAATCAACAAGAGATAAATTTTATCAATAAAAGAATTTATCTTTCAGCTATATCTGTATCAGCATTTGAACTGTTTATCTTATATACATACTTGTGTTCATATTGTTGTTACCTTAATACGATTAAAAACTTGTTAAGCAAATATAAATCATCATAAAAGAAAAGAAAAGTTTTTAATTGTATTCAACCCCCCCCCCCTTCTACAATTAACTCACTGTTAATGATTCACAATCACTAATATAATAGTGATTAGGGACTCACATTATATATATCATTGTATCAGGTTTCATTATTTTGTATGTGTTCGACACTTAGTGTGAAAAGTATTTACATGTTCCTGGATGACGGGGGTTCGGGGGCAGCGCCCCTAGTAGCGGGGTCCATGGGGCAGAGCCCCTGGCTGGGGTCGAGCTGAAAAAAGGTGTTGCGAACCGAGTTCGCGGTGTGAGGTGAGTTTGGGCTTGCAAAGCAGGGTAGGCTACGAACCGAATTCGGTTTGCAGAATAAGGTACGGCTCGCAAAACTCAGTTCGCAGATCAGGGTTGTGAACTGAGTTGGAGCTCGGTTCGCAGAATGAGCTGTTCGCGAATTTTGTGTGGATTTCGGTTTTTAAATCGTTTTCAATGGGATTTTTGGGCATAATCTTGTTGAGTAAACATTCTAGCATGTAAATCAAAGTCTTACAAGTGATTTAAAGGGTTAATAGTTTCTCACCAAGAAAATGAAAATTGAAGAAGATGAAGATGATGATGATGATGATGATGATGATGATGATGATGATGATAATCCTTGTGCTTGTGTCTTGATGATGATGATGAACGATTATGGTGATGATGTTCTTGTTATCTCACTTTTTAGAGAGAGATATATAGAGATTTGTAGAGTGGGAGATGAGAGAAAGTAGGTGTTGGTGTGTGTGTGTGTGTAAATGGAAGGAAATGAAGAAGAAATGGAGTAAAAGGGGGAGTTGGGTCTTGGGTTGGTTGGGTTGGGTCCGCAGGTCTGGACTGACCCACTTGCGGGTTCGGCTCGTGGAATCGTTCCTCAATTTGTGTTACCTTCCGCAGTTGATTAAATGTGGTTGTGCGTTTTATGTTAAGGTTTATTCGAAATATTTTAACCGAAGTAGTTTATTAAAATACTTGATAATGAGTTATAAATTGTAAAATTATAAATTGGTTATTGTTTGTTTGTTGAGGTGTGTATCGTGCAATTTCATTGCTTTGAATATGTATTAAACATATACGAAAATTCGTGTAATATATTATCATGATATATTATAGTAAATAATGTTTTTTTGGATAATTCCACACTATTTAATAACTTTGTCACCAACGTCCTTATTAAATACATGTCGGACCTCGTATGGTTCATAAGTGTACAATTTAACAAATCGTGAACGCGTGTATTAAATTACACGAAATGTCATGTATATTTAGATTAATACAAAACTAAATAAGCATAATTACAAGTAGTTTAAGCACTAATTACAGTCAGAATTTGGCGGGTGTCACATTCTCCCCTTGTTAAAAGAACTTCATCCCAAAATTGAACTCATGTCATATGAGTAGAGTCTGTGAACAGGTGTGGGTATTTTAGTCTCATTTGGTCTTCCCGTTCCAAAGTAAATTCAGGACCGTGCCTCGAATTCCACCTGACCTTAATAATGGGAATACGACTCTGTTTTAAACATTTGACCTCTTGATCCATTATTTCTGCGGGTTTCTCGACAAAGTGTAGTTTTTCATCAATATGTATCTCATCGAGGGGTATAATCAGTGTCTCATCAGACAGACATTTCTTCAAGTTAGAAATGTAGAAAGTAGGGTGCACGCTACTGAGTTCAGGAGGTAGCTGCATTCTGTATGCCACCGGACCAATTCTTTCAAGGATTTTGAATGGTCCAACATATCTAGGATTCAGTTTCCCATGTTTGCCAAAATGGATGACGCCTTTCCAAGGCGATACTTTCAGAAGTACTCGATCTCCAACTTTAAACTTGAGGCATTTGCGTATCACGTCAGCATAGCTTTTCAAACGATCACGCGCGGCTTTCAGCTTGTTTTGGATGCCGACGATCTTTTCGGTTATTTCGTGTATGATTTCTGGACCGGTGAGTTGTGTATCACCCACCTCATTCCAACAGATAGGTGACCGGCACTTACGACCGTAGAGTGCCTTGAAGGGTGCAGCCTTTATCCTGGTGTGGTAGTTGTTGTTGTACGAGAATTCGCATAACGGTAAGTGGTTTTCCCAGTTTTTACCGAAGTCAACTACGCAGGCTCGTAGCATATCCTCCAGTGTTTGTATAGTTCATTCACTTTGGCCGTCAATTTGCGGGTGGTATGCAGTACTCATATCCAAACGAGTACCGAGTGATTTTTGTAAGGATTGCCAATAGTGGGAAGTAAATCAGCTATCTCTGTCAGAGATAATTGAGATGGGCACACCATGTCTTGACAGAATCTCTTTCATGTAGATCCGTGTAAAACGTTCCATCTTGTCAGTTTCCTTGATAGCCAGGAAATGAGTAGATTTTGTGAGTCGGTCCATGATCACCCAAATGGTATCGCAACCGCTAGGTGTTTTCGGGAGTTTAGTAATGAAATCCATGGTGATCTACTCCCATTTCCATTTTGGGATTTCTGGTTGTCGCAACAAGCCATATGGTTTCTGGTGTTCAGCTTTAACTTTGGAACAAGTAAGACACTTGCTAAGATAGGTTGCAATGTCAGCTTTCATGTTGGGCCACCAATATATTTACTTGATGCCATGGTACATTTTGTCGGCACCTGGGTGTATAGAGTATTTAGACTTTTGAGCTTCATCCATCACCAAGTCTCGAAGGTTCCCAAAACTTGGTAACCAGATTCTGTTATAGAAGTATTTGGCCCCGTCAGGTTTGGTTTCAAATTGTTTATCCATGCCGCGCAAGGCCTCATTTTTCACATTATCATCCTTGAGTGCTTTGAGTTGAGCGTTAAGGATTTAAGTAGTAAGGTTGTTAACCGAGGGCTCGAACTCAAGGGGTTTCACTCGTTCTTTTCAGCTTAAGGCATCGGCAACAACATTTGCCTTGCCCGGATGATAGCGAATCTCGCAATCGTAATCAGTAAGCAACTCAACCCATCGACGTTGCCTCATGTTGAGATCCTTTTGATCGAAGATATGTTGGAGACTTTTGTGTTCAGTAAAGATTGTACACTTGGTACCGTCTAAGTAGTGTCTCCAGATTTTGAAAGCGAATACAACAGCTCCCAACTCTAGGTCATGAGTTGTGTAGTTCTTTTCGTGGACCTTGAGTTGTTGTGAGGCATAAGCAATGACTTTGTCTCGTTGCATCATCATGCAACAGAGACCTTGGTGTGAAGCATTACAGTATACCACGAAGTCATCGTTGCCTTCGGGTAAGGATAGGATCGGTGCACTGCTAAGTTTTTGTTTAAGCAGTTGGAATGTTGACTCTTGTTTTTCGGTTCAGTCAAACTTCTTTTCTTTCTGAGTCAGTATGGTGAGGGGTTGGACTATCCTTGAAAAGTTCTTAATGAATCGTCTGTAGTATTTATGCAAAAAGCCGTTAGCATTTTAATTAGCATTTTAATTCGATTAGTTAGTTAGATTAGATTAGGTAGGCTACAGGCTAAATAACCATTTACGAAAACCTAGGGATTTGTTAATTGTATTGAGAAAGGCAAGTTTAAAATCCAACTTAAATTGATACTTTTCCTTAACCCATAAAATTTAAAGTAAGGTACGCAAGGAACCTCAACACTTTCCTTCGCTTACCATGCTTAAACTTCATTAATAGGAATAGATCAACTAAGTCCGAACATATTTGCTAAGTTAATTGTCTGCTAAATTTATAGTCTTTATGGTATTAAGAATGGTTAGACTTGTTGTAGACTTGCTACTCTATTCCTTCGCCCACGAGCAAATGTGTTCAATAACAAGGGCCACTGACTCCCTCACAAGAGAGTGTGGAGAGTTGAGCATTGTCTGTCTGCTCAGAATCATGACACTGTGGTTCCTCGTGACATATTAGTTGATAACCGACTAATAGGGAATCTATCGGTTATACCATAAACTACCAAGTTTAGTGAACATTCCAAATTTAGTAACATTTTCCCTACAAGTCATCGTCCCACATTATAAGCTAATGAACTCACAACAAATACTCCTTTTACTACCTGATTTACCATTATCTTTTATTCGCTTTATTTAGTTTACTTAATTAACTGAACCAAAAACCCCCAACGCACTCTTTTAAAACCTTTACTAGAAAAGAAAGGTTGATTGGATCACCTCCGTTTCAATTCAGTTTCTCTTTAAGAACGACTCTAGGTCATACATACCATCTACTAGCCTTTGATTCAGTATTAGTAAGTCACACTTAGACCCCAGCAAATACAAATTTAAAACACTCACCAATCGACGTTGCGAACCGCTCGCGACGTGCGCATCAATTACTCATACGCCTTATTGGATCATGATTGATCACTACGCGATTTGACTACCAATCTGTAACACCCCCAAATTTACTGTTTAGCGGAAGCAAGCTTTGGGGTGCTACTAATCAATAATCAAAACACACAAGGCATATAATGAACGACTCTATATGCGTCGTTTTACAGATACATTGATAATATAAAGTTTTACAATGTATAAATGTTTACAAAAGCCCAATAATTACAATGTTTAGAGATTAATCGGCATAACTTAGTTACAAAATGTAGTAATGCAAAATAATCTCCTGATGTGTATGCTGACTCGAGCTATGGGCATCCTGAGTGAACAGGTCCTACTGTTGTTCGGTACCTGAGAACACATGCTAAAAAGGTCAGCTAACGCTGGTGAGCTCACAGGTTTGCATAATAAATATGTAAGTGTGAACCACAAGATTTAATGATAACCGATTGAAATGAATCAAATGATGTATATGTCGGCCATGAGGTCATAGTCTGCGCTTAACATGGGTGTCAGGATCACAATAAAGTGCCTGATCGTGGGTGCCTCCGGGCGAGTGTCTAATCCACACTCGTATGAACAAAGGTTAATGCGTCCGTTTAACCAGTCAGTGCTTGCTGACCCGGACGAGGATGGTCAGTCCTATATGGTACCATACACTAACATTCGCTCTACATAAAGTATTACCAGAACTATGATCGTAGAGGACTTAAAATTGATTAGAAAACAGCTCATGCAAAATATAGCGAGTTTTGTACTCGTGTTCACGTGTAAAACAGATAGAGCATGTATTCTCACCCCGGGAGTAAAAACAGTAAAAAAAAAAAAGTCGGTGCTATGAGACTCACCTGAGTCTGAAGAGTTGCAATGAAGCAAATGTGGTGAAGTAAAATGGGGTGTCCGAAGACTGTAACCTGCCGGGCGTTTATACCGCGCAAGTAAAAATAAAATAAGTAGGTATCTTAAAAGATAACCTATGCTAGTTGTTCGTCTAACTAATAATGTCCAATGATTTGATTTGATTGATAAGTTTGAGTTTTGAAAATGTGTACGGCCCGTTGGTGACTGGTTGTAATAATAATCTCATTAATATTGTTATGATTTTTGGAGTGTTATACTTAAAAATATTTATAAATTTAGGTGACGGGGGTCCGGGGGCAGCGCCCCTGGCTAGCGGGGTTCCAGGGGTGGCAACCCCTGGCGGGGTACAAGGGGCAGAGCCCCTGGCTGGGGTCGAGCTGCCAGGTCAGCTTGGAAAATTTTTATTTCTACTATATTGCTTTAATGAAAGACGTATCTAAAATTTGAATTTGAGTGAAATCAAGTGATAAAATTTTAGGTCTCGACACTTAGTAAAAATCTGGGTTCTGTTTCATGCGACACTTATAGCGTCACTTAGGGGTTTAGGTGACACTTAAGAAGTGTCGCATAAAATGGAATATTCTGTGATAAGGGCGTCACTTATGGAAGTGACGCATAATTAGGCGTCACTAAGGTAGTGTCGGGCATAAGTGTCGGATATCGGGTTGGAGCGTCACTAGGGTCAAATGTCAGATGAAATTGGAATTTAATAATAGGCGACACTTAGACAAGTGTCGCTAGAAGTGTCGGTTAGGAGTGTCGGGTATTGAATTTGCGACACTTAGGAAGTGTTGAGAAAAAGGGGTTTTATGGGGCACTTAGGTAAGTGACGCAAGATTAGGGTTTTATGCGACACTTAAGTGACGCATTAAGTGACGCTACGCTGCTGTGACCTATGCGACACTTACGTCTGATGGCCGGATTTTGAGTCAAAAACGTGTTTTTCGGTTTCCGTTTGGCCCGAAACTTTTACCCAACCCATATTTGGACATTTCAAGCTTAAATAAACAACGACATGTAAAAAACACTTGAAATCGAGGAGTTTCGAGATTTTTTCAGAAACTTACAAGTTAACGCGTGAAGATTTCGAAAAGATAGGAAGGTAGATCGTCGCGAGGTGAACGTTTTTCTTCAAAGAGGCAAGATGATCTGAGGTCGTTTGATGGTGGATTTTGGTGGTGGAAGTGTGGTGGTGGTAGTGGGTGTTTTGAGAGGAAAGAAGGAAGAGAGAAGGAGTGAGTTGGTGATGAAGATGATGAAATGAAAGAGTGAGGGGTTTCCCCCCATTTTGGCTGATTTTTGTGGGGCCCACCCCTATGTAGGTGTGTCCGAAACCTTGCTCCGTGCGGTGTTCATTTCCCCGGTCGTTTAAACGTTTATTTGTGATGTTAATTAATTATTTCACATACGTTTTTAAATAAAAACTGACCCTTCAATATTTTTAATTTGAAATCTTAATTGTTAATACTCGAAACATTTATTTAAATGATTTAAAAATGTGTTGGTCATGTTTACCGGTTCGGGTTTCACTTATAAATAAGATGTGATGTTTTTATAAAATCTTTTAGTTATTAATTTAAAATACTACAAATTAAATAATGTCCTCACATAAAATGATATATTTTAAACTTATAAAATATATTTTGATCTTTATTCGGTTGTCGGGCGCGTTTCATGCGTTTTGGTCGCGTAGGGCTTTCAATGTGATACAAGATACTTATAGAATATTATTGAAATAATACATGGAAATAATTAGGCTTATCAAATAATTTAATATTACTTAATAAAATGATGTTCACCAACGTCCGTATGAGTGTATCGAAATTCGATCGATATAATAAAATGCACAATTTAACTCAATCGCGTAGATGCGTATATATATTAATACACATAATGATACATACAATTGCCTAATACTGCACTAATTACACGTATTACAAAATGATTAGGACCTAATGACTAGCCCTAATTTGGCGGGTGTTACATGTTCGAACAAGGGAATAGTCTTTATTGGACTACTATTTTAACAACAAAATGGTTAAGGATTGATCGAAATTCCTCCTCCTTCTTCCTTTCCCAATGTTATCTAAGAATTCCCTCAAAAATTATTATCACGAGAAAAACTTGTTCATATTCCTCCATTTTTCGGTGGAACTCTAATCTAACAAGGGGAGGAAGGCGAAACGAAATTGAACATCATACCGCATAGAAAGCACTGGAAAAGAACTACACCGCCCATGAATCTAGAAATCAAAAACGAGTGTGTTTCCTCCTAAATTTAGAAAAACTACCTATACGATTACCTAGACAGTACGAGATACGCGATAATTATCGATCATAAGGATCTCCAACGCATGTTGGATCAGAAGGATCTAAACATGAGGCAACGTCGATGGGTCGAGTTTCTTACTGATTACAAAGTGAAATCTGTTATCACCTAGATAAGGCAAATGTTGTTGCCGATGCCTTAAGCCGCAAAGAACAAGTGAAACCCCTTCGAGTTCGAGCCAACGGTATGAAAATTCACATTATTTAGATATTTACCGCTCAACTCGAAGCATTGAAACCAAAAAACCTGAAAAATGAGGCCTTGCGTGGGATGGAGAAACAATGTAAAACCAAATCCAACAGAGCCAAATATTTTTCTAACTGAATCTGGTTACCATGTTTTAGGAACCTGCGAGACTTGGTGATGGATGAAGCTCACAAGTCCAAATACTCTATACATCCTGGAGCCAATAAGATGTATCATGGCATCAAAGAGTTGTATTGGTGGCCCAGCATGAAAGCTGAAATTGCCACATATGTCAGCAAGTGCCTTACTTGCTCAAAGGTCAAAACTGAATATCAGAAACCTTCCAGCTTACTTCAACAACCAAAGATCCCTCAATGGAAATGGGAGCAGATAACCATGGACTTCATCACTAAACTTCCGAAAACACCGAGCGGTTGCGATACCATTTGGGTGATCGTTGATCGTCTCACCAAATCTGCTCATTTCCTCACCATCAAAGAAACGATAAAATGGAACACCTCACACGAATCTATCTAAAAGAGATTGTATCCCGACACGGCGTTCCCATCTCAATCATGTCTGACAGAGATAGTTGCTTTACTTCTCGCTTTTGGCAATCACTTCAGAAATCGTTGGGTACTCTTCTGGATATGAGTACTGCATACCATCCTCAAACCGTGGCCAAAGCAAGCGAACCATCCAAACACTGGAGGACATGCTACGAGCTTGCATAGTTGACTTTGATAAAAACTGGAAAAACCATCTACCATTATGCGAATTCTCGTACAGCAACAGTTTCCACACCAGCATTAAGGCTGCACCTTTCGAGGCACTCTACGGTCGTAAGTGTTGATCACCTGTCTGTTGGACCGAAGTAGGAGACAGTAAACTCATTGGTCCAGAAATCATTCACGAAATCACAGAAAAGATCATTGGTATCCAAAACTGGCTGAAAGCCGCACGTGATCATCATAAGAGTTATGCTGACATGAGATGCAAGCATCTCGAGTTCCAGGTTGAAGATAGAGTATTTCTCAAATTATCACCTTGGAAAGGTGTCATCCGATTCGGCAAACATGGAAAATTGAATCCCAAATACAGTGGACCTTTTGAGATCCTTGAAAGGATTGGTCCAGTGGCATATCGGTTGCAGCTACCACCCGAGCTCAGTAGTGTGCATCTGATATTTCACATTTCTAACATAAAGAAATGTCTGTCTGATGAGACAATTATCATTTCTCTCGACGTAATCCACATCGATAATAAACTCCATTTTGTCGAGACTCCAGTGGAGTTTATGGACCGTGAGATCAAACAGTTGAAACAAAGTCGTATTCCCATCGTTAAAGTCCGGTGGAATTCGCGACGTGGTCCATAATTCACTTGGGAATGGGAAGACCAAATGCGACTCAAGTATCCACAGTTATTTACCAACTCCACTCCATCCACGACCTGAGCTAAATTTCAGGATGAAATTCTCCTAAGAAGGGGAGAATGTGACACCTGACAAATTAGAACTAGTAATTAGTGCCTAATCATCTGTAAATACATGTAATTAGTGCTATATTAGGCTAATTATGTGTATCATTATGTATATTGTTATATATACAGGTACGCGATATATTTAATCGTGCATTTTCATATCAGGTGGACCCCGAAACATCAATACAGGCGTTGGTGAACCAAAGTATTAAATAATGTGAAATTATTTATTAAACTCATTATTTATAAATATTATTTTGGTAATATTTAACACGTTTATTATATCGTCTAAGACTAACCGTACGTGACAGAAACACGTGAAACGCGCCCGACAAACTAAATAAACCCAAATTATATTTTTATAATTCATTATTAATTATTTTGATAAAATACTTCGAGTAAAAATATAACGATTACACGTGTAAGAATAAAACGTTTAAAAACGTTACACAAGTTAAATAAATGCACAATTATGCAACGAACGCGCAAACCGAGATCCGATAACAAATTAATAACTTAAAATAAAGTATTTAGAATAATACTTTCAATAAAAATATCCCGGTTTAAAACGTTAACGAAACGAATTATGTAAAACATATAATGATTAAACAAACGCTCAAACGATCGGGTAAACGAGCACCGCGCATTACGCAACTTTGGGAACAATATTTGAATACCCACATGGGGTGGGCCCCATGAAATCAGCAGCCAATCATGGGCTCCCATTTCCTTCCCCTTCTTTTATTGAGTCTACACTCAATCTCTTCCACCATACCTCGTGATTCACACACACACCTCACCCATACTCTCTCAACTCCTTCTCCCTCTTCCCTCTCTCCCTACCCACTATTTTCTGATGGTTTTACAGCCCCCCACAATCACCAAGATCATCATTATAATCCACCATTCAACCACCATAGCACCACCAAGTCGAAATTCAAGAAAACACGAGCTAAGGAGCTTACGTCTTTTCTTCCTATCTTCGCCATATCTATCGTAAGGACTTCTTTCCTTTTGTTGGTGTTACTTATAACACACTTATAAATATGTTTAGTGTCCACTTGACCATTATAGGTCCAAAATATACACTGAAACACGATTACAACGCTAAAACATGTAACTATGTTTTCTGTCCAGAAAATAGCTCAATTTCAAAGATTTTTAGAAAAATCATTTCTCCATGAAAAATGATGTTTCTTAAGCCTAAAATGAAGTATAAGAAATAATATTTCTAACAAAATTTGTTTCGTAGCATTTCGACTCCGTTTATTGCCCAAGAATAATTTTCTCCGGCGACATATACTTTCTTTCTTCTGAAGATAGAAAGTTACACCTCTTTCTCAGAGCCATAATCTGAGTTCTAGACAGAATAAATGAATAAATATTATACCAAAATCTTCGTGTGGATGTCAACTACAAAAAGTTCTTCTTTGACTCATTCTATAAATACACCGATTTTCTTCTAAAATTCATTTTATGAACACGTGTCGTTTGTGGCCGAAAATATATCTAGGACCATTAAAAACTATGTCCCACATCTGGTAGTCTGTGAGAAACATATATTGTTTGATCCTGTTCTTCTAGAGATCAAATTCATCTGGCTTGAGTATTGAGATTTTCATGACTTGGATTCCATCATTACCTTCTGTTGCCATTGTTATTAAACTTAAATGAATCTAAAACCTTAAAAGAAAATACTTGTTGATCTTCACAAATTCAAAGCTTTTCCAAAGCTCTGATACCACTTTGTTATTTCTTTTAGAATCACTACAGTAAAGCTTTGACGGTTTATTAAACAACTACGGATTAATTATTTAATAATATGTAAAGAACAAGAACACAACAATATTAACTTGAAGAACACGTATTAATCACAAGCTCCAATCTTATTAATTTAACAAGATGAATACACCAAGTATTTGGGTTTACACCTTGAAGCTAATAACAATTCGTTAACCTAATCTAGGTTCTAAGGATCTCTATTTATATGTTATAGTGTCCTGTACAAGTCATCCTACATATATGGAAATAAATCAACTCCATATAAAACTCAAATACTTATAACCGCCATATTTACATAAACAATCATAATGACTTTACAAAGCTAACAGTTATAACTACAATCTGTTAAACAGTTACAACTACTAACTAACAAAGACAGTCATAACTACATAAATAGCTATAACTACTTAGACACAAACAACTAACATCTAAAATGTCTTCAAACAGTCATAATCACCTCTCTTCATTCTTAAAGTAGTCACAACTTCATTGGCAGTCATAATCATAATAAGCTTAGCAGTCATAACACATTCGTACTGGCAGTCATAATAACTTGTACAATCAATCATAATCTTCTGTGGTAATTTCAACCCAAAACAGATTAGACCCTACACTATCGATTAATATGACATAGATTGAAGAATGGTTAAATGTTTCTTTGGGAAAAACAAGAATTATTGACTCATTTTTCGGCAAAGAACGGTTGATTAATTTTGTACCGATACCCTTTAACCATAAATTCTAAACAAGTTGTTCATTTTAAATAGTTAGGAATATTTGATACCTGAAAACACAAAAACAGGAATTATTGACTCATTTTTCGGCAAAAAACCCAAAAAAAAGGGGGATGGGTCGGTTCGCTGGGTCCGCGGGTCTGGGCCGACCCATTCGGGTCTCGGGATCTCGTTATTCATTTTCCCAGATTCGTGTTGCGTGTGGTGTTCGTTTTAACAAAAAAAGTTCTATGTAATATCTTTTCGTAATACATTAAAATAAATAATGTTTGTTTGAATTTTTTCACATTATTTACAGATTTTTTCACCAACGTCCATATTTTTACAGAGTCGGACTCCATCTAATTCAAGTTTGCCCGATTAACTTTAATTGCGTACATAAATATTTATAAATATCCAAAACTTTATGGTTATTTAGCCTATCATAGGACTAAATACTTGTAATTATATTGTAGTTAGGCACAGAAAGATGTCCTAATTTGTCGGGTGTCACATGTATGAAAGATGGTAGTTGACTTAGACCATTTCATTGTAACCTGATACACGTCTACACATGGTAGGTAAAATGCATTCAATTCAAGCTATTTCAGGTTAGAGGCACACAATAGAAAAAAAAGATGGGTACACACAATTAAGATCGTGTAAAAGTTTGGTGCATTTCCAGATACAAATCCCAATAATAAATTCTCATATAACAAAATTATAACTTCAATGCATCATCGTAAAATTAAAATTATGATGCACCATATTTTATAACTATGATGCACCAAGATTTATACACTAATAATGTTTATCGTATATCTAAAAGTCGGAGCGTCATATTTATAACTATGATGCACCATATTTTATAATTTTGATGCACCATGTTTTATAACTATGATGCACCACCTTTTAATTAAATAACAATTTTTATATTATATTATGAAAATCAATGCATGATATTTTAAACAATACATGCACCATGTTTTATAACTATGACAAACCGTGTTTTATAACTATGATGTACCACTTTTTATAATTATGATGCACCATATTCTATAACTATGATGCACCAAGATTTATACACCAATGATGTTTATCGTATATCTAAAATCGGAGCGTCATATTTATAACTATGATGCACCATATTTTATAATTATGATCCACCATGTTTTATAACTATGATGGACCACGATTTAATTCAATAACGATGTTTTATAGTATATTTTGAAAGCCAATGCATGATATTTTTAAACGATCGATGCACCATGTTTTATGACTATAATGAACCATGTTTTATAACTATGATGCATCACTTTTAAATTCAATAACAACGATGTTTTATAGTATATTTTGAAAGTTGATGCATGGTATTTAAATACTCGATGCATCATATTCAAAGAAAATCAATGTATAATAATTATAATGTTGGTGAACACAATAATAATTTAGTTTTATTGCATCTTGTTTTTATTATTCATGTGCATCACTATATATAATATATGGTGTATCACAAATTTGAAAATGATATAAGAAAAAGAAAAAACTAAACAGGAAAATAGGTTAAAAACTAACTTTTTAGATTTTTAAAGTGATAATTTTTTCTAAAAAAATGTTAACAAATTTTATTTAATTATTTATTTTTTTTAACAAAAGTGTTATAGAAGTTTTTACATTTAAAAAAATAAATTTAAGTTTAATTTTTTATATAATAAATTTTGTTAATAAAAAATAAATTAAAAGAAAAGTAAATAGAAAAAAAAATGGAGAAATGAAGAAAGAGGGAAATTGGATAAAAAAGATGGATAAATGAAAAAGGGAAGGGAAAATGAATAAAAAAGGTGGAGAAATGAGAAAACATTTGTCATCTCCTTATTGGCTTCTCTCTCTTCCCTCACTTTTACTCCTTCTTCCAGAAATCTCACCCATTAGACATTTAATTTAACAAATTTAATTTATTGGGCTACTTACAAATTAATAATATATTTATAATTTTTAAAATAGTCGTGAGACTCAATGTTTCAATTAACAGCATTAAACTACAAAATAATATAATTATATTTATAAATGGACATGCATTACAAGGGGCTCAAAACCTAGTATTTTATATACTCAAACAAAAACAGTGAACGATAATTTTTTTAAAATTAAATGGAGATTTAATGTAATTACACTTTGAACATTTTCAGTTACTCTGTATTATTATATTATTTGAACATAGATAAAATGATTTTATTGTTTCTTTCGATGTATGTATTTAAGTTAACCTCAAACTACCAGAATGGTCATTTGTAGCAGAATTGAAGTTGCCCTCCAACCAAGTGCAAGTGATTTGAGGGTTCAAGTTTAGAAATAGATAATTTTAAATATTCGTAAAAAAATGTAAATATTTGTGATGATTGCGTAAGTCATTTTCGTTCTGAAAAAACCGTAACTTCAAAGAAAATACTCCTTTGGCATGTTTTGGAGGAGGGGATAACAAGAAGTCTTGTTAAATTAATTACTTATACTTCGTACTATATTTATATATATTGTATTGTATGTATTGTATTGTATTCGTTTGAAAAAGATAATAAATAATAATATAACCAACCAAAACATTCAGACACATGAATGACATCATGAATTCCACTTTCAAACTTGGATGCCTCAAACAAAAACCACTTCTGTATCAGCATCAGCATCACCATCACCACTACTTCTATTTGCCATCAGCTTTGACCTGTAGTGCCATCTTATATATAATTATAGTAATATAAGTGATATACACAAATATAAGATAGGATTTGGTGATGGGGAATTCAGAGTTGATGCTGTTTCTGGTACTTAACTTCACCATTCTCTTTAGATTTGCAGACTCTGTGGTTCCACAACAAGAAGGTAATTCACATTTTTTTTCTTTTTTTAAGTGTATGCTTTTCTTAATATCTCTAGTATTTAACCTGCATATGAGGTCTATTGTATAGTTATTTTCTTGTATGTGTCTCTTTGTGTGTGTGTATGTGTATTCTGGATGTCAATAGAGGTTTAATTGTGACCAAAACCCTAAAATGTCAATTGACCTTGATCTATTGGTCAAACCGGTCTAGAGGTTAATCAGGTTGGTTTCTAGCTTCAATTTTGGGTGTTTGTTGTACACATGTGTTACTAGTGTTAGACATATATATGTAAAGTAAATCTGTTGATGAGTTTTGCCTATGTATCTATTTATGAATATTTCAGTGCATACTACTTTTACTCGAAATTTACTGTACGATATTGTTGTGTAATATTATTGTTGACGAATATTACACGTAAAAATGTCTGCTTTCGTGCTCCGTTCGAAAAAACATGATTCCTCGTAGATCCTTGGGCTGGGTTATACTAAATCTAACGATTACATTGTTATTATTCTTATTGTCGTCATTATATTAAAAATTGTCATGATTTTGTATGTAATTGTTTTATTATTTCGGTAGTTAACCTTCTTAAATGGACCTACTTTGTGCATTATTCTTGTTCAGTGGAGGCTGTTGATGAAGTTATGACAAGAATGGGTGCAACAAATTGGAGGTTAAATGGCAACTCTTGTCAACTTGAACAAATCTCTGTATGGGAAAAGCCTCTCCCTGAAGCTGAGGCCAGCATCCAATGTGACATTGACTGCAACAATGATAACTCCACCGATTGTCATGTTGTAACCATGTATCCTTCCTCTCTTGCATTCAATTTATCATGTCATTGATTGTTCTTAGAGTAATGGTGTAAAGTGTACACTACAATTTAGGCCTAAATACGTACTTACTCCATACAATACAAAACACATGTATTACAAAATTTGACCCTCATTTACACCAACGATCTTGACATCTGTCTTGAATCAAGACTCTTGATCTCCTTTTTAAGCATACTTTTAGGCCTATTTTCTAGGCACATCTATCATTTCTCTTGTTATTATCCTCAAAGATGATTGTGTATTTCCTTCAATGCAGCATACATAAGTATTACAGCCTTAATGGCGTCCTTTCACCTGGACTTGTAAAGCTACCTTACCTTCAAACAATGTAAGTTCTCTTTTTGAAGCAGGAAAGCAGCCCTATATATGCTGATGTCAGTGTAAAAGTAGTGAAGAAAGTTAACTAATAATATATATTGTGATTCGTTTGCAGCGATTTTGCTTACAATTACCTTGGTGGCAAGGTACCATCTGAATTGGGATCGACGCAGTTGCAGTCAATGTAAATTCTATCTATTAATTCTCCTTTAAAGCTACCATCTGAGCCTATGTTTTCTTAGCTTTGACAACCTGCATTCTGTGATGCAGCTCTCTTCTTGGAAACCGCTTTTCAGGGGAAATACCAGGGGAACTAGGAAATATTACCACTTTGACTTATTTGTATGGCTTATAATCATTTGTATATCTTTCTTCGTGTTGGTAATAAGGGTCAAGGTCTTTAGATTTGAGGTAGCCATTTCAACCCATTTCATTGTGAATGGGTTGATTTGGGATTTGTGTAATCTATAACAGATATAGATGAAGAAATTAGCTAAATAGCGAACATGACAAATGGTCAAAAGTTATCTGCAGTCCTAAGTGTATTTTTAATGCATAAAACTACTTAAATGTAGAATAACTTTAACTTGTGTTGGTCGTAAATAATCATTTTAAACCTGTAAACACATAGTTTAAACTCGAATTTATAATAACATGTCTAACTACTTTTAACTTGTAATTTAACGAATGTCTTTTTTTAATATTGTTATGTTTAGTGATGTAACTACAAATTTCAAACAGGAACCTTGAAGCAAACAACTTTTCTGGGACCATTCCTTATGAGCTGGGGAGATTAATCAATTTGCAATCATTGTAATACATATGTACTCTCATTTGTTATTGTTCGTTCTTTGACAGATCAACGCATTAATTTTTTTCCTGATTTATGATAACTTTTCAGGATCTTGTCCTCAAATCGGTTGACGGGAGTGGTGCCAGGATCCTTAGCTGAATTGAGAAATTTGACAGATTTGTAAATACTTTTTACATTGCTATTAAATAGATACTTCCTTTTCTTTTCTTTTTCTTTTTTCTTTTTTTTTTCTTTTTTTTTTCTATACTAAGGAAATATTTTGATTTCTAGTTAACAGAAGCATGGAGTTTTGTTTTCTTTTTTCCAATAAAACCAGTATATATTCTTTTAGTCCATTTACGTATTTATTTAAATAAAGTGCTGTAAGATCTTGAAAAAGTTTATGGAATCCAAGTCATATTAAAGATGTGAAGTGGTCAAATTCATCTGAATCTTTTTTTTTTTAAACGAAGTGTAGTTTTGAGCTATATTCTAACTGAGTAAAAATATCATATATATGACAGTAGGATAAGTGACAACAACTTCAGTGGGTCCATACCTAATTTCATACAGAATTGGAGATTGCTCAGTAAATTGTAAGATCGATTTTCATTCATATGCATACTGTACCAAATGTGGAAATATGCAGTATACTTATACCCATTCATCTATCTCGTATCCTTGTTATTTTAGAGAATTAATTGCAACTGGACTGCATGGACCAATTCCTTCATCCATTTCTCTTCTTAAGAATTTGATTGATTTGTAAGTGTAGATATTATTCTTAGATTCTCTTGATTTCACTTTTTTGTTTTGTTTTGTTGAGCTGTTTTGGAAGTGATTATTCACTGAATGCCAATGTTTCTGCAGGAGGATTTGTGAAATAAGTGGACCAACTCAAGGATTCCCTTTTATAGATAAAGCTAACGGTTTACAAACAGTGTATGTAGTTTGTTGTGGTCTGTACATATTTAAGGTGGACGTGGCAATTTTGACCCATTCAGATATAAATGGGTCGATTCAGGTTAAGTGTGATCTCAAATGGGTCAAACAGGTAAAAAAAATCTAGTTAGTAAGTAATTTGTCAAATGGATTGCAAGTCACCCACAATCTACTTTTCATGCTTGAAGCTTCCTTATAATTATTCAACAAACAATTATTGACTTACTAATGTCTTCTTCTAATCATATTTGGCTCTAATTAGTTGTAGTTTATACATATTTTGGATTAAGAAGTGTTTTGGTGAACCCAAGCACATACCTAATAAAATTACATGATTTGACCATAACACATTTTGACCTGTTATCCAAGCTGCCTGACCTGCTCATTTTGCCACCTCTAACTGTGTTATACGATGAATCCTTTACAATTTGATGTAAGTTTTTTTTCCCCTTGGAATTCAGTGTATTGAGGAACTGCAACATTTCGGGAGAGATACCTGCTTATATTTGGCGGAAACGAGATCTTAAACTATTGTAAGTAGCACATGCGCTAATACCATTAGTTTGTACTGAGCTCAACATATGAGGTGTGTTTGGGCTGTTTAAAAGAGTTAATATACCATCACTGAACTTGGTGTGCATTATAATATGCTAATGAGTAGGTCAACGACAAAGAATATCTTGAGGCAATAAATCACTAGTATTAACAGAGCTGTACATTGAACAGGGATGTGAGCTTTAACAAGTTAATAGGGGGAATATCACGTGACATCCTTAGTAGGAGCTTGCGTTTCGTGTAAGTATAGCCAATCTAGTCTGATTTTGGAGGATATTTCAAACTAATACTGTGCTTATATACGCACTTACGTAAATATGTCCATATTTATCTACATAATATATGTGTATATGTGTTTATGCATAGGTATTTTGTTTGAGTTTATATGCTTATCAATGCTTAACAACGTGATTTTGTCTGAATAGGTTTTTGACCAACAACATGCTAACTGGAGATATACCTGACTCACTTTTGATAGAAGGAGCTACCATGTATGTCTTTCTAGAGCTGACATGTATGTCTTCTTAGTGATATAGTTGGAACTTTAACGTCTAATGGATTAACTTTCAGCTTTAAAAATGATGTAACATCATTTAAACTTCAAGAAAAATGTTCGTCGGTTGATTCTTACTACAAATGTGGCTCTAGAGGTGGCAATTTCAACCCGTTTAGTTAATATTGTGTCGATGATGGTTTTGTATCATCAAACTTGTCAAATATGAAAAGAACAATTAAAAATCCTCTGATGTTAAGTTTTAGTGTATACAACCTCTTAAATTGTTTTATTCAGAATTTTGATTGTCCTAATAATATTGTCTTTGTAAATATAATTCATAAAAATAATCATAACTAAGTCATTTTTATCATTGTTATTAATTTCATAATTAACAAAATAGTGTTTATGGGTTAAGTTAACCAGACCTGATCCATTCCTAAGTTTACAGTAAACTCATTTGACCCGCCCTCTTCCGCCTATCTTGCTATCTCTACTGAAAAACCATAAGAAAGAAAAAAGTGTTGATAAGAATTTTAAAAATGAAATTGGTCCATTTTAGGCTTTGAGTTAATTCCATTTCAGTATGGATGGAGCAGAGTTCATGAGCTATTTAAATCGCCTGTACTTCTCAGCATTTGCCACAAATAAATATAACATTGAAACAATTTTCATCGATTCTTTGATTTAATTTAGTGACTTGTCCTACAACAACTTTACTTTGCAAGGGCCTGATCGACCTGCATGCCGACAGAACATGTGAGAATGATTATCCAGTCAGACTTCTATGTTACTTTTATCATTATCAAGTTCATAATGTTGAAAATACCGATTCATCTTTATGTTTGTACCAGGAATCTAATACTAAACCTGTTCAAGAGTTCATTATCAGGGAACACATTGTAAGTATAACATGTTGGGTTAGCTCTACGAGTGTGTTTGGATTTGCTTCTGAAATTCATTATTTTATCGTTGCTACTTGAAGTCGCAATAATCAGTTCTTTTGTTTGGATAGATAATCCTGCTGCATATTATCTCATTCTTTGGGAGTCATATTATAGTTTGAGTAATTAGCTTAATACCAAACATTTTTTAAAGGAGCATTTTCACCCCTTTTCTAACTAAGAGGCTTTTACTTCCATATCATAGGATATCTCTCTTAATCACAATAGTATGTTTTTTGGTCATTAGTTTTTCAATAATTAGATTCATCACACAATCAAAAGAGCACGTTACAGCTTCAGATAGCAGAACAAACACTACATGCAATATAGCCTGTTTGAATACCACTCGTTATCTAGTTGTCAATATTGAAGATCTGATTATTACTTTCAAAACACACATCCAAACATACCACTTGTAAAAAACCCAGCGTTTTTTAAACAAGTAAATCTCATCGGAGAATATTTGTAAGAGTACAATTAGAGTTGATTAAGCAAGGAGAGAAAAATCAAATAGATGGTTCCTCATTCATTTACGCGAACTTTGTCAAAACTTGTCCGATTCGATGATATAGATAAATATATGTATATTGTACGACGGTGGGTTATGGGCCAACAAGAGACCTTTTGTTTTTCTATTGATGACATAATTCCTCCTAAATTGGTACATGCAAAACTGTAATTTAAATTCAGGGCTAACCTATATTTTATTATATGCATCACTTGATATTATGAAGAGTGGCACTTGCTTATGTAACATTATTATGTATCTCTCTTACATTTATATCATATATAGACAGGATATACTCCCATGCACAAGGGATTTCAGGTGTCCTAGATGTAAGTGGTTTCTACTTGAGATACATCATTGAATTTTTCTTGATAATATTCTGGATTTTGGATATTTGTTTATCAAAACATTGAGATGAAAATGTTGAAGCTTCCGTGTAAGATTTAGAGTTTGTTGTTAACCAACTAACTTCCCAGATTCTAAAAAACAAAAAAGCATCTTATCTACCTTCAATTATAATTCCATATTAAAGGGAGGCTTCATAGAAATTTATGTCAACAATTGTAACTCTGTTAATATTAATTCTATTTGGGGTGGAACTTTTGAATCATTTACTTATGAATTGATCAATTTGGGTTGTGTTTAAAAAAAAAAAAAAAAAAAAAAACTTAGAATGGTAATGGGCTGTTAGAACTTCAAATGATTGTTTCAACCCACCCATCTTCTGCTACTTATACTTTTTTAAATTTTTTGACAGATGGATGCTCCATGCATGTTAACAGTGGCGGAATTAATTTGAGGGTAAGAGAAAACAATCGTGATGTTCTTTTTGAAGGAGATGGCTTATTTGATCGTGGTGCAGGAAGTTTTCATCCAAGCACTAATAATTATTGGGGAGTTAGTAGCACTGGAGACTTTCTCGATGACAGTATTGAAACAAATATCTACGTAGAATCTTTGCAGCAGAACTCAACAAACTTACCTTCTCTGTATAGAACAGCACGCCTATCTCCACTCTCTCTTACTTATACTAGTTACTGTTTACAAAATGGCAATTACCTCGTTGATCTGCACTTTGCTGAAATACAATATACCAATGATAGCACGTACAAAAGTCTCGGAAGACGGATATTTGATATATATATTCAGGTAATAATCGGATAAATGTAATAAAATAGACATGCAAAATGTTGAAACGGGTAACTGAATTTTTATGTAACTCAGGGACAACTTGTTAAAAGGGACTTCAATATTGAAGATGAGGTTGGAATTGGAAGGCTGTTGGTATTACCCTTCAATGCAAGTGTGATATATAACACATTAGAGGTACGGTTCTACTGGGCTGGTAAAGGGACAACACGTTTTCCCAAAAGAGGACGTTATGGACCCCTTGTATCAGCTATCTCCGTTGAGCCATGTGAGTATCTTTTCTGTTAACATATTCAGACAGAGCTAATTGCACTTGCAAAAGGCTCAAAACCTCATAATTCTGATTCAAGGTAAAATAATCGAGTTAATAATTATGATGTGGCAGCTTGGCACCTATAACCAGTTTGTTCAGAAGATTACTGAAATGAAAACCTTTTAATAGTTTGAACATTTTGTAGGTGCGAATAAAGTGTATTAACAAAAAGTGCGCAACACAATTTGGCCTATAATCTAGTAGTTATAATACAGATTTCTTTCTGTAACAGCTCATTCTACAAATACACTCTTGATATTTGTAATACACTTGCGTCACTGGCCGAACCTCAAGTCTACAAATTTATGCATATGCCAAAAAATCATCTGTAACAAATTGAAAATAGGTTCTATTGAACAATTATGTGTAGTGAAGCAATTGGGAAATGGGAAACATGTTCCTTTATGTTACACTATTAAGCATTTGTGACATAAGTCATATGCATGACGAAATCATTATTTTTCCATGTTGATTAATTTTGTAGAAACTATATACTCTCTCATGCATATTCTTAGTGAACTCTTCTGGACAGATTCTAAAATGTGTTCAATCAACGCGAAGAAGAAGAAGCAGAACACAGTTGCTTATGTTGGTTTTGCCATTATGGGGTTGTGTCTGTTTCTCATAATCTTGGGAGTAATATGGTGGAAAGGATGTTTGAAAAACAGAAAAAGCAGGGCTAATGATAAAGGTATGATTCAATTGAATTCATTGATCTAGTTGAGGCTATAAAGTACAAAATTTTGGGTTTAGCCCCTTATGTCTTCATGCAATATTCTTTTTATGTTGTGCACTGCTTTTAACAGAATTTGAAGGGCTGAAGTTACAAACAGTATCCTTTTCCTATAAACAACTAAAAACTGCGACAGGAAACTTCAACGCTACAAGCAAAATAGGAGAAGGTGGCTTCGGACCTGTTTACAAGGCAATAACTTAGACACCATGGTGTATTGTGTGATCTTATATTTTATTTATAATGTATGTGTCTATGGAAACTAAATGAAGTTGATTAATGCAGGGTACATTACGTGATGGCACCATAATTGCTGTAAAGCAGCTTTCTTCTCGTTCGAGACAAGGAAATCGTGAATTCTTAAATGAGATTGGTGTAATATCTTGTTTACAGCACCCAAATCTTGTAAAGCTTCATGGATGCTGTATTGAAGATGATCAACTATTGCTTGTATACGAGTACATGGAAAACAATAGCCTTGCCAGTGCTCTGTTTGGTGAGTCGATCAAAGTTCTCTATTCTTTGCTCTCCCTTCCTTAATTGGTTTGTTTGTTTATATATGACACATGATATTATATGTATGCAGATTCAAATAGAAGTCGATTAATGTTGGATTGGGCAACGAGGTTTAAAATTTGTGTTGGGATCGCTAGAGGTTTAGCATTTCTTCATGAAGAATCGAGACTCAAAATTGTACATAGAGACATAAAGGCGACAAATGTGCTCCTTGACAAAGATCTTAATCCAAAAATATCAGACTTTGGATTGGCTAGGCTAGATGAGGATGAGAAGACTCACGTAAGCACTCGAGTTGCTGGAACAATGTAATTCTACACCTTACAAAATTCAGTATTTCAAGTTGTGACTTATCCAATATCTTTTTTCTTCATTTGATTTCTTCATTCACAATTAAAGCTAACAAAATGGGTAATTTTGTATGCATGGGGTTGGGTTGACCCAAAACAATTTCCGTCCAATATTTCATAGATATTCAATTTTCATATATGAGATCATTACCATGTTAGTTTAATGCTTCACATAATGCAATTTAAGAAGTTTTATGCAATAAAAATACACTTTGGGCGATTTTCAACCCGTTTGACTATTTGGCCAATTTGACCCTTTGGAGATAAGTGGGTAGAAAGTTTCTTCTCTATTGGTAACCCTTAACATGTTTGTTGAATGTTTAAAAAAATGCAGAGGCTACATGGCACCAGAATATGCACTTTGGGGTCACTTGAGTTACAAGGCGGATGTATACAGTTTTGGAGTTGTGGCTTTGGAGATTGTGAGTGGCAAGAATAACAACAAATACATACCAGAAAATGATAGTGTTTGTTTATTAGATTGGGTACTCTTTTCATTCCCTTAGCTATCTCCTTTTTATTCATAATTTGCTACACCATCAATGACAACATACATATTACATAGAAAGAATCTTTGACATTTAAATAAGCAAATAAACATCATTGAATAATGAATTTGAATCAAGTACTACGATAACTTTAAGTGATGATTCTCAAATACTCCCTTTGTAATTTAGTTTGAACTAGCAAACTTTTGTGATGGCATAATTTTGGGCGCATATGTTAGGTCTTTAAGAAGAATATAGTCACGAAATACTTGGGTTGGGTGATGGGTCAAAACAGGTACCTGATGGGAAAAGCTTTTGTCCAAAGTTTTTAGACCGGTTACATAATTTTAGGAGTTTTTGCACTAATAATACACTTCGGATAGCCTTCTACCATGTTTATCTGTTTGACCCATTTCACCTGTTTCCTTTTATGCTATTCTTCTGTTATAGTACCCATTTGACATGCTAAAGATGATACATAACTATTCACTTGTAAATGGATTGAATATATCACCTCTCCAGTTACATAAAGATAAAATATCTATTAGCCAGGAAGTCATTCTTTTATTGTTGTAAATGGAACTTCAACGACTACGAAGGGATCTTGAATTTTTTTTGAAATGATCATATATATATGCAGGCTTGTCGTTTACAATCTAGTAAACAATATGAAGAGCTATTCGACAAGAGGCTAGAGTCTAAAATCAACAAAGAAGAAGCAGAAGTTGTTGTGAGAGTGGCACTTTTGTGTACAAATGGATCTCCTCAAACAAGGCCTGCTATGTCTGAAGTAGTGGGTATGCTGGAAGGAAGAATATGCGTCCCAGAAATAGCCCCAGAATTAGGTAGCTATTTTGAGGATTTGAGATTTCAAACAATGAGGGGCCACAATGAACACCATGAAACTAGTGTCGGAACTCAATATTCTGCTACTGTTAGAAGCGACGCACGTATTTCTAGTACGTCCTCAAATGATCAGTTTGAAGTCCGATCAGTTGACACGAGATTATACTGAAACTCAATTTGGTCTTGGTTGTGTCTTAGAAGGTAAAGTTTTTAGTGATTGTATCATCGTCTATGATAGGAAAAGAATGCAATGAAATTTTTGTATATCTATCACTTGTATAAAGAGTTTACGCAACAAGTTGAAATACCTTCCCTTAAATTCCTATTACTTTATGGATATATGACCACGTTCAGTCGTAACACAGTAACACCCTTTTTTAAGCATCACGTCAGCATAACACCATAACAATGTAACACCGGAACACCTCTTTAACTAACTAAAATTAGTTTTAATTTATTTAAGAAAACAAATACATTTTGATTAATTAAGTAAAATAAAATACAATACTTAAATAAAATACAATACAATTATTAAATAAAATAAACACAATAATTAAAAGTACTTACTAAAAAATAAACAATAGTAAAAAATAAAACATTACAAATAATTATGCATTTAAGGTGTGAAAGTTTGGTAGAAGTGTCCAAATGTGCTTGGTGAAATCGTCCCGTAGTTGGTCGTGCACCTGTTTATCACGTATATCTTTTATTCTTGATTCTTGGTCTCTTATACGAGTTCTAAAATCCCGTCGAGGCCGGTTAGTAGGGTCATCGATCATCTCTTGCTCGGTAGAAAATATTGTGAATCCGTTATCCTCTTGTATCATGTTATGCAATATGACACAAGTGTACAATTGTCTTCACATTTTGCTGACACTCATAGCTCGTCCCACAATCTTTAAAATTGCAAACCTACCTTGAAGTACACCAAAAGTCCGTTTGCTATCTTTTCGTGCACTTTCTAGAAATTCTTGAACTTGGCTCGTTTATCATCAGTAGGACACGTAAAGCCTTTGACAAGTGTGACCCAATCTGGATAAATACCGTCAGCGGGGTAATACCTTTTTGTGTAGTTATGTCTATTTACTTTAAAAGTTGCGGGTGGACCAGTGCCATTTTTATTTGAATCGAACAACGGAAAGCGGTTTAAATCGTTAATGTCATTGTTCGAACCTGCCATGATGGTCAGGTGTCCGTGATCACCCCTAGGGCGTACTGGCCTTTCCATTCATTCGGGTAATTCTTCTATTGCCAATGCATACAGTTAATGCTCCCAAGCATTCTTTTCAATCCATGTTTATACTCGTGTGCTGTATATAGTCGAGCAATATCTGTAGCTGTCGGATTTCTCAAATACTCCCCCGAGTATAGATCGAATGAAATCACCTTTTTCAAGAAAAATACAAAAAAAATTACATTTTAGTCCATACTTTTTCATACCAAATTACATATATTTCCAATTATTATTTCAATTTGTTTTCAAGACTTCTATCTCTTTAGATACTACAAATATATTGTGTATTATTTAGATATAATATACAACTTTGTTAAGATATACTATAATTTTGAGATATAATGTGTATTATTTGAAATATTATATATTATTTAGATATGTTTGTGTTCATGGTTCTCATCTATTTACATATAATTTTGATATTTATTATTTAAATTTAAGAAAGTCAACAAAAGTCAAAATCCTACTAGTCCCCGACTAGTTCCCGACTTGACCGACTAGCCCTTATGAGGTCCCGACCAACTCGACCCCGACTTCCGACTTTTACAACCTTGGGCCGACGTCCACTTTTGTGGCGCGGTAAAACCAAGATGAACAAGTGCATCCGGTTTTTGTTTGAAAGATGTAAAGTGCTCGGGAATATGTTCAATAGATTACTCGGATATACCTTGTATGATTCGAATAAATAATTGTCGAAGCATACGAAAATGTCTTTTAAACACGTTTGAAGGATACTTTGGGTTATCGGTAAAGTAGTCATCCCACAAACGTTGTTGGGCACCTTCACGATCCCTTGAAATGTTGATTCGATTGCGTATGTTAGGAATTGCAGTGGAAACATCCAACTAACAACAACTAGTTGCTAGCAAAAATCAAATCCAAACAACGCTTGTGTAATCGCGTTACACCCACAAACAATAAACAGGTATTATTTGCATACTTGCAATAATAAAACAAGTAAACAAGATATATACGAACAATATGACACAGGGATTTAGCGTGGTTATGTCCAATCTCAAACTTGGAGATTGGTTTAGTCCACGGGGCCAAACCAGAGAGTTCTTCTTTTATTACATTTACGGCTCAAAGATTACAATTACACGGGGTTTAATTAGGGAAAAGCCAACTTATAGAACAAGAAAAAATAAATACAGAGACTTCTCAATAATCAATATTGTGTCACGATTTTCTTGCCCAATATAATTTGCACTCACGTGACACAAGATCTAGCCATATCAACCTATTTATTTAATCTTCACTATCCCAACATTCTCCCACTTGAAGATTAAAGAAACCCTAAAACCAGTAATCCTTTATAAATCTATTCCCTTCCTCAATGTCACTCGTTCAAACTTCATACCGTCGAATACCATTCGGGACACGCCGCTCGACAAAACAGAGTCGGAAGACTTTCGACACAAAGCTAGCAGAACACTCACATCATGAAACTGGGATCACTCTTTAACCACCATCATCATCATCTTCTAGGCCTAAGAAGATTCGCTGAAGCATGCGAAACTCCAACCATAGGATTCTATCAAGAGACACCTATCTCTTCAACTTGTCGATTACAGCCACGTCTGATCCTGCCACCGAGATGTCAACGACTATCCGTACAGAATTTCATCCATCCAATTTTCTTTCCCAGCAATCATAAAATCGCCGATAGAACAACCCGTAGATCACCATCAAGGCTTGTCAGTGAGAGCGCAATCACAACCTTGAAATCTACTTCTTCATCATTCGCTTTCCCGCTGGTACACTGACCCAAAAAATATACGTATGATTTCTATGAACATATCTTCTCCAACTTAGCCCGCTCCCACTGTACGAATCAAAATAATAATCGTGGTTCTCTGAGAAGACTCTGGTTCATAACACCCGATCAGGCACAAATTACTTTGCCATCAGAGAGTAAAAACAAATGTCTGAATGCTCTAGTGTTTCCGGAATACGCACACGAAACCCGTAGAAACTCAAGATCTATCAATCGCACAACCGTCTCAAGACTCCCACTAGTTGCCAAACTTCCACTAGCTTCGACACTTTCCTCAGTTCCAAACTCCTAAGAGTTACCGATGCTCTCAACAATATTCGAAAGCTCATCAGGACTTACACGTTCTATCCAACATCTTCTCAAACCAATATCTCCATGTGTTTGAAGCTCTAACCTGCCTAATCATTCCAAACTTATGGAATACTCGACCAAACATATGGTCTCCCATTTCAACCCCCTGCGAGTGATAACCAAACTTTCTCGATAACTCCCACTATCGATTACCAAATGGATATGGTACCGTTTATTACCCATCTACCCAAACTGAGAAACCATCCTCTTAAGCATCGTAACAAACCTCACATCTTTGAGAATCCAGTTGTATCATGTAAGTCTCGAGAATCACATCCCACACTCAAACCTCACATCTTTGAGAATCCAGCTGTATCATGTAAGTCTCGAGAATCACATCCCACACTCGTAACATCAAACGCCTAGTTTGATAACGTTCACTTATTCTCTTGCACGGGATTACAAAGAATAAAGAACCCGAATCCGAAACCTAGGATTCAAAAAAAAAACTTTCAACAGCAAGAAACCATCAATCGAAACTGATTACCAACCCAATTAGCGCCACAACTAATCACCATCATAAACGTAACCGACTACCAGCCGTATCGTCACGTCTCAATACAAAAAAAAAAACTTTCTGATGCATAATCGCTTCGCAAAACCCTAGAATCGCGCCACAATATTCTTAACAAGATCACGCCTCGATCTTCCATAATCGTGTCGCGATTAAAACCTCTTATTGTGTCGCGATCTTAACCAGTCGTGTCATGATTTTCAACCTGTCCAGCAACTTTGTTTTTCTTTCGTCAATTAGTCGTTGCCCGAGCCTAACAATTTCGATAATTTGTTGCAAAGAAGCAATCCTAAACCATGTCTATCAATTTCTCCCCGATGGTTCTCTCTTTTCTTCCAGATCAAGATCTATCCTAGATCTATATTTTCCAAACAAAATAGAAACCCTAACCATCAAAACCTAATCTTGATCGTGCTCACATCCGCTATTGTTCCCGAATCTTCAAACCATGAATCTCTAATACCAGTTGTTAGGAATTTGCAGCGGAACAACTAACAATAACCAGTTGATCACTATGATAAATCGTTAGCAAAAAACAACCTAACTAACACTCGTGTAATTGAGGTTACACCCACAAATAATAAACGGATAAACAACAAGCAAACCAGATAAACGAAATAATTAAAGAACAATATGACACAAGAATTTAATGTGGTTATGTCCAATCTCCACCTTGGAGATTGGTTTAGTCTACGGGGCCAAACCAGAGAGTTCTTCTTTTATAACATTTACGGCTTAAAGATTACAATTACACAGGGTTTAATTATATAGGGAAAAGCCAACTTGTAGAACAAGAAAAAATAAATATGGCGACTTCTCAATAATCAATATTGTGTCACGATTTTCTTACCCAATATAATTTGCACTCACGTGATACAAGATCTAGCCATAAGAACCTATTTGTTTAATCTTCACTATCCCAACAGTGTATTGGTCTTGAACTTTATCCGACCTCAATATTGTTGGGACATGTTTGTGTGACAACAGTTCTAGCTTGTAATAGTGTTTAGTTTGTAATCAAGTTTTGTACATTGATGTTACTTTAGATATGAAATGAGATATATTAGTTTGATATTAATATTTGTTAAATATGTTATTGTAAATAATATGTTAGACAAATATGGATTTAACCTAATATGTAATGTAATATGATATTAAGTTTGTAGTTAATATTAAATAAATAAGTATTCGATATTAATATGGACTGCGAACCCAAGTTAGCTGCGATGCGAACTCAGTTCAGTTCGCAAGGTGGTAACTGAATGAAGTTAGTTCGCTAGGCTTATGGGCTGCGAACTGAGTCAGTTCGCAGAGCCCAGACCTACGAACTGAACTGAGAATATATACGGTTTTCGGTTAGGAAAACCCTAACGATTGATAATCTGCGATTTGGCTTCTGAAAACAATACCCTGCGAATTTCTAAGTATTCCTAAGTATTTGGATCTTAGTTCTTGATCGGTTAACACTTTTGACAATCAAGATTAAAGCTAATAAACATTCTTAATCATGAATAGATCGTGATACCAAAGTTATATCCGTATAACTGAATATTAAAGGATTCCGCACTTTGATATTTAACATAACCTCATTATCGATCCATAGAACTAGGGACTTACAATTGGTATCTGTAACACCTGGTCAAAAAGGGCCAAAATCCAGGCCCAAATTAAACTTTCTTTCACGTATTATATACACGTCACTACCAACGTATTCAAGTATTATATATATATATATATATATATATATATATAGAGAGAGAGAGAGAGAGAGAGAGAGAGAACGGTAAGAACACTTCATAAAAGCATAATGAGCCAACAAAAACATTAGATTCACACTCATACATCTCAAATATGTGTAGAAAAATTGATTAGAATAGATGCGAACTTTCGGAAATACACAAAAATCGAAAAAATGATTGATGCACAACTATAGAGATAATCGTGCATCAATCGTTTTTTTCGATTTTTGTGCATTTTTAGAAGTGTGCATTTATTTTTCTTTACATATTTGAGATGTATGACTGTGAATCTAACGATTTTTGTTGGCTACTTGTGCATTTATGAGGTGTTCTCACCGTTCTTATTTTTGAAGTGTTCGCATTTGATCCAAACTCTCTCTCTCTCTCTCTCTCTCTCTCTCTCTATATATATATATATATATATATGACAAAAATGGTTCACTCAAATTTCCTATAAATGAAATCACACGAAAGCGAGACCCGAATGGGTTGGCCCGTGGGCTGCGAACCCAGCCCTCCCCCTTTTATAAAATCCCCAAATCTTCACTTCCTCCATTTTATCACAAACACCAAACACACCCATCTATCTCTCTCTCCCTCTCGGTTAGATCTCGCAACCGAAAATCAACAACAACAACAACAAATCAACAACAGCAGCAACCAGGAATCATCACCATCTTCATCATCTTCATCACGATTCATCTTCATCATCTCGACCCATCATTTTTAAGCTCGGTGAGAAACCCCCCACTTTTCTTTAATTTTTCGTGTTAGAAATGCTTAAAACATCATGTATAAGTGTTCAATCAACTGATTATGTCAAAAAAACTTGTTAAAAACATTTTTAAACGCGAAACCCATCTCAGCCTTCACCTCAGTTCATCCTGCGAACCGAGATCCCAGATGCAGTTCGTCCTACGAGGTGAACTGAAGCTGCGGACCGAACTGACCTGCGAGTTGAGACGCGAGTCAACTTACGATTTGACTTGCGAGCCGAACCTTGTGATGCGAATCCAACTCGGTTCGCAGCCTATTGCCTTGCGAACCCAAACTCAGTTCGCACCGCAAACTCAGTTCGCAACACCATTTCAGTCCGCAGCCAGACTTGGTTAATTTTTCCGAATTTAAATTTTTAGATGCGTTTTCATCAAAGCAGTGTAGTAGAAATAAAAATTTTCCAAGCTCGACCCTAGCCAGGGGCTCTACCCCTTGGACCCTACCAGGGGTTGCCACCCCTTTGACCCCGGTACCAGGGGTGCCGCCCCCGGACTCCTGTCACCAACGGGCCATACATTTTTACAAACTTCAAATATCGACTTACACATTTATAATCTCGTGTGTTTAGGACACTAGGAGATTACAGTTTGGGACAATCATTACGTTTTAAGACGACTAGCTTCCACAGGTGAGTTCACGACCCCACTCTTTCAAACGTTTTACTATTTTCGGGGTGGAAATGCATACTCAATGTTTTTATAAACTATTGTTTATTAAAAACTACCATTTTAACATGATGATTCCTTATCACTGATTATGCTAAGTGTTGTGTTGCACACCGGTCGTTGGGATTTCTAATGGTGATGCGAGACAACAATGGGTTTTTAATTTGTAAGGTTGGGGCCTAGGGTTACTATTATGCTAATCAAAGGGCTAGCAAAGGGCTAGCAAAGGACAAGTATGACCTAGGATCGTTCTTCAAAGCGCGGCAAATTGAAACTAGGGGATTTCGAAACTTTTATGTATTTAGCTAGGGATGAAAGAGTTGGTTTTGGTTTTGGGTTTTCTATTCTAAATTAAACTAAAATAAACTAAAAAGTGGAGGTTACTTCGGGCGTTCAACAATTAAAGCGATTTTCTACTATGAAGTGGTTTAGGAGTTGTTAAATATGGAGAGTTCTAATGGGGATAAGTTCGTAAGTTAATGTGAGCTATTACTGCAATCCTTCTATCGGGCTAACGCGGAGGTGTCCACAATCAGGCAAATAGAATGTCACGTGGGTTGCAGAATATATTAAAGTATACACCGAAAGTTCTCTCAAATGTATACCCATATTATCTGAAAGCTAATCTCGAATCCTATTCCCCAATCTCGGTCGTCAGAGATGTCCGAATCATGGCATAGTTTTTTGAATAAACAATCTTATGAACAAGGTTTACCCTCACCGGAATAGGTTGGACTAACTGGTCTAGGCGGCCGAACAATATCTCATCACTTATTCGTTCGAATTATCAACATTACTCAGGTATGCAAGAATACAGGGATGGTTGCTACTACAAATGGAAACTTAAGTAATACATTTGTTATTCGATTCATAATATAACTACCTTCGGTCATTCTCGACTTCCATACATTTGTACTCCGCCGTTGGCGTTTCCAGTACTATATCAAAGAACAGTCGAATAGGGGCCGTCATGTTACTTCACGATATTTAATGTGGTTTGTATTTCACTATTATGGTAATCCTAAGGGAACAATCAAACAAGAACATGCAATAAGACGATCAAAGCAACAGTTCGATATAAGCATGCAAAGGTATTATTTAAGTCGAGGATATTTCGAAAGTTGTCTAAAAAATATCGTCTATATAAATTTAATCTTAATCTACCTCTATTCCCATATTTCGTTTCTCTTGGATCCTAATTTGGTCTAGAGAACACCGGCCATGACGAGCTCAATGATTCAATCTAACATAGTATAACTAAGTGACCTATACCCTATGAGTTAGCTACGTTCATTTTTGAATAAGGTTTTAGTCACAACATGAGTTGGGCAGATAAACGATAAAGATTTAATTCCTACATCTATTTATTATATAAACCATCCGCAATCTCATAACATACAAAACAATTACATTTTTAAAACTCTTTAAATGACTATCATAGAAGACAATTGAGTTATCTAGTTAACCATGACAATTCTAGCATGCATATTTAAATTTATAAAATAAAGAATCAACATATTTAAATATGGAAGATAGATTAAAACCTGGAAAGGTATACAAATAACACGTAGCTACAATGCATCCCGGAGCACCTCCATACAAATCTCCCTTAGTTAATTATTTAGCTTCTAATTAATTAAACTATCCTAAAGGAAGAAATACTAATTTTACAAAGATAAGAAAGATATAGAATGTAGAAAGTGTATGGTGTGTGGTGTATCAAAGGTATATATTTTCAAATGAACCATGGGCCTCCTATTTATAGGGGAAATCCGGTGCATTTTAGCAACTTGGGGCACACGTTAGAAAAAGGTAGAAAAGTTGCTAGCACATGTACCCTAAAGCACGTAAAGGCCTAGCACGTGTACCCTAAAGTTGCAGAAAAGGCCTAGCACGTGTACCCTATGAGTACGAGCAAGGACGAAAAAGCAGACGGGGGACGGGGGACAGGCAGCCGGCGCCACCACCCTAGCAGCCGGCGGCGGCTGGCATCCTGCCGCACCGGTTCACCGTCTTTCGCTTCGTTACTCGATTCGTGCGTATCTTCTTCGTTATGCGTCCGTTTTCTTCGATTCTTTTTGCATTGGATTCGTTTTTAAAAAACGAAGAATTTGATGAAAAGAGAAGGATTCCCTCCCTAATCATCTCACTAGTCCTAGAGATCAACTAGAGAAAATGACTTGAGAGAACCTAGAGAGAGAAACTAAAGAGAAAATCTTGAGAAAGAGAGAGTGAGAAATGAGAGAAATGGATTGAAATGGATAAATGAAAATGTGGAAGGGAGGTTGTATTTATATGAGAAGAGGTGGAAGGCATGGTTCAAGTCACAAAACTCACGGTAGAAGCAACAAAGCACAATTCGGGGGTCACAAGCATAAAAGGGAGCAAAATTGGCACTTAAGTACCAATTATCAAGACAAAAAGGAATGCATATGGCACCTAGGTGTCATATACGGCCGCTAGGGGTGCCGTATATGGCCCCTGGGGGTTGTTTCATTTTCAGCCTTTGTTTGCTCGTTTGTTGGCTTGATTCATTTGTATCTTCTTCGTTTCATGCCCGAGTTGCTTGATTCTTTTTCCATTGGATCCATCAGTCCGGTACGCTTCCAATGACACTGAGTTTGCCCAATTTAGAGGCGTATAGCTCATGCGTGCTTCAGAGGACGATCGGTCGGCTTCCAATCTTCATATATTCTCTGTCTCTCATCCGTTTCTCTTGATTCTTGTTTCTCCGGACTTGAAATTTCCTATGGAATCATAAAATATTCATTAAGATTTATTACCATAAGATAATCAAGTATGGAAGATTTAAGGTGATAATATTCATCTTGTTTTGTGTGTTATTTGGACACTTTTATCGGTGTTTGTTGCTACGTCAAAATTTGGACTACCTTGGTTATTTTTAGTAAATAATGATTGTTTTGAAATATTTTCACCAAAGATTAGCCTGAAAAGTGTGGAAATATGTACGTAAAAACATGACTTCTTACGCTACATCACTCACCTACAACATTTTAAACATAACGGGATAAGGAATTTGCTTAGTAACTAATGGGCTAATAAACATAACATAACATCATCCACATATTAAGAATCCTTAACAACATCCACATGATAATTCATAAGAATCAACATTATTCATCAAGATAATGTCATGATCATTACTTGGCTAATATCAAGCTAATGCCAATTGATCATTACTTGGCTAATCATCAAGCTAATGCCAATTGGTCATTACTTGAATCAATATTCACCAATCTACTTACCTTTACCTTGATTTGTGAGGGTATCAACAACAATTTTCAAGCTTTTTATCAACTAATCACATAAACACATATACATAGATTACTAACACAATCAAATCCTCAATTTTTCTACTTTAAGCTCATACTTAGGTGTTAAACTTAATAACACCAACAACTAAATCTCATGTTCCACATACTTAAAACTTCTTAACAATTTTACATATAAATGGATGTTTGGTTCTTTCTTTCAATTTAAATCATCACTTACCATTAACATAATTTTTACATACATATAATATATATATACCAAACATCCATAAACATACAAAATCAATATCTTTTACATAAAAAGCACTAAAACAAGTTTACTTACAATATAATGACAACATACAATACATCTACACCTAATAGTTCATATTTTCTCAAAACCCAAAGTTAGGGTTCATCAACTATCTCATAAGATTATCTAAATTAGATGAATTGAGAGGTGTTATACTTTCCTTAGGCTGAGGAATTTGAGGTTTAAAAGATCAATTTTAGAGCATGTATTCCTACCCCGGGAGTAAAAACAGTAAAAGTCAAGGCTATGAGACTCACCTGAGTCTGATGTGTTGCTATCAAGCAAGTAATGATGATGTACAAGAAAATGATGTCATCTCAACGACTGCAACGTACCGGGCGTCCTACACGCGCAAGGTTATGATAATGAGTTGGTATCTCAAAAGATCACCTATGCTAGTTGTCCACTCAACTAGTTATGTTCAACTATTTGTTTGTTGTTTATGTTTCGAATACATGTACGACCCGTTGGTGAGTTTTTGTAATATTAATTTCGAAGTATTATTATTATTATGTGTTTCTTTGTTTTGTATACTTATAAAAGTATATTTGTACACGAGGGTATGTATATATTCACATAAATATTTCGAAGGTAAGTGTATGTATATATGTATATCCGAAAGTTTGCATTCCGAAGGTGTTTTGGTCCGAATGTGTATATGTGTCCGAATGTGTGTCCAAGTCCGAAACTACGCGTCCGAAAGTGTAAAATCGGAAACTAAGGGTTCAAAATGGTATTTTTCCGAAAGTCAACTCCGAATGTTGACTTTCGGAGACAAAATCACTATTCATCTGAAAGTCAAAGGGGTCAAAGTTACTATTCATCTGAAAGTCAAAGTTTAATCCGAAAGTCAAACTTTCAGAGTAAAAATCAGTCCGATTTTCTGATTTCTATTTGACTAAGCAAACCTTATCGAAAAGTTTCGAAGTTTTTACACAATGTTTCCATATATCTTAGGTACTTTCTGTATTGTTTTCATGACTTTTAGAGGTCTTTTGATATTTTTAAAAAATCACAAAGCATCAAAGTTCCTATTTGGTCCGAATTATAACTATTTTCATAGATTGGATTTTCTGGAAGAATCCGTATATTTTTAGTCGTGGCTATAGAAGAGCTTTTTAAAGATAACAAAATTTTCAAGATTTTGGCACTGGTATCATACGTTTTAGTGGTCTATAACTCGAGATATAGTCTCGAGAAGTAGGAGGAAATTTCCTGGCCGCCGGAATAGTAAGTCTATGTCATCGGAGAAAATTATTTTCGGATACAAACGGACTCAAAATGTCACACCCCGCCTCGGCGGAAGGTTGCGAGGTGCGACTATCATGAGATCACAACACAAGAATTACAATGAACGACCTCTACATGAGTCGTTTTAAACATACTTCATAAAAGTTTAAATTGTCTTACAGACTTAGATCATTTGTCTTAAAAAGTTTACAAACAATTCCCATAAGTTACAAAATAGTTAGGGGTTTAAGAATTTAAGATCAAAAACAATGTTCGTCCATGTAAATGTAGTTCCTAACTTCAAAAGGGATATGCCAGCGTCACAACTACCAAACATCTTAATTACCTGAGAATAACATGTAAAAATGGGTCAACATAAAGTTGGTGAGCTCATAGGTTTTAATAGTTGTAAAACATTACCGTGGATCACGAGATTTCAAGTTATATTGCTATTCAACAATATAGTAAAAATTGTATTACTATTGCCATAAGCTCATGAATTGAAACCTTAACAATAAGTGCCTCGCAAGTGTCCTATCCAAACACTAGTAGTTCTCAAATGACAATGCACCCGTTTGACTTATAGTCATGTTGGCGCTACCAACCTGGATGGGGGCATCAACCCAAATAGATCTATTCATGACATTCACGTTTAAGTCCTTAACTAATAATTCATGATAAAGGCCTACATAATGGATAGTGTCAACTCATGCAATACGTAACAGTTTAGTTTGTGTCCACAAAGAAAAGAACATGTATTCTCACCCCAAAAATATGTCAAAGCATTTAAAAAGAAGTAGGGGCCATGAGACTCACCTTAGTGAGAAAGCGAAAAGTTGCAAGTACTTGTTTGGATCTTGGTGGGGTTTATGCGTCCTAGATCACATAAAATGTTTAAGTTTAGTCATATAGTATATATATATATATTAATTCTAATTTTTGTAAAGTTTCATCACCCATAGTTTTAGTTTAAGTGTCACGTTTTATTCAACCATTGACGGGTGCATCTACACCCTTTTAAGTAATTCTTAGTAAAAATCCAACTTATTTCCAGAAACTTCCAGACCAGACCCTTAAATCGGCTTGTAGAGAAAAATGTGTGCATTTCTGGAAAAAGTTTAAAACATGAAAGTTGTATATCTTTTCAATACTCAAATTTCAAAAAAAAAATGCATCTTCTAACTCTTCCTAGAACTCAAGTTATGACCATTTTAGTAGCCTGTGTTTTTCTAGACAGATTGTGTGTTCTTGTGTATAAATTTATAGAAACGTATTTTAAACTTATATTTGAACATAATCTTGTTAGATGAGCTTTATAACATTAAAAATCAGTAACAAAATTGTAGTCTTTATTTAAGTTTTCATGGAGTTATAATCTTGTAAAGTGAGGTATACGAATTTACCACAACATGCGCAATAGTTTCGTATGGGCTGTTTGGAGGTCGAATACTCCATATTTTTGAGTGAGACCACTTGGGTCTGAAAGCTAATACATAAAAGTAATTTCAATAGTAAAATGGTGGTATTTTGTTAAGTATACACGGATTTATGACATCACAAAGTGAGATATAGAAATCTGGACAGATTGCATGTAATGTGTATGGGTTAGGATTTTGAGTCATAGACTACTATCCTAACTCCTAGGTACCAAATCATTGTTTTAGTCCTTTTTCCCACATGCATTTGCCATCATTTTTTCATAGATTTTGATTACTTTTACATGCATGAGATCTTTGAAAGATTTATAGATAAGTATAGGTATATTTTACATCTTTTAAGACTTGACATAGGTTTGATCATGGATTATCACCTCTTTTTACACATGAACATGTGCAAGTGAAAATCTACAAACATCAAGTTATTTTGTAGGCTTAGCCATACTTTTCAATATTTCAAATTAAAAGAAAATGGAGATGGAGATGAGTAAAGGAGATGCATGTAGGCATAGCCATACATAAGATTATAATAAAATGAAAAATGAAATGCATGAATACATATACAATTGTAGGCATAGCCATACATAAGATTATAACAAAAATAAAATGTAAAATGCATACATACATATGTAAGTGTAGGCATAGCCATACATAAAGTTCTTACATATGTATAAAACAAGATATTAGATGTAGATTTATATATATTTATACAAGTTTTTGTATTCTTCATCCATGGGTGATGATTAGTGTATAAAAATTGAAGGAAGTAAAGAAGAGAAAATTGTGTATCTTCTTACCAACGAATCTAAGACAAAAGTAGGTTGTTTTTGAGTGGATTTAGGGTTTTTGGGTGGTGCTTTGTGGTGGTTATGGTGTTGGTATGGTGGCTGAATTTTTGGGGAGAAAAGGAGGAAGAAGAGAGTGTTTAGAAGAGAGAAATGAGTGTGTGGGTGAAAAGTGGGAAAGGGTTGTGTTTGAGTTGTTTAAATAGAGAAGTGAGTGAGGAGAGGGGGGGGGGGGAGGGGGCCGGCCATGGGGGGGGGGAGAGGAATGGTTTTGGTTTGTGATTGGTGGAGAATGGAGGTGATTAGTTGGTGATTAAATGTTTTAATTAATTAAATTAGTTTAATTAAATAAATTTATAATTAAAATCAGATTTTTATTTATAAATTTAATTAAGTTTTTAAATAATTCAAATAAAAGTATTTATTTAATTATTATGTTGTATTTCATGCAAAGGTGGTGATTAGTTACTTTCATGCAAGTGAGTGTACTTACCACTATACTCTTGGTTCACACACAGACTTATATACATATATATATATATATATATACATATGTGTATATATATATATACAAGGGTTTACTAAATTAATAAACTTAAACATAAACAATTTTGTCACATTGTATGTAGATACGGATAAACGCTTGTTTAGTGTCAGGTTGTAACGATAAGGCGCCTAAATTCAATGGTATTTAATTATAGGCATTAATTCACTAAAATTATAGTTTAACTAATTTTTTTTCCCTAAGTTTATTACCTGAGCGGAGTTGAATCATAAATTTTTGCCGGTTGTCACATTCTCCCTCTGTTAAAAGAATTTCGTCCCGAAATTTAGTTCGTGACCTCGGGTGGTGCAGGGTTTGAGAATAGGTGGGGATACTTGCGACGGATTTGATCCTCACGCTCCCAGGTGAATTCCGGACCTCGTTTCGAATTCCACCTAACCTTTACAATGGGTATACGACTCTGCTTCAAGGTCTTTATCTCTCGGTCCATGATCTCGATTGGTTCTTCGACAAAATGCAATTTCTCATCGATTTGTACTTCTCCGACTAGTATGATAAGGGATTCGTCTGATAAACACTTTTTCAGATTTGACACATGAAACGTGTCATGTACATTACTGAGTTCTTGAGGCAACTTAAGTTTGTATGCTACTGGACCAATTCTCTCCAGTATCTCGAATGGTCCGACACATCTGGGGTTTAGCTTTCCTCGTTTCCCAAAACGGACTACGCCTTTCCAAGGCGACACTTTCAACATGACTCTATCCCCGATTTGAAATTCTAGCGGTTTGCGCCTCGTATCTGCATAACTCTTTTGGCGGTCACGGGCTGCCTTCAGTCTGTTTTGGATTTGCACAATCTTCTCGGTCGTTTCGTGTATAATCTTTGGACCAAGGAGTTGACTATCTCCCACCTCAGTCCAACATACAGGCGATCGACACTTTCGTCCATAAAGTGCTTCGAATGGGGCGGCCTTGATGCTGGTGTGATAACTGTTGTTGTAAGAGAACTCGCATAGTGGCAGGTGGTTCTCCCAGCCACGTCCAAAGTCGATAACACATGCGCGTAACATATCTTCTAGGGTTTGAATTGTCCTTTCGCTTTGGCCATCTGTCTGAGGGTGGTATGCGGTACTCATATCCAAGCGAGTACCTAGAGCTTTTTGGAGTAATTGCCAAAATCTAGAGGTGAAACGGCTATCTCGATCAGAGATAATTGAGATGGGCACCCCGTGCCTTGTCACCACCTCTTTCAAGTAAATCCTAGTCAATCTTTCCATTGTGTCGATCTCCTTGATTGCTAGAAAGTGGGCGGACTTTGTCAGGCGATCAACAATTACCCAAATCGTATCACAACCATTTGCTGTCTTAGGAAGCTTAGTAATAAAGTCCATTGTTATTTGCTCCCACTTCCATTGGGGTATTTCGGGTTGTTGCAATAGACCTGATGGTTTCTGATACTCGACCTTTACCTTGGCACACGTCAAGCATTTACTAACATAGGTGGCCACCTCAGCCTTCATGTTAGGCCACCAATACAAGTCCTTAAGCCCATGGTACATCTTGTCAGCACCCGGATGGATGGAATACCTAGATTTATGTGCCTCGTCCATTACCATCTTCCTCAAGTTACCAAAACTTGGTATCCATATGCGATTTATAAAATATCGGATTCCATCGGACTTAACCTCAAATTGCTTATCCATACCGCGTAGAGATTCGCCCTTTACATTCTCCTCCTTGATTGCCTCGAGTTGAGCATCACGAATTTGAGAGGTAAGGTTCGTATGAATGGTCATACCTAAAGCCCTAACTTGTAGTGGTTTCATCCGTTCTTTTCTGCTCAAAGCGTCAGCTACAACATTTGCCTTGCCCGGGTGATAACGAATTTCGCAATCGTAATCACTGAGCAATTCAACCCACCTACGCTGTCTCATGTTCAGATCCTTTTGATCGAAAATGTGCTGAAGGCTTTTATGATCTGTAAACACGGTACACTTCGTACCATAGAGGTAATGCCTCCAAATCTTGAGTGCAAACACCACTGCTCCCAATTCCAGGTCATGGGTTGTGTAGTTTTTCTCATGCACCTTAAGTTGACGAGAAGCATAAGCTATGACCTTCTCCTTTTGCATTAACACACATCCTAGCCCTTGTCGTGATGCATCGCAGAAGACTATAAAATTTTCGGTTCCCTCCGGCAATGATAATACTGGTGCGCTACAAAGTTTTTGCTTCAACAATTGGAAAGCTTCCTCCTGCTCATCACTCCAATTATACTTTGCTATTTTCTGAGTTAGCAGTGTCAAAGGTTTGGCTATTTTAGAAAAGTTCTCGATGAATCGTCTATAGTAACCAACAAGACCTAAGAATTGCCGTACTTCTGTTGGGGTTCTAGGCATCTCCCAATTTTTGATAGCCTCAATCTTGGCAGGGTCGAAATGTATTCCTTGACTATCAATAACATGTCCTAGAAATTGCACTCTTCGTAACCAAAACTCACACTTTGAGAACTTAGCATACAACTCCTCCTTTTTAAGCAACTCCAAGATTGATCTCAAATGCTTTTCATGGTCCTCTTTGTTCTTCGAATAGATCAAAATGTCATCGATGAATACAATGACGAACTTATCTAAGTAAGGTTTACACACGCGGTTCATGAGATCCATGAATACTGCCGGTGCGTTAGTGAGGCCGAGCGGCATTACTTGGAACTCGTAATGACCATACCGAGTTCTAAATGCCGTCTTTGGGATGCTTTCTTCTCCGACTCTCAACTGATGATACCCCGATCGTAGGTCAATTTTTGAGTAAAAACTCGAGCCTTGCAGCTGATCGAATAAGTCATCAATTCTAGGGAGTGGGTAATGGTTCTTCACGGTTAGTTTATTCAATTCCCGGTAATCGATGCACATCCTTAAGGATCCATCCTTCTTTTTCACAAATAAGACGGGAGCTCCCCAGGGTGAGGAACTTGGCCGGATAAACCCTTTATCTAAAAGCTCTTGTAGTTGACTTGACAACTCTTGCATTTTGGAAGGGGCTAATCGATATGGTGCTCGGGCAACGGGTGCAGCACCAGGCACCAAGTCGATATGAAATTCCACTTGCCGGGCTGGTGGTAGTCCAGGCAAGTCTTCAGGGAAAACTTCAGGAAAATCCCGCACGATAGGGACATCCTCGAGTCGTCTCTCTTCCGGTTTCTCCTCTACAACATGAGCTAAGATTGCTTGGTACCCTTTTCTTAGGTACTTCTGTGTTTTCATGCACGATATGATGTTAAATCTCGTTCCACTCTTTTCTCCTTGTATTATTAAAGTTGCTCCGCTAGAGAGGGGGATGCGGACAATCTTATCATAACATACTATTTCAGCACGATTTTTGGACAGCTAATCCATGCCAACGATGACGTCAAAGCTTCCTATTTTGACGGGTATCAAATTTATGGGAAAGATTTTGCTTGCTAAGTTTAGGGAACAGTTTCGAATTATACTATCAGCTTCAATTAAATTACCGTTAGCTAACTCTACCGTGTATTTAATGTCTAAGGCAGTTGGGGTGATATCAAGTAAGGGGCTAAACTCGTTAGACAGGAAACTCTCATCAGCACCAGTATCAAATAAGACTGAAACAACCTTGTCATTTAGGAGAAACGTACCCGTGACTAGGTTGGGATCTTGGCGTGCTTCATTGGTATTGATCACGAATGCCCTGCCGCGCGCCACATTGTTATTCTGATTTTTCAGCTTCGGACAATCCTTTTTAAAGTGTCCAGCACTCCCGCACCCATAGCATGTGTTTGGAGTGTTAGTGTTGGCGACATGTGCAGGGCTCCGACAATCCTTGGCTTGATGGCCAGGCTTCTTACATCTCCCACATGCGTTGCTACAGGGACCTTTGTGGTGAAGGTTGCAACGCTTACAATATGGGTTATTTCCAGCATAACCTTTCTTAGCATCTGGCCCTACAGCATAAGCCCTAACTGTCTCGGTCTTCTTATTTTGTTGTTGGCTGGTGTTTCCCCTAGAACTTTCCTCCCATTTCCTTTTACCATCAGAATTCTTATCAACATTTCCCCTTTCCATTGCCCCACGTCGTACAATTTGATCCATTAAACTGTGTGCCATGCGGACGGCATCGTGGATCGTATTGGGCTTGGATGAAGTTACATGTCCTTGGATTTGGGAGGGAAGTCCCCAGATATAACGTTCAATTCTCTTGTACTCGGGAGTGACCATAGATGGGCAAAGAAGTGCCAATTCATGGAATCTCCTTGTATATCTAGCTACATCAGCCCTAATGACAACCAGATTCCAAAATTCTACCTCCAACTTCTGCAGTTCATTCCGAGGACAGTACTCTTCCGTCATCATTTTCTTAAGATCTTCCCAAGAAATCTGATAAGCAGCATCAATGCCCACCGAATGGGCGTATGAATTCCACCATGATAACGCACCATCTTGAAGGGTGCATGTTGCATACTTAACCTTACAATCTTCCTTGCAGTTGCTAATACGGAAAACTGATTCTAGCTTCTCAAACCACCGAACCAAACCGACAGCTCCTTCGGTTCCATTGAAGTGATGGGGTTTGCAATTCGAAAAGTCCTTATAGGTGCATTCTCGGGTTACATTCCCTGAACCTCCTCCGGTTTCATTCCTTCTACCGGTTCTTTCGTTTCCATCGTTCCTCTCAGTCCTTTGGGTGGCGATTGCCTCAGCTACCCTTTGTGCTACAAGTCGCTCGATAGCTGCATTACTCATCGTGGGTGTTCTCTTGGGTGGCATGTTTCTTGAAATTACAAAGCACAACAAGACAATGAGATACTATACAAGATAGAACTTTATCATGCGTGTAAGGAATAAATAATTACAAACCACACAACCAAAATCACAAGATAGTAAGATAAATCACCTAACAAGAGCATAAATTTAGTCAAAATACTTGATTCATTGTTCACAAAAACAGGCCGGGAATGAAACATCCGAAAAAATACAAGCAAATCCATAAATTTATCCTCTAGGCACAACCTGCCATAGTAGGTCAAAAATCGAAATGAAACTATCCGCAAAAATGGCCCAAAAGTGCACTAACACGTCCCAAACTCTGCTCCATCTCGAACTTACGCTGCTCTGTCCTAATCGCGCGCTCCTCCGCTAACTCAGCACGCCTCTCGCTGTGCTCCACCCGTCGGTGTAACTCAGTGACTTCCTCTCGAAGCATCTTGATGTCGTCATCAGCACTGTAAACCGAGTAGTCCATGTTACTGATCCTTCTCTCAACTTCAGAAACTTGTGCCTGTAAGAGTTCCACTTTACCGGAATGTGACTCATCCAGGTCGTACTCCAACTGATTAAGTCTCCTCTCCTGATCAACCAAACGTGCTACCACAACGGGGATAGTGTGATGTACAGGCTCCAAAGTGAGAGAGGGTATGGGTGTAGTGGTGGAGGGCTCCCCAACCTCCAGTGTCTCGGGTATCCCTTCTTCTCTTCTCCAAGACTGAATCTGCTCCTGCATCCAAGTCCACTTGCGGGATCGCACTCGCCTAATAGTAGTGTTGGTAGTCTCGGTAGGAGGAATGGAGGGGGTCTCAGTAGGGGGGATGGAGAATGTCTCAGTCAAAGGTGGGAACACGGTTATCCGAGGGGTATGCATCAATCGTGGTCCCCCGGGGCGGAATGATCAGAGTGAAGAGGCTGGTTTTGGTTGGGTAGGGGGAGCAGGGGCAGTCTCAGTAGGTATGACAGGGGAGGGATGGGATTCTTCGGAATCGGACTTGTCCTTAGTAGGCTCGGACTCTTCCTCCATTGGCTCGGTCTCATCCTCAAATGGCTCAGTCTCATTGGAGGAACCGGTCTTCTCAACTCGGGTAGCGGACACAGGCATGAATGAGGGTGACTTAGGTGATGTGATGGGGAACGGTGAAATCTCGGGGTCGTCGTTGGACACGATGTGGAAAGGGCTATTAGGGTTCGACATACTCTGTCATATAAGATAATAGTATATAAATAGGGAGTATATAAAATAAGTAATTATTTAACATGTATGTACTAACTTATCAATTAACATGTAGTAAGCATGCATGGAACCACATTTGGTAAGTAGGCAAGGATGTATGGATTTAATAATTAGCAAGTACACCTAAAAGTCCTTATTCTAGTCATGGCTATAGTCTAGGCCCACTAACGCAACCTAGTTCACTATAACATTGGGCTCTGATACCAATCTGTCACACCCCGCCTCGGCGGAAGGTTGCGAGGTGCGACTATCATGAGATCACAACACAAGAATTACAATGAACGACCTCTACATGAGTCGTTTTAAACATACTTCATAAAAGTTTAAATTGTCTTACAGACTTAGATCATTTGTCTTAAAAAGTTTACAAACAATTCCCATAAGTTACAAAATAGTTAGGGGTTTAAGAATTTAAGATCAAAAGCAATGTTCGTCCATGCAAATGTAGTTCCTAACTTCAAAAGGGATATGCCCGCGTCACAACTACCAAGCATCTTAATTACCTGAGAATAACATGTAAAAATGGGTCAACATAAAGTTGGTGAGCTCATAGGTTTTAATAGTTGTAAAACATTACCGTGGATCACGAGATTTCAAGTTATATTGCTATTCAACAATATAGTAAAAATTGTATTACTATTGCCATAAGATCATGAATTGAAACCTTAACATTTAGTGCCTCGCAAGTGTCCTATCCAAACACTAGTAGTTCTCAAATGACAATGCACCCGTTTGACTTATAGTCATGTTGGCGCTACCAACCCGGATGGGGGCGTCAACCCAAATAGATCTATTCATGACATTCACGTTTAAGTCCTTAACTAACAATTCATGATAAAGGCCTACATAATGGATAGTGTCAACTCATGCAATACGTAACAGTTTAGTTTGTGTCCACAAAGAAAAGAACATGTATTCTCACCCCAAAAACATGTCAAAGCATTTAAAAAGAAGTAGGGGCCATGAGACTCACCTTAGTGAGAGAGCGGAAAGTTGCAAGTACTTGTTTGGGTCTTGGTGGGGTTTATGCGTCCTAGATCACATAAAATGTTTAAGTTTAGTCATATAGTATATATATATATTAATTCTAATTTTTGTAAAGTTTCATCACCCATAGTTTTAGTTTAAGTGTCACGTTTTATTCAACCATTGACGGGTGCATTTACACCCTTTTAAGTAATTCTTAGTAAAAATCCAACTTATTTCCAGAAACTTCCAGACCAGACCCTTAAATCGGCTTGTAGAGAAAAATGTGTGCATTTCTGGAAAAAGTTTAAAACATAAAAGTTGTAGATCTTTTCAATACGCAAATTTAAAAAAAAATGCATCTTCTAACTCTTCCTAGAACTCAAGTTATGACCATTTTAGTAGCCTGTGTTTTTCTAGACAGATTGTGTGTTCTTGTGTATAAATTTATAGAAACGTATTTTAAACTTATATTTGAACACAATCTTGTTAGATGAGCTTTATAACATTAAAAATCAGTAACAAAATGGTAGTCTTTATTTAAGTTTTCATGGAGTTATGATCTTGTAAAGTGAGGTATACGAATTTGCCACAACATGCGCAATAGTTTTGTATGGGCTGTTTGGAGGTCGAATACTCCATATTTTTGAGTGAGACCACTTGGGTCTGAAAGCTAATACATAAAAGTAATTTTAATAGTAAAATGGTGGTATTTTGTTAAGTATACACGGATTTATGACCTCACAAAGTGAGATATAGAAATCTGAACAGATTGCATGTAATGTGTATGGGTTAGGATTTTGAGTCATAGACTACTATCCTAACTCCTAGGTACCAAATCATTGTTTTAGTCCTTTTTCCCACATGCATTTGCCATCATTTTTCCATAGATTTTGATTACTTTTACATGCATGAGATCTTTGAAAGATTTATAGATAAGTATAGGTATATTTTACATCTTTTAAGACTTGACATAGGTTTGATCATGGATTATCACCTCTTTTTAACACATGAACATGTGCAAGTGAAAATCTACAAACATCAAGTTATTTTGTAGGCTTAGCCATACTTTTCAATATTTCAAATTAAAAGAAAATGGAGATGGAGATGAGTAAAAGAGATGTATGTAGGCATAGCCATACATAAGATTATAATAAAATAAAAAATGAAATGCATGAATACATATACAATTGTAGGCATAGCCATACATAATATTATAACAAAAATAAAATGTAAAATGCATACATACATATGTAAGTGTAGGCATAGCCATACATAAAGTTCTTACATATGTATAAAACAAGATATTAGATGTAGATTTATATATATTTATACAAGTTTTTGTATTCTTCATCCATGGGTGATGATTAGTGTATAAAAATTGAAGGAAGTAAAGAAGAGAAAATTGTGTATCTTCTTACCAACGAATCTAAGACAAAAGTAGGTTGTTTTTGAGTGGATTTAGGGTTTTTGGGTGGTGCTTTGTGGTGGTTATGGTGTTGGTATGGTGGCTGAATTTTTGGGGAGAAAAGGAGGAAGAAGAGAGTGTTTAGAAGAGAGAAATGAGTGTGTGGGTGAAAAGTGGGAAAGGGTTGTGTTTGAGTTGTTTAAATAGAGAAGTGAGTGAGGAGAGGGGGGGGGGGGTAGGGGGCCGGCCATGGAGGGGGGGGGGAGAGGAATGGTTTTGGTTTGTGATTGGTGGAGAATGAAGGTGATTAGTTGGTGATTAAATGTTTTAATTAATTAAATTAGTTTAATTAAATAAATTTATAATTAAAATCATATTTTTATTTATAAATTTAATTAAGTTTTTAAATAATTCAAATAAAAATATTTATTTAATTATTATATTGTATTTCATGCAAAGGTGTTGATTAGTTACTTTCATGTAAGTGAGTGTACTTACCACTATACTCTTGGTTCACACATAGACTTATATACATATATATATATATACATATGTATATATATATATATATATATATATATATATATATATATATATATATATATATATATATATATATATATATACTAGGGTTTACTAAATTAATAAACTTAAACGTAAACAATTTTGTAACATTGTATGTAGATACGGATAAACGCTTGTTTAGTGTCAGGTTGTAACGATAAGGCTTCTAAATTCAATGTTATTTAATTATAGGCGTTATATCACTAAAATTATAGTTTAACTAAATTTTTTTTTTTCCTAAGTTTATTACCTGAGCGGAGTTGAATCATAAATTTTTGCCGGTTGTCACACAAAATGTTACAAAACAAATTTTGAAAGAAAGCTTACTTCTTGTACTTCATTTTAGGCATAAGAAACGTCCATTTTCATGTTGTAATAATTTTTATAAAATTCATTGAAGTGAGCTTATAAATTTGGACAGAACATAGAAAACATAAATTCGAATTTTAAAAAGCGTTTCGGTTATTTATTTGGACATATCTTTGTTGAGTGAGCACTAAAACATGTTAATATACATATTACAAATTATTTAAAATAGTTTATGTAACACCCCAAAAATTCGTTGATTGAGTTTAGCGGAAGCATTTAGTTAAGTATGGGGAGTGCCACAATACACCGTACATGCATACGTATCAGAGCTTATGATTACAACAGAACATAATATATTAAGATGCCAAATGTAATAGTTACAAAGTTTACGATTCATCAAATCGTACAAATGTAAAAGTTATTAAGTTTACAAAAGTAGATCTCGTAAATATGACTAAAATCACTTTAGTTATACAAAAGAAATCCAAAAGTTTCAAAAGTTGGCATCCTAAAGCTTCGCGGGTCACCCTAGTTCCGTATGTGCAGGCGGTTTTTACGTGCACAACTAATTCCCTGAAAAACATAGAAAAAGTCAACAACGAGGTTGAGTGAATTCACAGGTTTTATATTTACAATAATAGTTGGTAGTTCGAAATGTTTCACCAAATTGTTATCGTCATCACGTTCAAGTAAAGTTTTGTGGAATGTTATCCAAAGAATGCAGTTTACAGTGTAAGTGGGATGTTACCCAAAATACAGTTTAAGTTTCATAGGAAAGCAGTGTCCTATTACTTTCCCCAAGAAGTAGGGATTTACATTGTTTATCCAAGAAGTAGTGTTTAAAATGTTTGCCCAAGACGTAGGGACTTTCCAAGTGTGCCCAAGAAGTAGGGACTAAATCGTTTGTCCAAGAAGTAGGACCCATCAGTATTTGCCCAAGAAGTAGGGACTTCTATGTATGTGCCCAAGACGTAGGGACTTGTATAAGTTGTGTCCAAGAAGTAGGACTCATCAATATTTGCCCAAGAAGTAAGGACTTCTATGTATGTGCCCAAGACGTAGGGACTTCTTTAAGCTGTGTCCAAGAAGTAGGACTGGCATCCAAGATGTAGGACCCATCTGCTCAAGAAGTAGAGCATTCATCTAAGACGCAGGATGGCACATTGCCCAAGAAGTAGGGACTTTCTATTTTCCCAAGACATAGGGACTTTCTGTGCGTGTTTGCCCAAGACGTAAGGACTTTCTGTGTGTTTATGAAAATGTTGTTTCATAAAAGCTAGTAATAAAAGTGTGTAGCTGATCGTTCTCCAGCATGTTTCCAGTTTAGTTTTCGTATGAAATACCACTTCATAAATAAAGTTATAATCGTTGACTGGAGTCACAAATAGTTCAGCACAATGTATATCACAACAGTTATATAAAAGTTTGCTCACATAGCAAAAGCGTTGACTATGTTTTCCACCCCTGTTTAAAAGCAGTTAAAACAGTAAAAGTAGAGGCTGTGAACTCACCTGTTGAGTTAAGTAATGTGTGAGTGCTAGCAAAGCCTAAAGCCCGAATGTCCTCCAAATAGTAATCTCCTAACGCCCTAAACGTATGAGATTATTGGTATAAGTAGCTGGCTACCCGCCAAACTATGTTAATTGTTCACTCGTTGAATGATCGTTTTTTTATAGAAGTTATGATACGTTGTGATGGTTTTTGTAATAATAATTCTTGGTTAAATCATTATTAAAAATCATTTCGTTTTCGATTTTACAAACTCGACTCGCAAGATCGACTCGCAACTCGACTCGCAAGCTTGGCTCGCAAACTCGACTCGCTAGTTCGGTTCGCATTGGTTCGATTCGCAACTTGGTTCGGCTCGCAGCTCGGCTCGACTCGTAGCTCGGCTCGACTCGCAGATGATTCAGTTCTAAAGCGATTGCTGCGAATCGAGATGAATCTTAACTCGCAGTCGGCGCTGTAAGTGTGAAATCTTTGAAAAACTAAGTTTTTGAGTTTTATTCTTTTATATAGTGAACGATAACATGTTTAGGTTGTAAAAGTACATGAAAATAAGTTAAAGGAGGTGTTTTTCCTTACCAATTTTTAGTAGAAACTCAAGAAGATGAAGATGGTGATGATGAACAAGATGAATTTGATGATGAAGGTGAAGATGGTGATGATGATGATGTTATGTTGCTGCTGTTGCTTTTGTTGTTGTTGTTAATTTGATGTTGTCAATTGTTATTGTTGTTGTTGTTGATGAAGTTGTTGTTGTTGTTTGAGAGAAAAAGAAAGAGATAAAGAAAAGATGAAGAAGAAAATGAAGTGAAAGAGGGGAAGGGGGGGGGGGGGGGTTGGGGCCGGCTCATTTGGGGCAAGATCCACAATTTGTGGATCTTGTCTCATTTTGCAGTATTTTCGCTCCGTGTTCGCGTATCCGATCGTTAAGTAGTATAATGTTTTTAAATAAAAATTTTCTAAATATGAAATCGAATATTATTTTAATCGAAATATTTTATAAAAATAATTTAACTAAGATTTTGAAAATATAACGTTGTTTTACCCCAGTTTGACGGATATGTTTTGTCGCGCATAATACGTTTTGTACGATACAAAATACTTTGTAAATATTATCAACATAATATTTAATAAATAATAATGTTATTTAATAATTTCATATTATTAAATAAATTTCGTTCACCAACGATCATATATTTTGTCGTGTTTGTTCCGAATGTTTTGTTCGTAATTATACTAATTACGAAATATGTAATACCACGCGTATTAACAAGTTGGGCTTTGCTACACTTACCTCTAAAATGTGATGTGAATTCACTCTAAGTTAGGGAATTAGCCTAGAAATGCGTGCTAATTACGTTTATAATTATGTCGAAATTGCGGGGTGTCACATTCTCCCCATGTTAGAGAAATCTCGTCCCGAGATTTAGAATCAAGTTGGAACGCCCGCTGCGTATGTTCCGAAAAGTCATGTTGTTAACAATAGTAATAGTTTGTGTGGCGCTCTAAGTTGCCATAAAAGTTTTAACAATTCGTGTATACTTATCGTATAGTTTAATAAGTTGATTGTTTGATAACTGGTCAAAGTTTACTAAGCGTTAGGTTTGAAATTACATTCGAATCATTTAACGTTAAAGCGTATTATGAGTTTACTAGGACGTATCAATGTTGCGTAGGAATCCGGTTGTGTATCCTTTGTTCTGAGTAGGTACATGCATCCCGGAGCTGTTGGAACGTTAATGTCATGGTTGTAGTTCAAAATGATAACAGTTGTCAAGACAATTGACAATTCGAAGCGATTAAATAGTTGTCCAAATCGTAGTCAAATCGTGATAGAGTAGTTATTTGAAAACAGTTGGTAAGCTTGATTGTAAACCACTTGCTGTTTAAGTATAAGCAGGCAACCTTAGGTTGTTGACATTCAGTCAGAATAGTAATCCTTTCGTATGTGTTTAGAAAATCATTTCAAGGCATAAACTATAGTGTTCGATTGGAAATCAACCTAGTAAATAAATAGTAGGAAAAACTTTCCAATATTGTTGCTTGTGAAATAAACATTTCAAAATATAGCTCGTAGGTTTTTAGTTCGATAAAGTTGCTACTCGCGATTCGTTTCGTAAGATTAAGTCCGATCCCCAAGTGATTGTGTGAGACTCCGTCTCGATTATCGTATACTAGCATACCACTATGCTTCATTCGCGTAGTGCCTGAAAATTTCGTAATTTCCGATATGTGTAACGATCTCTGTTTGTTCCCTCTGTCCATTTGATTGGTGAGTCATCGGTTCCATTCTTTAATCGTTTAGTACAAGTTCATTTGGTCCGTTAGGGAGTAAGAGTTTGTTTGCGCCATGGTCAACCATGACTCAATTATAGTTAAAATAGTAGTCAGGCGTGACTGGGTAGTAGTTCAAATAGTAGTCAACGCCAAAGAAAGAAATGTGAAGAAAGATGTATCACACGAATATGTTATCAAACAACGATAAGGCTTAACGGTATTTCCATCACGTACTTTACGACTATGAAACGCCCATATGTACTTAGAATAATATAATCACGTTGGACAGGTGTCATTATATAATGCTAAATACATACTTCTTTTCATCAACCGCTTAATACGATCAGGTTCATACGAGATCGGAGTGAGACTGAACGAATCGGACGTAGTGAGTTTCAATAATTGGATCACGCGTGTTGATGTGCCATATAGATAGTTAGATGTATGCAAATGTGTGTATGCATGTGCGTTCTAGCCAAGGATATAGTCTAGGTCTCAATGGTCTCCAAGTCACCTAAGAAATCTAGTTCGCTATAACCAATGGCTCTGATACCAATCTGTAACACCCCCAAAATTCGTTGATTGAGTTTAGCGGAAGCATTTAGTTAAGTATGGGGAGTGCCACAATACACCGTACATGCATACGTATCAGAGCTTATGATTACAACAGAACATAATATATTAAGATGCCAAATGTAATAGTTACAAAGTTTATGATTCGTCAAATCGTACAAATGTAAAAGTTATTAAGTTTACAAAAGTAGATCTCGTAAATATGACTAAAATCACTTTAGTTATACAAAAAATATCCAAAAGTTTCAAAAGTTGGCATCCTAAAGCTTCGCGGGTCACCCTAGTTACGTATGTACAGGCGGTTGTACGTATCATTATATATATTGGAATATATATTAGTTCTAGATTAGGCTAATTGTACGTATCATTATATATATTGGAATATATATACACGTCCGCGATTAAATTTAATTGTGAAATTATTTAATCGGATGGATTCCGACTCGTTTATACGGACGTTGGTGAACCCAAATTATTAAATAATATGAAATTATTTAATAAACATATTTGTATCTAAATATTATTTCGATAATATCAAATAAGCAATTCGTATCGTATAAAACACTCAAACGCGACCAAAAATGCACAATTCGCGCTCGACAATCGAAAGAAACTAAAGTTACAATTTTTATAACTCATTAATAAGTATTGTGATAAAATACTTCATTCAAAAATATCGAAAGGTTATTCGTATTTATAAACACGTACGTATAATGTATAACGTCTAAATATACGTTTAAGCGATCGGGTAAATAAATTCGGGTTTAATACCAAAAGTTGGGAGACAAGATTTGTGCAAACCTTGCCTCCCTTTGACCAAGAAAATCGGCCAAACAAGATCCACAAAAAGTGGATCTTGTTGCCTTGACTTTAACTTGAAAACATGCATCCATAATATCTTCACATCACCATTTTTTTTCCTTCATACTTCACACACCCTCATCTCTCTCTACACCCCCTCTCAATCGGCTCTCTCTCTCTATATACATTTCTCTAAAAACCACCATCACAAACCACCATCAACCACCTTCATTTTTTTTGAGGAAGAAAACAAAGGAAATGAGCTAGGAGAACACATCAAGCATCATCATCTCTTTTTCTCTCTTGATCACCTTATTTTCTTGTAAGGAATTACTTTCTCTCATTAGTTTTACTTGCTTTAAGTTTATATACATGTTTAGCTGTTTGTTTAACAAAGATAATGTCCAAATACATGCTTAAAACACGTTTTTCACATGAAGGTATAAAGACAGATTCTGTCTTCATAAAACCGACTCACTAAATCAAGTATATCTCGAGTTCTAGAAAGAATCAACTTACGAAATCTGAACGAAAAATGATCCTTAAGATGTTATCTACAACTTTGGTGTTTACTACTCTGACCAGATTGTTGGGATCTGAGCGAATTGATCAAGTGTTGAAGTCTTGCCACTGTTAGTTCAATTGATTGCCACTGCTAGAAGGATTGAAGAACTAGCCACTGCTAATGTATTTGTAGCAGCCATGCCACTGTTAATGTAATTATGCTTGGTGTCTGTAATGGGAACTTACTACCACTGTTGGTATAAAGTAAGTTACTCCCACTGTTGGTGTTTATAAGTTGGTTAGAGTTATTTATGGGATAGATTCGAATACCATAATAACTAGAGATTGTATAGGACTCTATGTATTATAAATAGAGATCCTTAGACCTAGATTAGGGTAAGATTAGTTTTACGCAGCTTCAAGGTTTTCTGTAACCCTAATACTTAAGTGTATTCATCTTATATCATTAATAAGATTGAAGCTTTTGATAATCAATTGTGTATTACAAGTTATTATAATTCTTGATTTTCTTAATATTATTGAGTGTGATTCCGCAACTTCTCAATAATAATTCAAGGCTTATTGAATAGTTTATTAGATTATTCTGGGTTTAACACAGATCTTCACGGAATTAAGTGTAGAAACGGATCTTTGAGTGTTACTCATTTCCGGACCAAATCCGACCACCTTTCATGCTTATTGTTGTTAAAAATAGTAAATGAACATATAAAAATACCATAAAGTGCAGAATGATCTAGACACATAGGAGAGTATGTGTGATTTTTGGTTGGTTTGAATCGGACTAGAAATGGGTCAAATTGGGAACTCAATCGAGTACAAAATCTGGAAAATATAACTACAAGGGTTGTTTTGGTAATTTCATGAAACCGATACTTCGGTTAACCCCGACATGAACCAATAATTTTTATAAACTCTTAAGACTTCACTAAAAGTTTCGGGTCGAAGCGAACACATTTGACCAAGTCAACGAAAACGAACACTTAAACGAAAATAGAAATCACACCTGCGACAATACCTCATTGTCGCATGAATAGTGCCCGACAATACCACCATTGTCGCATGAACAATGTCCGAGAATACCCATTGTCGCATACCTTAGTATCGGATAATTGAGTACTTTCATTACTGTCACATAAAACATCATTGTCGCAAACCTCATTGTCGCATGAAATCACATTGGCGCATATGCATTCTCAAAAACACTGTCGTTGGAAAATGCTATTGTCTCATGAATAGTAATTCCCAACAATGCTATTGTCTCATGAATAGTAATTCCTGACAATGCTATTGTCTCATGAATAGTAATTCCCGAAAATGCTATTGTATCATGAATAGTGATTCCCGATAATCACTATTGTCTCATAAATAGTGTTCAACACTAATTTGCATGACCGACTTTTCAAACAAGACAATATCACCATATACTTGATTTAACGTCAATACAATATTTGGAATAACTCGGAAACATATGACACATATACTTTTGTAAGTATACAACGAAACAAACATAATAATAATGCTTTTGATAATCATTATTACGAAACTCAACAATGGGCCGTACATATTTTCAAAACTCAAACTAATCAATCAAACAACCAAATTATTTGGGCATTACTAGTTGGATGAACAACTAGCATGGACGGTCTTTTGATACGTCTACATATACTTATAACCTTGCGCGTTTTGAACGCCCGGAAGGTTACCGTCTTCGGACAACATCAACTTGTGCAACATCATACTTGCTTGATAGCAACACACCAGACTCAGGTGAGTCTCATAGCCCCTCATTTTACTGTTTTTAACCCAAGGGTGGGAATATATACTCTTTTTTTTTTACATGTGGACATGAGTACTAAACCTCGATATATACTGCATGAGTTGTTTTACTAATCATTTAAACCCCTCCACTACATAGTTTGTTTATATGGATTTAGCGCGATTGTTAGTGTATGGTACCATATGGGATTGACAATCCCCGTCCGGGTTAGCACGCACTAACTGGTCAAACGGACGCATTAGCATTTGTTCATACGAGTGTAGATTAGGCACTCGCAGGGAGGCACCCTCGCTCAGGCACTTGATTGTGATCCTGACACCTCAGTTAAGCTCAAACTATGGGCTCATGGCAGTGATATACATCTATTTTAATTGCTTGATTGCAAATTATTATATTAAATCTCATCGTTCACACATCATGTTTATCTATACAAACCTGTGAACTCACCAACTTTTAGCTGACATTTTAGTATGTATTCTCAGGTACTCAGCAGTAGTAGGTCTGCTCATATTCAGGATACTTAGCTCGAGTCGCATACAGACATCAGGAGATTCCCATACATTTCTACATTTTGTACACCAGATATGCTTTAGAATCTTTAACACTTAGCTTGCGAGCTTTTGTAAACATTATTACATTGTAAAGTTTTATTATATCAATGTAAACAGTAAACAACGCATATAGGGTCATTCACTTTATCCTATGTACTTGTGATATTTGATTAGTCGCGCCCCGACCCGATTCGCTTCCGCACAGTAAATTTGGGGATGCGACATATTGGTATTAGAGCCTAAGGTTATAGTGAACTAGGTTGCATTTAGTGGGCCTAGACTATGACCATTAGGCAGTATTTCCTTATAAGGTATGACTGATTCAGGAAATACATCATACGACTTTAATTTAACATAGCCTGATCAACTATGTACAATTAAGGAAAGATGATGTGAGGTCTGAAACGGTTATCTTGAATAGGAATGCACTAGTTGACTCTGACCATGAGAGAGACCGGACCTATACTTGTTAAGTGCTGGACACACTAGGCTATATATTATATGTTATATATATAGGCCTCACGATACTTACTAAACGTTCTTGCCACAAACATGGCAGACATTCCTCCTCTAGCACCGACTGACACGAACAACGAGGCTCAAACCTACCCAACTATTGAGGAATTAATCACCTTACCCCAAACTTTTAGTGAAACCCTCTACTACATCTCCGGAGAAGCAAGAGTCACACGACGTCAACGAAGGGGTAACGGTTCAACTCGAGTCAGCCCTTACCACATTGGTAACCTCTCAACCAGGGCAGATTATCCAACTTACCCTCGTAAGTGGGATTGGCTACCCACAACTCTGAACACCTGGAGGTCCGAGGAAGCCATGAAGATTCCGACTGACCCCATGGACATCTCCCCGTATACCCAAGAACCCATCCACCATACCGTTCCAGTGCTTGCTGCCCGACTACACCGTCACGAGGCTGTCGTATCTCGAGCTACAGTGATGCCGAACTTGCTGCTGTCATATCTCGAGCAGTGGCCGATGCTTTGGCTGCTCGGGATTCACCCCGAAACTCGCGAAGCAATGACGAAACCCCAGTCAACACCCCTGTTATCAAACCTTGCTCTTACAAGGATTTTCTTAGCTGCAAACCACTCTACTTCAAGGGCACGGAAGGTGCCATTTTTCTGATTAGGTGGATTGAACGTATGGAATCCGTATTCAACCTATGCAACTGTGTTGAGGAAAACAAGGTCAAATTCTCTGCTTACACCTTTCAGGAAGGTGCACTTACGTGGTGGAACACCCACGCCAACTCTGTAGGCATCGAAATAGCAAACCAACTCCCCTGGGCTGAATTGAAGAAGAAGCTAAGGGAAAAATACTGCCCTGAAGAAGAACTGCATCGGTTGGAGGAAGAGTTCTGGCACCTGACTGTACAAGGAACTGACATTGCTGGATATACCACCAAATTTCAGCAATTTGCATTGTTATGCCCGAGTTTGGTTGATCCGGAGGAGAAGAGCATCAAAAGATACATCCGCGGCCTCCCGGAAAATATCCAGGGGAACGTCGCTTCATCTAAGCCAACCACTACTGAAAGTGCTATCCGGCTAGCACATGAACTCATGGCAATGGTTATCAGCCGTGAGAAATCCAATACATCCTTCTCCAACAACAACAAACGCAAACCATCTGAACACCACAACAACCAGAACAAGAAATCAAACACCATCCAAGTTTACAACACCAATTCTGAGCACAAACATAACTACACTGGGGACATGCCATACTGTTCCAAGTGCAACTACCACCACGATGTTCCATGCAGTACTCCCTGCAACAACTGCAGGATGTACGGGCACTTGACCTGAGATTGCCGAGCCCCCAAATCCAACAACAACACCTCTCGCAACAATTCCAACCAACCCAAATCCTGCTTCGGGTGTGGAGAAACGGGACACTTCAGAAACGAATGTCCTAAAAACAAGAACAAGGGCAACAACAACAACAACAACGCAAGGGGAAGAGCGTTCGTACTCAACTCCGGGGATGCCCGTCAGGACCCGAATGTGGTCACGGGTATGTTCCTTCTCAACAACTTATCTGCTTCTATTCTATTTGATACTGGTGCCGATAGAAGCTTTATTTCTGATGAGTTTTGCCCTCTACTTGATATTGCACCTATTGCTCTAGATGTTAAGTACACCGTAGAACTTGCAAATGGTAAACTCATAGAAACTGATAGTGTGATACCTAATTGCACTTTAAACCTAGCCAACGAAATCTTTTCAATAGATCTTATGCCTGTTGACATTGGAAGTTTCGACGTAATCATTGGTATGGACTGGTTGTCCAAATACCGCACTGAAATCATTTGTTATGATAAACTCGTTCGTATTCCTCTCGCCGTCGGTAGAACCATGGTCATACAGGGGGAGACCGGTGGGATGAGACTAAACATCATATCTTGCTTGAAAACCCCGAAATTTCTGAGAAAGGGTTATCCAGCAATCCTCGCACACATCATGGAGAAAAAGTCAGAGGAGAAGCGACTTAAGGATGTGCCTATCGTTCGAGACTTTCCAGAAGTCTTTCCCGAAGAACTACCTGGTCTACCACCATCAAGACAGGTTGAGTTCTCAATCGATCTTGTGCCGGGTGCCGCACCTGTGGCCCGAGCACCATACCGCTTGGCTCCATCCGAACTTCAGGAGTTGTCCACCCGATTACAGGAACTCCTGGAAAGAGGATTCAATAGGCCGAGTTCTTCACCTTGGGGAGCTCCGGTCTTATTTGTGAAAAAGAAGGATGGTTCGTTTAGAATGTGTATCGACTACCGAGAGTTGAACAAATTGACCGTCAAGAACCGATATCCACTCCCTCGCATTGATGACCTGTTTGACCAACTACAAGGGTCGGGTATTTATTCAAAGATCGATCTTCGCTCAGGTTATCATCAACTTCGAGTTCGCGACACCGATATCCCGAAAACTGCTTTCCGAACTCGTTACGGGCATTATGAATTTCAGGTGATGCCCTTCAGTTTAACGAACGCACCGGCTGTATTCATGGATCTTATGAATCGGGTGTGCAAACCTTACCTCGATAAGTTTTTCATTGTCTTCATCGATGACATTCTCATATACTCGCAAAACGAACAAGAACACGCGCAACACCTCAAAACCGTCCTAGAACTACTCAGACACGAGGAGTTATACGCCAAATTCTCCAAGTGTGAGTTCTGGATACAATCCGTTCAATTCCTTGGACATGTTGTTAATAGTCAAGGAATCCATGTCGATCCATCGAAAATCGAGGCCATCAAGTGCTGGCAAGCACCAACATCTCCAACCGAAGTACGTCAATTCTTGGGTCTTTCCGGATACTATCGGCGATTCATTGAAAATTTCTCGAAAATAGCTCAACCACTCACAACCCTGACTCAGAAAGACAAAAAGTTCTATTGGACTAATAAACAAGAGTCAGCATTTCAACTTCTGAAACAAAAGCTTTGCAGTGCTCAGATTCTATCCTTACCCGAAGGCACCGATGACTTCGTGGTATACTGCGATGCTTCCCACCAAGGTCTCGGTTGCGTGTTGATGCAACGGGACAAAGTAATTGCTTACGCTTCGTGACAACTCATAATTCATGAAAAGAACTACACCACCCACGATCTCGAGCTAGGATCTTTCGTCTTTGCCCTCAAAATTTGGAGACATTACCTCTATGGCACTAAGTGCACAATCTTTACCGACCACAAAAGTCTCCAACATATATTCGATCAGAAGGATCTCAACATGAGACAACGTCGGTGGGTCGAGTTGCTCACCGACTATGATTGTGAAATCAAATACCATCCGGGTAAGGCAAATGTTGTTGTCGATGCCCTCAGTCGAAAAGAATGAACGAAACCACTTCGAGTCCGAGCCCTCTGTATGACCATTCACAATGATCTAAACATTCAGGTTCTCGCTGCTCAACTCGAAGCTCTGAAACCCGATAACAACAAAAACGAAGCCTTGCGTGGCATGGACAAACATTTCGAAATCAAGCCTAACGGGATTAGGTATTTCTTAAACCGAATCTGGTTACCTAGTTTTGGTAACCTACGAGACTTAGTGATGGATGAAGCTCACAAGTCCAAATATTCTATCCATCCTGGATCCGACAAAATGTATCACGGCATCAAGGAATTTTATTGGTGGCCGAATATGAAAGCTGAAATCACTACATACGTCAGCAAGTGTCTTTCTTGCTCGAAAGTCAAAGCTGAATACCAAAAACCTTCTGGTTTACTCCAACAACCCAGCATTCCTGAATGGAAATGGGAACAAATTGCCATGGATTTCATAACCAAACTACCAAAGTCATCGAGCGGTTGCGATACCATTTGGGTGATCATCGATCGTCTCACAAAATCTGCTCATTTCCTGGCAATCAAGGAGACCGACAAAATGGAACGCCTCACACAAATCTATATCAAAGAGGTTGTTTCTCGACACGGTGTTCCAATCTCGATTATCTCCGATAGGGATATGTAGGTTCCAACTATTCGGACCAACACGAGTAGTTTGCTTGTATGTAAATGCAGAAATTAAACACAACAAGTTATGCAAGATTGAGACTAAATATCACCACAACACAAAGATGTATGTATATATATATTATCAACAAGTAAACATACACTTTGACAAAACACACAAGGAACAAAATAACCCTACCAATGACTTTTTCTCTCTGGACAGTGAGTTATGTGTGTGTTGAGTGGCCTGCAAACAGAAGCTGGCCAGCTTCTATTTATAGTCCAAATTAAGCTTTCTGCGACACAACCCTTGTGTCGCATAGACGGATTCTGCGACACGACCCTTGTGTCGCATTGACGGATTCTGCGACACAATACTTATGTCGCACAGAGTGAATCTGCGACATAATCCTTGTGTCGCAAGATTACAAAACTTGTAATTAAAATATATCTTATCTATACAATGCGTAATTACAATAATGACACAATTACAGACTGAGACCAACTGACAGACACATCTAGATGTACCAACAAACTCCCCCGTGTCTTCAGCTTGGTCTTCAAAGAATTTCTTCAATTAGCTTCAGTCTTTAAACCCATCCGGGTGGAAAGTTTCCACCAGCATGCACACCAAAAGAGAAACATATATCAACGATTTTCTGAAATCGCTTCGCCAGAATTGTGTTGAACTCGTTGTCAGGATTGTAGCGAATACGATTGTTGAATAGTTTCTTCATGTCATCCTTTGACAAGTTTATTATGCTCATCGGGTCAAATATCCTGAATTCTGCTTTAGGTAAACCCCACAGAGAAGTAGACCCAGTTTGAGGCACAGAATCAGGCACATGGACAAGAACGGCTTCGCCGGTGTGAGCATCCAGTTCCCAGTAATGAAATCGTTTCAGCAAATTAAGGGGAACAGATTCTAGTGAGACTTCACGAAGACAATTAGCAGGAGGATAGTGATTTCTGACGATTGGCTGATTTGTCTTTGGGTCAAGCTTTTTCTTGAAAGTAAAACGTGTACCCAGTACAGGTCTGACATAATGATATTTCTTTGATCGAATCTCTGCTCGCATGACCTTCTGAATAACTTCAGCTATTCCGTCTTTATGGGGATTGATCAACTGAAGTCGAGTAAGACGAACAAGATCGTGCTTTGGCAACGTACTCAATTTCTTTAGAGATCGACGAAAGTACTGGATACCGTCACGTCTCTTGATCATGAACCTTCCCTTGTTCACCTTCCAACTTTTAATAAGGCCGGTATAATCACCGCCTACCTTGTATTTCTTGCAGGTAACAGGAACAGGTTCGATATTTTTACCTTTGATGAACCAGTTATCCCTGATGGACATTTCCCTGTCAACAGGAACATGTTCGAACGTATCCTGTGGGAAGATGTCATTGTAATTTGTCCTTGGGAATCCTGTGGGAACTGGTAAATCTTGAGACAGTCCGACAGGTTCAGACGATTCAGGAGCAGAAGAAGCCTGATAAGAAGATCCTGAGGTGGATCCTGGTACATAGTTGAATGCAGGCTCTGACTCATCGTCTGAAGAATCAGATACAACAAGACCTTCTTGTGGGTGAGAGGGCTGATCAACATATTCTTCATTTGGGTCAAGCCCTTCCTGCTCAACCTCAATGTCATCATTATCATTTGCAGCCTCGAAATCAAAAGGCTCTTCAGGTACAACACCATCTTCATAAACCGCAGCTTGAAAGTATGTCAAATTGCAATAGGTGTAATCTACAGCTAACGGTTTCGGTTGCCCTGGTAACTCAAGAATGTAATCTAAAATAGGAGTTTCATTAATAACAGAATCATTTACATTTTCGGTATTTACATTTTCATCGCCCTCGGCGGAAACCCTAGGTGTTGATTCTAAAGCCGGTTGGCTTGACTCCCCCGAAGCAATAGCTTGGGTTTCCAGCAGTAGAATCTTTGATTTCAGCTCAGCATTCTCCTTTTCCAGGATAGAGATTCTGGCATCTTGAGCTTCGAACACCGTGAGTTGAGCATCCATGTCATGCTGCATTTTATCAAGTCTGCGCAGGAGCTCTTGAATAACCGCCGGGTGAGGGGTGATAGGAGATTCGGTTCTCGGGAGCTCAGAAGATATAGAAGTTGAAGTTCGAGAGCGGCGAACCGGAGGATCCAAAATATCAGCCTCAGAAGAATCACGAGGCCGTTTACCTCGGCTGGAGGATTCAGGAGGTGGAGAGGGTGGCTGATATGCGTCGATCTCACGATCGAGATCGACAAACTCCTGATCCAGAGGATCTGGCAAAACAGACGGTTGCGGAGCTGCGGGTGGTTGAACTGGTGGTGGTTGTTGGGACGGAGGTGGAACTGGGGATGGTGGAACAGTAGGCCTGGGAGCAGGATCGTTAAACTGTTCACCAGGTGGGCCAACATAAGCTGGATCAATGATATGACCGAATAAGGCAACCTCCCTTTCCGGTGCCTGACCCTGCTTGGCAAAAGAGGTACATATGGTGTAGATCCTGGTGTTCATCGGTGTCTGCTTGAAGGTATGGATAGGAGCCACCGGAAGACCAGGAAGAAGATGATTCAGCAGTAGCTGAGTGAATCGAGGATACAAGGCCCACTTTTCACGGGTATCCAGTGCGTTGGTGACAAAACCCCTGAAGATGTAACCAGAGAAGTTGAAGGGCTTGTTGTAGATTAACGCAAGAAAAGCTGAGACCGTTGCGTAACTCATACCCTCGAGACCTGCCCTGCGGCTGGAGAGACAGACAATCACGATGTGGGCCAGATACCGCCAAACCTTGGTCATATAGGTTTTCTTGTACTGGTCCACGGGGATATCCTGATAACCGATCGATTGCATCCCTTGGGCAATGGCTGTAGCAGAAAACTGAGTGAGCATATCAGGGTTGTCTCCAAACTCAAAGAAATCCCGAATCAGCTGCTCAGTAAAGATGACCTCGTGACCTCGAACCTTCGAGATAATACGTGTATCCTGTTCCTCTTTGTTGACCACCGCATTATCCCAAAATTCAGTAATGTGATCTCGCAGAATCCGCGTGTCAGCAGTAATGGCTTTATGGATTCGAGACCGGCGTAGAAAAGATATCATCGGTCGATATGGACGCGATGTCTCGACAGCAGTGTTCATGAAGGCCACAATGTTGTGACGCGGTTCCCAAAAGTATTTCGTCACATCGATCTCAGGAACTGGAGCAGCTTGTGCAGGTTGCTGATCAGCCATTTCTGAAAAATAACAGTAATACAACCAAAAGCTCGAGCGGCGTTAGCGTTAGTACCAAAAAAAATCGCGTTTTATTTTACAAATGTTCTGCGACACAGTAGTTGTGTCGCATAACAGAGATACGACACAGTGCTTGTGTCGTAGAGGTAGACTACGACACAGGGCTTGTGTCGCATGACACGTGTCACGCGGACAGAGTTTCCCTTGCATTTAGCATTATTTGAGAAATTAATCTCATATGCGACACAACAGTTGTGTCGTAGGTTGTGTCGTATAAAACGATACGACATAAAACTTATGTCGTATGTTGTGTCGTACACAATACGACATAAACGGAGGAAATCGATACGACATAAAACAGTTTGATCTATGCGACACAACGCTTGTGTCGTATGTTGTGTCGCAAAGATGAACACCAAACCAACCCAGAAATAATTTTGACAAAAATTTGGGGTTTTCGAAATTTAATCATACCCTAGGGTTCGCATACAATAGGGGATCAGTATTAACAAGTTTGCTACCCTAATAACCCCTAAACCCTAACTAATTTGGGCAAGAAAACCGTATCCCGAAAACCGTAATAGGGCACGACTCGATTACAGGCACAATATTGTATGAAATCGTGAATAGATCATACCTAAAGATGCACGAAGTGATGAAGAACAAGAATCGAGTAACAAATCTCTGTGAAAATGCTTCGAACCAACAAATCCGAGCGAGTATACGACTGTGTCGCAAAATCGCTGTTGTGTCGCAAAATCGTCTATGTGTCATATATATTGTGTCGTGAGTAATTATGAGAGCGTAAACGGTTATGTCGTATGTTGGGAATAGTTAACCCCCAAACACACATGCGACATAAGATACGACACAATGGTTATGTCGTATAGAAGAGATACGACACAATGTACGACACAATTCTTGTGTCGTATAAGTGGAATACGACACAATGCTTGTGTCGCACAGAAGACAGAGCAGATTTTAGCGACATAAAATTTGTGTTCGAAATCGATTTAGATTGAGATTAAAGAGTTTTCGCAAAGAGGATGATTTGTGACATAAAATAGAAATAAAATTAAATACAATTATATAAACAATAAAGTATAACAAAGACATCTAAAAGTGTAATATTTTTGGTGACGGAGTTGTGATTTTTCTGGTTAGGGATCATATTGACATAACATGCAATAATTAGGAATAGTAAGTGTTATTTCGATCATCAGTATATTTGTCCGCTTTAAATTTACTTGACGTACTAGAAACACTTTTTATAAAAATTATTTCAAGACGATTATTAGGATATTTGTCCCCTTAAACGTGTTATACTCACATCTAGGAGATATTTTTATTATTATTGGACTGTTCATTTCGCTGTGGTCACTACCATAGAGATACATCTTAACTTGAGACATAGACCATGTTTCCATTTACAGAGAGAATATTAGAAAATCAAATTTAAGAATCAAGACAGCGGTGACAGGTCTGTACGTGCGTACAACAGAGCGACATAACTTGATTCAGGTTTAAGCAAAACCGAACTTGGTCAAACCCTTTTGGCGACCTTGTAAGGTATCTTGATTTTAAAGACTTTTCAAGTACTTTGACTTGCGTTTGCTTAATTTTAAAATATATATCAGCAGAAGCCAGGTCTATACTTACGTATAACAGAGGAAACTGTCAATATATACCCCCAGATGATATCGAATAAACTTCTTGCACGAAAACATATCTAGTCTAAGTAAGATATTAAGACTTGTGTCATACATCTAATGATGTTGAACCACTTGAAATGGACAATTATCATTTAGGCTTCTTAATAATTCTCAAAGAGATTTGTATAGCATGCCTACTAATACATCGTATGATGAAAACAATGATTATAAAAACTGATTCTAATATGTCAAATAAATCTACTGACACATCCAGGATAAATTTTAAAGTTTCCATATTCATTGCATGTCATTCAATGTACTATCATATCCCAAGTTTTTTACAGACACAACATCAACGTCTATTTTAGAAATGTAGCAACCTTGCATTTCTTTAATACTACATAGTATAAAGAGTGGCTGTTGCGAATTTTTTTTTTTTTTTTTTTTTTTTTTTTTTTTTATCTAGACTGTACATAGAACTAGTCACAAATCATTTCTTGAGATCAAGGGAAATCATCCCTATCATATCTACAAGTTCGTTGAAACGAGCACACGAAAATGCTTTGGTGAAAAGGTCGGCCTTTTGCATAAGGGTGTCTATGTGAATAAGGTCTATCAAGTGTTTCTCATAGCAATCTCTTATGAAGTGAAACCTAAGTTCTATGTGCTTGGTTTTAGAGTGTTGAACAGGATTGCGAATAATAGATATAGCAGCAGTGTTATCAATATGAATAGGAGTCAAGGTAAGAAGTAACCCATAATCACGCAATTGGTGTTGAATCCACAGAATCTGGGAGCAACAACTTGCAGCAGCAATGTATTCAGCTTCCGCTGTTGAGGTGGAAACTGTTGTTTGCTTTTTACACTGCCAAGATACCAATCTGGAACCGAGATATTGGCAACCTCCTGTAGTTGACTTCTTATCCGAATTGCAGCCGCCATAATCAGAATCAGAATAGGCTGAGAGAGAGAAGTCTTTCTCGTTTGAGTACCATAGACCAAGTGATGGCCTATATTTGAGGTAACCAAATATTCTCTTTACAGCCTTCATGTGAGAAACTTTGGGCTTTGCTTGATACCTGGAACAAATAGACACAGCAAACACAATATCTGGTCTTGAAGCAGTAAGATACATCAATGATCCTATCATAGAACGATAATCTCGCTCCTTGCAGTCTTCTTCGTGTTCAGCAGGTCCGAGTTTGTGATCAGTTTCAATAGGAGTACCATAAGGTTTACAGTCATGGAGCTCATACCGAGTCAACATGTCATTGACATATTTGGACTGATGAATGTAAAGTCCTTTATCAGACTGCTCAACCTGTATACCCAGAAAGAATTTGAGTTCTCCCATGGCACTCATCTCAAACTCGGACTTCATAATTTTCTCGAAATCCCTGCACAAAGAATTATCAGTGGAACCAAATATAATGTCATCCACGTAAACCTGTACCAGCAACAAGTTTGTGCCATCCCTTTTAATGAATAGAGTGCTGTCAATGTGGCCTCGGGAAAAGCCATTTTTCGTTAGATGATTTGCCAACCTCGCATACCAAGCTCTGGGAGCTTGATGAAGACCATATAAAGCTTTGCCTAACTTGCAAACATAATCAGGATGAATAGGATCTTCAAAACCTGGAGGTTGCTTGACATACACATCCTTCAAAACCTCTCCATATAGAAATGCGCTCTTGACATCGAGTTGATAAACTCGAAAACCTTTAAATGTTGCAAAAGCCAGAAAGATGCGAATAGATTCCAACCTTGCAACTGGAGCAAACACATCATCATAGTCCAAACCCTCGATTTGAGTAAAACCTTGAACCACCAACCGTGCCTTATTTCGAATAACTACGCCTCTGTCATCCTTTTTCACACGGTATACCCAGCGAGTTCCAATTGGATCGACATCTTTGGGTAAAGGAACCAATCTCCAGACATCAAGCTTTTTGAATTGGTTTAACTCTTCCTGCATAGCCTCAATCCAGTATGGATCTTTCAAAGCTTCGTCTATTTTCTTTGGTTCAAGCTGGGATAAGAAACATTCTTCTATTTCTTCTTCAATACAGGCAAAAGAGGCAGATGAAGATTCTTCACGAAATTCATTAGCAGCTACTTGACCTCTGGTTAAAACGCCTTGTTGAAGTTCACCAATGATGTTATCAGTGGGGTGGGATGAATGAATTCGAAGCTGAGGAATCGGATCAGGCACAATGATCGAATCCAGATTAGAAGGAGCGGCTTCTGACTGTTCAATAGCAACTGAGTGATCAGTGGCACAACTTTCATGGTCAACAGGTAAGATGATATCAGTTTCAGTTACAGGATTTGATTCAGTAGCCATCTGATCAGTGTCGGAGGGAATATCAACATTGACAATATACTCAGGTGGTGTAACACAAGAGGTTGAAGTAGAGACTTCAGAAGAAAGATCTAGACCATGAAGCAAAGATACCACCTGATCTTCTTTACTAAATTTGGGAAGATTAAAAGAATCTACCAACTTGTCAAACTCAAACAAGGATTCCGGTCCCTTACCCTTTGGAGAATCAGTATACTTCATGAATCTTACTTCAAAATGTTCCTCTATTCTCCCAGTAGACTTGTTGAAAACTCTTTTATTTGGCGAGTTCACAGAATATCCCAAAAATAGACCCTCGACCACCTTTTCGTCAAATTTGCCTACGGAGTCCTTGGTAAGTAAGATGGTGCAAGGACACCCGAAAGGTTCAAGAAACTTCAAGTTTGGTTTGCGATTATTCAGCAATTCATAACATGTTTTGTTTCGCTTTTTAACCATGGAGACCCGATTTAACACATAGCAGGCAGTGTTAACAGCTTCTGCCCAAAAAGTAGTCGGCAGATGCGCGTCAGACAGCATAGTTCTAGCTGTCTCAATAATTGTCCTATTTTTACGTTCGGCTACTCCATTTTGCTGAGGAGTACGAGCAGCACTAAACTGATGAAAGATTCCCTTTCGAAGACAATACATTTCCATGGTTCTGTTCTTGAATTCTGTCCCATTATCGCTGCGAAGCTTCTTAATTTTCAGATTACACAGATTTTCCAATCTGTCGAACAGATAAGTTAGAGTATCAGGCGTTTCATCCTTTTCAGCCAAGAAGTATACCCAAGAGAACCTTGAGTAATCATCAGTAACGACCAGACAATATGACTTTCCTCCTATACTTTTCTTGTTCACAGGACCGAACAAATCCATGTGAAGCAATTCCAAAGGAGATTCAATAGAGTTCACCTGCTTAGACTTATGGAACTTCTTGTGTTGTTTCCCTTTGAGACAGGAAACGCATTCATCATCTATTTCAAATGATTTTTTAGGCACACCTAACACAAGATCATTATTGACAAGATAATTCATTCTGCGAAAATGAATATGTCCCATACGTCTGTGCCAAAGCAGTGAATCTTTAGAAGATGCTTTTGATAGCAAACAAGTATGCTCCTTGGTAGTAACTGTTTGCATATCCAAAATGTACGAGTTGCGTACACGGGGTGCTCTCAGTAGCACCCATTCCTCGGGAATAACAAATCCCGGTTTCAAAATCAAACATTCAACATCTGTAAATGCTGTAGTAAACTTCTTGTCGCACACTTGAGAAACACTGATCAGATTGTGTTGCAGTTCCTCGACATAGTTTACTTTATCAAAGCTTACTTTTCCATTTGTAAGAGTACCCTGTCCCGTGATGTTACCACCTGTATCTCCAGCAAAAGCAACATGTCCTCCGCGATATGGTTTAACGTTTGACAAAAGAGACATGTCACCTGTCATGTGCCGTGAGCAGCCACTATCCACATACCATTTACTGCTTTGTACATGATCTGACTGCAACAGCACAACATGAGGAGAAAGTTAGTTAGAAATGGAGACCCAGGCCTTTACAGACTTGGGTACTCCGGAGACCTCATCAATAATAACTACATCAGTTAAAACTTTGTTTTTCAGGAGATCAGAAGTATTTCCTGATGCAGTATTACCTGATGATGAGTCATTTGATGACTCTTTTGGTCTCCAAACATTCACAGGAACAATATAGGGTTGCTTGTTAACCATGTTAGGCTGTTTAACCGTTGGTTTACTGGGCCTAGCAGAATTAACTTTCGAGATAGACGGTTGAGCAAGTGTACTCTTCTTTGAAAATGATTTTACCGTTGAATTTTTGGAAACACTTTTTGATAACATCTTTCTCGAAAGCAACGGACATTGATTAATCAAGTGACCTTGTTTCTTGCAGTAGAAACATGATCGTCTCTCCTTAAAGGTTTGGTCGTCTCTCCCTAAGAATTTAGGTGATACAGGCATCTTTGAAGTGAGTGTCTCAGAATGTGAAACAGAGGAATTGACAGAATTTTTGATTGATTTATAACCAATATTCTTAAAATCATTCCTTTTAAGTTCAGCCTTAGCCTTAGTACTACTTTGTGAAGATTTATCGTTTGTCTTAGAAGTAATAAAGTGATGATCAGGTTTAGAGTTGTTCTTTTCACATTGAGACACACACTTACAAGGAATATTTCCGACCTCGACCCTCTTTTCAGTAGTTTTTGAGGGAGCAGACTGAAAGCTACTGAAGGAGGTTAACTGGACAAATCCTGATGAGGTAAACTTAACAGGTTCGAAAGGCTTCACTGGTTTAGCCTTGACCAACTTAGTTTTCTTTCTATCATGTTTGACCTCTATATTAGCTTGATAAACTTCAGGCGACTTAGGAACAGGTAAACTAACAGATTCAACTAAGGGCGTCTCTACTCGCTTGATAGCAGGTTCATTAACCATCTGTTCAACAGGCTTTGTATCTACTAAGATAGTAGGCACAAAATCTTTAATTTCATCCTTAGACGGTCTACACAAGTTTACATCTAAAGATGGAGGCGGTTGATTATGATAACCCAGACCGGATTTATCTTTAGTGTTAGACCTACCCGTCTGCAGGATTTCAGTAAAGACCATGGATGAAGTATTGATATTCTTGAGTTTTCGTTTGTAATCAACAACTTCGGCTTGGGAGGCAGCCAATTCCTTTTTTAAATGAGCGATCATTTTTAGATAACTATCAATTTCATCTTGATTACTAAAAATTAAAGCTTTCAGCTCCTTTTTATCTTCAATTAGTTGATTAACGTTACTTTCAAAATGTTTCTCATTATTTTTTAAAACTTTGTTTGCCTCCATCAAGTTCAAGATATCAGACTTCAGGTTGTTATTGTGTTCCATAAGCCCATTTACTTTACCAGTTAAACTTATACAGGAATCACAAGAGAATGACGCAAATTGTACCTCATTGTTGATGGCCATGAAGCATTGTTCTTGAGTTTCATGAGCAGAAAAGTCATAAGCATCACCATCTTCAATCAACAATGCAGTCTTAGCAGTAGAGTTCTCAATCTGTTTTGGAGTAACAGATGGCTTTGTGAAACCAGTGGCTGGCTGTCGACCTTTCTCACATTCTCTGGCGAAATGACCAAGATTCTGACACTTATAGCATTTGATTTTGCTTTTGTCGAATCCCATTGGTGTTCGGTCAGCAGTGTCTTCTAGAGATCTCTTTCCAGTTCTTCTTAGATAGTTTTTGGCTCTGCGAGTAAGCATAGCCATATTCCATCTAATGTCTATTCTTTCTAATTCATCTGGATCAACTTGATTGAAATCTTCATCAGTCAGTTCTAAAGTACTGACTCTTTTGGAGAGAAAGTCTTCATACGATGAGAGAAAAGCAGTGAACATTGCAGCATGCTCATCTGTGGTGGCTGAAGAAGGGACTGACGATGATGAACAAGTTTTACTTGAGGAAGTAGTATAAGTTGGGAGGGATGAAAAAGTTCCTACAGCAGGATTACTGTAAGAAGAAGATCTCTGAGAATTAACTTCAGATGAAATGAAGGCGACTCCACTATTACTTGATTGAGCAGTGGATCTTGTTTCCTTCTTTTGAATATCTAAAGCACCAGCTTCAAGCTTTCCAACAAGATCATCTAAGGACAATTGCATTGTCTTAGGATCATTTTCTAACAGCAAAACTCGTGTTTCCCAACTTGGAGGAAGAGCAGCTAAAGCCTTTTTGTTAATTTCAGAATTCTTCAGATTATATCCTCCAGCTTGCAATTCATTTACAGTACGTGTAAATCTGCACAGCATGTCTCTGACAGTCTCATTTTTCTGGATATAGAAGTAATCAAACTGAGTTTTGACTAATTCCAGTTTGCTCTCGATGAACTCGGAATTACCACCAAATCTTTTCTCAATAGCAATCCAAAGATCATAAGCGATTGTTTGAGGAAACATATCCAAGACATCAGTTGGCAGTGACATAGTAATAGCAGAATGAGTTTTTCATTCAATTTCCCATGCTTTTCGTTCTTCTGGAGTGTATGAACGAATAGGTTTGGGTGGAGGAACGCCCATGTGTTCTCCAAGAGCAATCGGAGCTTCATATCTTTCAAGAAGAGCCAATTCCATGACAGGATCAGTGAATAACACAAAAGATATAAATCGTTGTTTCCAAGCTCGATATTCCATTCCTGGCGCAAAATAAGGAGGTTTATTGGCACTACCTATCGTAGCATTATGTTGTAGAACTGCATCAACACTTTGAAGAGACATGTTGAAAATCTGCAAGAAAAGTTAGAAAATATTCCACAAACAAGCTGAAATTTTGTCTAAGTCTGGGAAAATGCGACACAGTGGTTGTGTCGCAGAAGGTCAATACGACACAAGAGATGTGTCGCAGAGCTTAATCAGACAGAAGACAAAAATGCGACACAACAGTAATGTCGTATGTTATGTCGCAACTTGTGTCGCAGACCAGTTAAGGTCAAAGAAGATTGTGTCGTAGGCTTATGTCGCACGTTATGTCGCAGACAAGTTAATGTCGTATGGTTGTGTCGTATGAACAGTGGATACGGCACAGAGCTTGTGTCGCAAAGACACGCGTGCAGACAGCCTAGAGCCCACAAAAAATTTCAACTTTCAACACAAATATTAAACTAATACACCATGCTTTTCTGCAGTTAGAATACCAATTTTTTAAGCAAAAGATTACCAACTTTTGTTTAAAACAAATTCCAAGGTTTGACAAACATAAACACTTAGGAATCAAACACCAAAATAAGCTCAAATATGCCCCTTTTGACCAAGAACACCAAGAACACACAAAATGAAAATAACACTATTTTGACTAAAATCTTGCAAAAACTAACTCGCAACCACAACTCAAGAGTATGTGGCTCTGATACCAATTGTAGGTTCCAACTATTCGGACCAACACGAGTAGTTTGCTTGTATGTAAATGCGGAAATTAAACACAACAAGTTATGCAAGATTGAGACTAAATATCACCACAACACAAAGATGTATGTATATATATATTATCAACAAGTAAACATACACTTTGACAAAACACACAAGGAACAAAATAACCCTACCAATGACTTTTTCTCTCTGGACAGTGAGTTATGTGTGTGTTGAGTGGCCTGCAAACAGAAGCTGGCCAGCTTCTATTTATAGTCCAAATTAAGCTTTCTGCGACACAACCCTTGTGTCGCATAGACGGATTCTGCGACACGACCCTTGTGTCGCATTGACGGATTCTGCGACACAATACTTATGTCGCACAGAGTGAATCTGCGACATAATCCTTGTGTCGCAAGATTACAAAACTTGTAATTAAAATATATCTTATCTATACAATGCGTAATTACAATAATGAAACAATTACAGACTGAGACCAACTGACAGACACATCTAGATGTACCAACAGGATAGTCGATTCACCTCTCACTTTTGGCAATCACTTCAAAAACCATTGGGTACCCGTCTTGATATGAGTACCGCATACCATCCTCAAACCGATGGCCAAAGTGAACGAACGATTCAAACACTAGAAGACATGCTACGAGCTTGCGTAGTTGACTTCGGTGTAAACTGGGAAAAACACCTACCGTTGTGCGAGTTTTCGTATAACAACAGTTATCACACCAGCATAAAGGCTGCACCCTTCGAGGCACTCTACGGTCGTAAGTGCTGCTCACCGATTTGTTGGACCGAAGTGGGAGATAGTCAACTCACTGGTCCCGAACTCATTCACGAAACAACCGAGAAAATCTTCGAGATTCAAAACAAACTCAAAGTCGCACGTGATCGTCAGAAAAGTTATGCTGACGTGAGACGCAAACCACTCGAATTTCAGGTTGGGGATCGAGTACTACTCAAAGTTTCACCTTGGAAAGGTGTCATTCGTTTCGGCAAACACGGTAAACTGAACCCAAGATACATTGGACCTTTTGAGATCCTCGAGAGGATAGGTCCGGTGGCATATCGATTGCAGCTGCCATCCGAGCTCAGCAGTGTGCACCCCACTTTTCACATCTCAAACCTTAAAAAGTGTCTGTCTAATGAGACACTCATCATTCCACTCGATGAATTTCATATTGACGACAAGCTTCATTTTGTTGAAGAACCTGCCGAAATCATGGACCGTGAGGTCAAACAACTCAAACAAAGTCGTATTCCCATTGTCAAAGTCAGGTGGAATTCGCGGCGTGGGCCGGAATTCACCTGGGAACGGGAGCATCAGATGCGACTCAAGTATCCTCAGTTATTTGCTGACGCTACTTCAAACACGACTTCAAACAAAATTTCGGGACGAAATTCTCCTAACAGGGGGAGAATGTGACACCCGTCAAATTAGGACTAGTAATTAGCGCCTAATCAATTGTTAATACATGTAATTAGTTTTGTGTTAAGCTAATTAATGTATCGAAATATATATTGAGGAATATATACAATTATGCGATTTGATTAAATCGCACAAGTTTCAAATCGAATATAATTCGATTCAATTAAATACGGACGTTGGTGAATATTTTCACTAAATAGTGTAACATTATTTAAAGACACTATTATATCACAAATATTATTTTAATAATAGTTCATAACTATTTCGTATCGTATAAACAAGGTCAACACGATAAAATGTTAAACGCGCGAACAACCGAAATAAAGTTAAAGTTACAATTTATATCCCAATTATTAAGTATTTGATGAAATACTTCAAATATAATTTTGAATAAATATCCGTATTTTAAAACTTATAATTAAACGTATAAGATAATTATTTAACGTTTAAACGACCGAAGAGACGAACAACGCACGGAGCGCGAATATACGGAATTAAAAAGTGGAGACCCACACCTCGGTGGGCCCTCCTAAACCGGCACTCGATGGGTATTTCGAAATAAGATGGACGATCAGGGTATAGTGATTCGTAATAAAGCTCGATTGGTCGTTCAAGGTTTTAGTCAAATCGAGGGCTTGGATTATGATGAAGTCTTTGCTCCTGTGGCAAGACTTGAGTCTATTCGTATCTTCCTTGCATTCGCTTCTTTCAAAGAGTTTCGTGTTAACCAACTTGATGTTAAAAGCGCCTTCCTGTATGGACAAGTGGATACGGATGTGTACGTTAAATAGCCTCCAGGTTTTGAAGACCCTGAGCATCCAGAATACGTTTGCAAATTGAACAAGGCATTATATGGTCTTCATCAAGCTCCGAGGCTTTGGTACGAGAGGCTCACTACTCACCTAATCAAGCATGGTTTTGTTCGAGGGAATATCGAAATTACTCTGTTCATCCGTAAAGAACAGACTGGGGATCGAGAAGATATGTTACTTGTGCAGGTTTATGTGGACGATATTATCTTTGGCTCTACAAACGAGGTAATGTGCAAGCACTTTAAGGAGATCATGAAGTCTGAGTTTGAGATGAGTGCGATGGGGGAGCTCAAATTCTTTTTAGGTGTACAAGTTGAGCAGTCTGCAAAAGGTATTTATATTCATCAATCAAAATTTGTCAAAGACATGTTGACTAGATATGACCTGCTCAATTGTAAAACCTATGGGACTCCTATCGAACTTAATCACAACCTTAGACTTGCTGAGGATGAGGAAGACTGCAAAGAAAAGGACTATCGCTCAATGATAGGCTCTTTGATGTATTTGACTGCCTCTCGACCGGATATTGTGTTCGCGGTATCCGTCTGCTCACGCTATCAAGCCAAACCTAAGGTGTCTCACATGAAGGCGGTAAAGCGAATTTTTGGTTATCTCAAACATAGACCCAATCTTGGTCTATGGTATTCAAACGAGAAATCATTCGCTCTTACTGCCTATTCAGATTCTGATCATGGCGGCTGCAACATAGACAAGAAATCTACCACTGGTGGATGCCAATTTCTCGGATCTCGCTTGGTCTCGTGGCAGTGCAAGAAACAGACTACAGTTTCTCTTTCAACTGCAGAAGCTGAGTACGTTGCTGCTACGAGTTACTGCTCTCAGGTTCTATGGATTCAGCATCAACTACGTGATTACAGGTTACTTCTTTCTATGACTCCTATTCACATAGATAACACTACTGCTATATCTATCACACACAATCCCGTACAGCACTCTAAGACTAAACACATTGAACTTGGGTTCCACTTTATACGGGATTGCTATGAAAAACACCTGATAGACCTTGTCCACATAGACACCCTAAAATAGAATGCCGACCTTTTCACAAAAGTTTTTTCACGTACTCGATTTGATGAACTAATCAACATGATTGGTTTAAGGTTCTTTATGGCCAAAAAGTAATTTGTAACTTGGAAAGTACCTTATTTGCTTTTTACGTGTGCTATATTTAAAAAAAATAAAAAAAAATAACGCAACAGCCACTCTTTATACTTTTTAGTATTAAAGAAATGCACCGTTGCTACATCTTAAAATAGACGTTGAAGTTGTGTCTGTAAACAACTTGGGATATGATAGTACGTTGGGTGACATGCACAAAATGGAATTTTAAGGTTTATCTTGGATGTGTCAGTAGATTTATCAGACATGGTGAAAACAGGTTTTATAAACATTGTCTTCATCATACGATATATTAGTAGGCATGTTATGCAAAACTCTTTGAGATCTCTTAAGAAGCCTAATAAATAATGGTTTATTTCAAATGGTATAACATCATTAAATGTATGACAAAAGTCTTAATATCTTACTTATGCTAGACATGTTTTCGTGAAAGAAGTTTATTTGATATCATTTGGGGGTATATATTGCCAGTTTCCTCTGTTATACGTAAGTATAGACCTGGTCTCTGTTAATATATACTTTAAAATGAAGCAAACACAAGTCAAAGTACTTGCAAAGTCTTTAAAATTAAGATACCTAACAAGGTCGCCAAAATGGTTTGACCAAGTCTAGTTTTGCTTAAACCTGAATCAAGCTATGTCACTCTATTGTACGTAAGTACAGACCTGTCACCGCTGACTTGATTCTTAAAAATTGATTTTCTTATATTTTTCTGTAAATTGAAGCATGGTCTATGTCTTAAGTCAGGATGTATATCTATGGTGGGGACCATAGCGAAATGTACATACGAATAATAATAAAATTAGCTCCTAGATGTGAGTGTAACATGTTTAAAGTGGACAAATATACTAATAATCGTTTTGAAATAATTTTTATAAAAAGTGTTTTTAGCATGACAAGTAAAGTTAAAGTGGACAAATATACTGATGATCGAAATAACACTTATTGTTCCTAATAAATGCATGTTATTCCGATATGATCCCTAACCAGATTAAATCAACTCCGTCACCAAAAAGAATGTGTTATTTTTGTATTTGTAAATTTGCATTCATTTTTGGGTTATTATAGTTTATCTAAGTTAGTTTTAATTTTTGATTATAACCAAGTTACAGTTACCGTTAAAACATTTGAGTACCAAAAGCCCAACCCAAAGATCGATAAAATCGCAAACTTTTCACTAAAAGTGACCTGATGCGTCACTTTCTGAGTGACGCTACCAGTGACGCACATGACACTGCGTCACTTTCATAAGTGATGCCTTAAGTGTCGGGGTTAGCTACGCTACAAGTGCCGGGTTGAGTGACGCATATTAGGGTTTTCGTATAAATACCCTTTCAAATGACACTCAACCCCACCACTTTCCACATTCAATTAGCGTCACTACCTCTGACATACCGTCACTTCCTGTGTCTTTGCGTCACTTAGACTGTGCGTGATTTTCGATCTGTTCGTGGATTTTCAACCTTTGATTGTGCATTCGGTCATGATATTCTTGTTCCCCTCACTCATACGCATCTATTGGTACTACTTTTAACCCTTATCTTTACGTATTCATGCTTTAATCGTTATTAAGGGTTACGGTTCAAAGGGTTTATATGAAATCGAACAAATTGGGGTTTGATTCGTCTGTGTTTGACGTGATAATTTGGTGCCTTTCACTTAGTTTATCATTGCGCACATTGTGATTAGCTTGTTTTCAAAAAACCCCAATTTTGGTTCATTATGATTTCTGGGGATGAACAGTGACACGATGATCTTCATCGTTGCATCACTTCATGCGTCACTTCCTTTAAGTGACGCTCTTTGGTAATTTAGAATCCATACCGTCACTTCTTCAGTGATGCCTTTTATTGCGTCACTTCTTAAGTGACTCTCTTAGTGACGCATTTGCATGTATCAATTGTTAGCTCGTCACTCATCCGAGTGACGCCCATCTATGTGTCACTTCCTTAAGTGACTCACTTAGTGACGCCCTTGTCTATACTGACACTTATACCGTCACTTCCTAAGTGACTCACTAGGTTACCGTCACTATGCTAAATGACCCATAATTTTGACCCGACACTTCTTAAGTGTCGTATCTAATGACACATGATTTGGCAACGTCACTTACACTAGTGATGCATGATAGCGTCACTTACCCTAAGTGAAGCTATACTTGATTTCTGATTTTGAACACTATTTTCTGCGACACTTCCTAAGTGTCAGTATTGTTCATGCATCACTTCCTACGTGACGCCTAAAACAGAATTTTGTTTAATAGTTTATGCGTATTTGTGCTAATTCTATAACAACGTTTCTGGTTATCTTTGTTTCGTATTTTAGCTTACAGATGGCTACTTTAGAAAACTACTATCGTCGCACCAACACCCGTCACAACATTACTGCTTTCTTGGAGTCAACGCATGCAAACTCGGTTCCGTTCAGACTGATGATTGAGTTCTTACGACGATCGAGGATTTATTATGCTATCACTGCATCTACTCCGGTCTACATGAATCAGATCGAAGAGTTCTATGATCATGCATTTATTCGAACTCAGGGTGACATCCCGAGAATTGTCACTAAAATGTTTGGTGAGGAGATTGACATCACCGGGAATTCCATTCGTCGGGTTCTCCAATTCAACGATACCCATACAATGCCGACTATGTTTGAGACAACCTTTATCTACGGTGGTCTTCAGCGAATGGGTTATCCAGCAAATCAGCTTTCAGATTTCAGAAAACAATATCTATGCCGGGTTTGGAGATATCTGTGCCACATCGTGATCGTCTGCTTATCTCCAAGGAAACGGGGATATGATGCTGCAAGTCATTTGACTCTCTCTCTGATGTTGGCTCTGGTCTACAACAAGCCGTACAACTTTAGCGGATATATCTTTGGCAATATGGTTGAAAACATTCGAGCCGGGAAAGATAAGTGGCTGCAGTATCCACGGTTTATGCAGCTATTGTTGAAGGATTTGAATCTGGATATCGCTCCTGATCCGCGATCACTTTTGGTTCCAACGCCAATGCTCTTACGAGTCTTCAATGACTGTAAGTTAGCACCCAAAGCAGAACAGGTTTTGGCGGATTGTGAGCTGTTTGGGCACATAGTAACTGAAAACTATGTTGCGCCACCGAACGACGGTTTTGAGGACGTCGTGATACCTCCGACGAATGAGGATTATCTGGTTGATACGGAGGTCGCTCAGGATTTGGATGACATTGATCAAGTTGAGAATGTTGATGCTGATGATGATGATGATGGTGGTGGGCCCACACCACCCGATTCTGAGGGTGATGTGCCCCCACCAACTGCTTTAGATGGTATATAGATCGCAGATCCCAGACGCTTTAAGCGTATATTGCGATGGATTTCTGCGGGGAGGGTTCATGTACCGAGGAACCCTGGAAAGCGACCAGCTGGGTCTTCTCCATCTTATTTAGATTTACCTCTGAGGAGACGCCAGAGAACGGGAATAGTTATTCAAGAAT
>OY730198.1:36670931-36700535 GCA_963422505.1 Pseudognaphalium luteoalbum | reverse complement strand
GTGTCGGTTGACGACGAACATTTGGGTTCAGATGAGCATTACGATGATGCACCTGTTATTGAGACAGATTCGAGTGATGATGAGGGGCCTGCTAAAACTTCTCATGGAGAATCTAGTTCAACTCATGCAGCGCCTGCTCAGGAATCTGTGTCAGTACTGCCAGCTCAAGAGGCACCTGCAACTGAATCTTTGGCACCTGAAAGTGAAACTGCTGAGGAAAGGACAGAAAGGAATAAGCAATGGTGGCCTCAAGGTAGATCTGCAAAACCAGTACCTGTGACTTGCAAAACTTACAAGGTTCGCGAAGATTATACAGGTTTGATCAAGAGTTGGAAGGTTCGTCAAAGGATGATTATGATTAAGAGAATGGATGGTATTCAGTATTTCTAACTGAGATTCAATCAATTGAGTATGCTACCAAAGGGGGAGATCAACAGGTTAGCTCAGTTAAACTTGATTAACCCTGTCAATGATGATTATGCTAATTATATTCAGAGGACATTGCGTCTAGAGGTTAGAACTAAAAGATACAATAAGTTGAAGCCGACGCTGGGAACAAAGTATACTTACAAGAAGAAGCTGGATCCTACGATAGGTCGCCCTATGGTTAAAGTTCATTATCCACCGGCTGACTGTCTGACCGAAATACCTCTGGAGCAGGTTCCTTATAATTTTCTACGAAGATTTGTTTATTGCGAACTTGATCCACATACTGGTGAAGCGGTGATAGTATTCGTTCCTGATTCAGAGCTGCAGCTAGAATTTGTGGGTATTTGGAAATTGAAAAAGATTGCTTTTCAAGTTTTTGATCCTATGAGTTTGATAAATTTCCATGAAAAAGATTTGAGAAAACTATTCGATAATAGGATTCGGGTTAATGAAAAAAACGAATTCTACAAGAAGCTTGCAAGACAATTTCAGAAGGTTGTTGAAGTTTGTGTTACTTATGGAATACACGCAGATGGGAAGTTTCCTGCGGGTTGGGTTTGATCAAAGACTTTGAAGATTTTTGAAGACCAAGCTGAAGACACGGGGGAGTTTGTTGATGCATATCAGTGTGTCTGTCAGTTGGTCTATCGAGTTGTAAAGTGTCGTTAGTCATTTAATAGAAATATAGATTTTGTATGTAGCGACACTTAAGTTTTGGTTTAGGCGACACTTGCCTTAGTGACACATAGCGACACTTGCCTTAGTGACGCATAGCGACACTTAGGTAAGTGACGTATGAAGGCGGTCACATGTGACACTGGCCAAGTGACGCATGTCTGCCGTTTTGTGTTAGTATTTAAGCAAACCTACGGGTTTCTGGCTAGGGTTGATGAAACCCTAGCACCATTTGTCGACTAAACTCACTTGTAATTAGTTCCAATACGTTAGTTAAGCTAATAAACTCGTTTTACTTGTTTAATCAATCGTTTTGGTTTGAGTTTATTATTGTTTCATGTGATTGTTTGATTCCGCCTTACAATCATTGTCAACTATCACTTAGATCCGAGGCAGAGGGAACTCACAAGATTAAAATTTTTAAATGGTAAAATCACATTAAATGTCATGTATGTAACTATGTAAGGATAAAAAATGATATTTAGCAACATGCAATAAACACTATTTTTTCAAAGGACATTTAGTAACATGCAATAAACATTATTTTTAGCATGATAATTTCATCGTTGAGATTCTACACCATATTTAAATCAAGGAGTAGCAAACAATGATATTAAACAATATAAAATTAAACGTGTTGATGCGCACAGTTTTTTATGTTAGAGTATAGCATACAGATAATCATATTGTCACACAATTGCGGAAGCGAATAAGCACACATATGTAATTAGTTAATCATATTGTCACACAATTGCGGAAGCGAATAAGCACGTATATGTAATTAGTTAAGAAAAGAATCATGTACCTTTTAGCAGAGCTCCAGATAAACTATTTAGGTTTAATTTAAAACCTTTCTACTATCGCGCACATGATAACAACACTCACAACCCTTGTGCTTTTCTTTTGGTCGAACCACACAAGAACCGATCTTCGTTAGGGTTGAAAACCTTCAAATCTTACCTTCCTAGCTCTAAAGTCGAACTTTAATTCATACATTTAACCCTTAAATCGAATTAAGCTTTTTTGTAAATGTATGGTTTAAGGCTGGGATTTTAGCTCTATTTATACTTGCTGAAACTAACCTCCAACCGCCGATTGAGCTTCCCAACCGCCAGTTGGTTTGGCTTTTAACCCAAGTATCCATTTTCAGATCTGCGTCTTCCACCGCCTTCCATATCAGATTCCAACCACCGGCTGAAATATCCAACTGGCGGTTGGATCTGGTTTCTAGAATCTTCTTTTCAATTGAATGTACTATTAACCTTTAATAACGTTTATTTGTGAACGTATTAATTAATATATCTCACATATAAATCAATTAATTATATTGAGCATAAGTGTCAATATGTGTGACCCCGTAGGCTTAAACACTTTTCACACATGCGTTTATTTATTAGGTGGTCATTTGCCAAGAGCTCCCACTTGAGCATGTCATTAATAAAGGCAATGACATTGGTAAGCATCTAGCAATACGCCAGTGCCCCCAGAAACATTTAAGTATAGTTTCTTAAAATATATTTTAGTTTCTTAAAGTATAATCTAGTTTCTTAAAGTATAATCAGGCTTCTCAAGAAAATGATTTAGCGTTTACTATCCCTTTGTTTCGGATACCTTTGTTAAATTTGGATATGGATCAATGTCATTTCATAAATTAACGATTCTGTTTCTCATTCCTTTAATCAATTAAAATTACCAAATCAATCGAGACACATCTGGATTTTTTTTGGTATGGCCACACACACATATTAATTAATTCTAATGAGGGGCCCAGTGGTATCATACTTCAATTTCTCATTGAAGGAACAAATCCTATCTTGACTACACGTGTCAGTCATGTACTTCACTACACTTCTGAAAATAGCCCTTTATTACCACCTTATTCAGGTTAACTAGAACTATATTAAGAAGATGCAATCCATACATGCAATACTTACTTGCATCTCAAGTCTAAGGATAAGTAAAGCAACCATTTACAAGTTTCACTTAATGACGCCGATCCATAAAGTGATAACTTGTTAGTTGGGGTAGTCTGATATGCATCTTATGGATACCATGTGAGTTTGGCAGGAACATCCTTCCATATTCAATAATATAACCAATCACTTAGATGTATCTTAGTTTAACTATATTCCTACATTGTTAATCAACATTGGACATTTTAGAATAATTTGGAATTATTCAAGGATTTAACTATGCAAATATAAGATACAATTAATTATCAAATGAAAACAAACATGCTAGGTACTTTAATTCATTTATTGGATAACAATTAATTATCAAATACTAAAACACAGATTTATATAAGATAATTAGCCATACGAAGTCCTATGCCCTCGGCATGTTGATTAAGCTTTCCCTTAGGTAAAGCCTTCGTAAATGGATCATCTAGATTATCATCTGTGTGAAATTTGGGTAGATAGATCTCACCTAATTCGATTGGCTCTCGAACATAGTGATTTTTCGTAGGATAATGTCTGGCCCAATTCTGAACTTCAGGTTCATTGGCAATGATAATTGCTCACGAGTTATCGCAGTATAACTCCATAAGGTTTTTTATTTGTGGGTACCACGTCAAGCCCAAAAATAAATTTTCTAATCCAGACAGCTTCCATCTCAGCTTCCACAGGTGCTATGTACTCTGATTCAGTTGCAAACATGGCAGCTTTTTGGGTACTTCAATAGGAACTCTTTCCACTGTATCTCCATTCAAGATGAAGACGTATCATGTCTGAGATTTCATATCATCTCGTCGGTTTGAAATCACTGTAACCAGTCACTTTGAGCTCAGCTTCAGGATTTCAACCATACACCAAGAATATATCACTAGCAGCCCTCAGATACTTGAGAATATTCTTTACAGCAGTCCAGTGACTTTCACCCAGTGACTTTTACCTGGATTATGTTGAATACGACTAACTATGTTCTGTACGAACGCCATATCCGGTCTAGTGCATCTAACCGCATACATAATCAATCCAACATCCGAAGCATAAGGAACTCTTTGCATACGCTCCACCTCAGTAGGTGTAGAAACACATTGTTTGCTATTTAAGTCAAGTCTTTCTAACATTGGTACATTTCCACGTTTAGAATTCTCTATCTTAAATATTTTTAAGATCTTATCACAATAAGCACTTTGACTTAGTCCAATTAACCTCTTTGCCCTATCTCTATAGATCTTGATTCCATGAATAAATACTGCTTCTTCAACACCCCAATATTTGAGGTATTATTTTAGTGTATCCAAAAATATACATATTATGAAATACTATTATTTAAATAATAAGATATAAAATTAAACGTAATTGGATTCCTCAGTTCCAGACTGTATTTAATTTAAAGAAATTGGTTTAATATAATTATATTCTTATCTACGGTCTGAGAGTTCTAAACCTTTCTAGAATTTTAAACCAGAGGAACCAAAAATCATTCTATATCATCATCTCCATCAAATCTTCAATTCAACCTCAAATCAAGCCCTAGAACTTTAGTTATCATCTCCTTCATCTTCTTAACTCTTTGTAAGTGAAACTCTATGTATCATACTCTAGGGTTTGTGTGATTAATGGGTTATATAAAAATTGGGGTTTCTAATCCGAACTTAAATTATGAAATAGGTTAAATTGTTGTAGTTAACATGATATAACTACTAGTAATCACTTTTCCTTATATAATTGAAGGATTTATAAAATTAATTATTGATGAATATATGAGTTTTTACTAAAAATGGGTTTTAAGTAAGGGTTAAGGGATTGATAGAAGTATGAGTATCTACTACAAACAAGAAATTGAAATAACTATAAATTGGAAGAGATTTGAATTAATGGATTAGTGAATTACTTAGATTAGTCAAAGTGGGGGAGAATGAATTATGGTTCACTAGTTAGTATTATGAGTTATAAAGTCTAATTGTATCATTACATACTATGTGTATGGGTATGAAAAGATTGGAATAGCTTGTGTCATGTTACTTGATATCATCACTCAAACACCAAGGTGAGTACATGGAGAATCAATTAGGTGATGATTATGTGATTTTGGATTACTTACGAGCAAGAGATTTCACATAGTCATGTTATCATTGTTATTCTTGTGTATGATTATACTTGGTGCTATTGTATTAAATTACTGTGATTATGTGATTGAGCAATAGAGTAGAGTCGAATCATTCGAAATAATAATCAATACGAAATATGTGCTAAGCATCTTAAGGACCGCGGATACAAATTGGTAATAATCTCTACTTATGCTCATTTCTTGTGTTATCATGATTAGTGTTGCATGAATTACTTAATTGGTAATCTATGTATTCACTAAGTATTTTATGCTTACTTTGTTGTATCATGATGATTTATAGGTAGTAGCTCACATCGAGAGGGTAAAGAAGTCAAGAAGTTTAGTGTGGATTACTTCCTTGTAGTAAGTAGTAAGTTTCTCTTGATGCTTCGTTTTGTATCGGCTTGTGTAGTACGCCCGAATCTTGTTTTGAAGTATATGATCTAAATATCCTATATATGGTTTTGATGAAAGTTGAATTTATAAGTCAAACATTTGTATAAATTATGTATTATGATATTTGAAAGAACATAGTTATCTTGAATATAAATAGTTTCATGAAATAGTCTAAGTAATGAAAATTAGCAAATTGTGTTTTCGGTTAGGATTTAAGTTGAGATATAGTGCATTATCTTTATTTGTCAATTATAAATGAGTGTTGACTTTTGGAATGGGTCAAAACAGTCCCCATATGCTAACGGGTCGAAAAGTGTCTAATTATGTCATTAAATGTATTTATGGTCAAAGTTGAGTTAGATCAAGGTTATGGAACCTTGGTCAAGCTCCTTAAGTTTGTTTTAGTGTGTTTCTAAATTGGTCAAGAGCCCAAGACTTACAATGTGTTGGTTTGTATATTGATATGTCATGTAAAAGTGACCAAAATTGGGCAAGAATGTGTCATACGCATAAATTCTGCGTTTTTGTGAAAAGTTCAAAAAGAGAAATCTTCATTTGACCCATATGAGAGTGCCTGCAAAGTTTCATGATCTAATTGTTTGTCTTTTGTAAATTATGTGCGATTGAAGTTCATATTTCTGCAAAATAAAGTGCAGGCCTGCAGGTACTATGAACTACCCGACGGGTAGCTTAAGTACCCGGCGGGTAGCTTAAGTACCCGACGGGTACTGCAGTTTTTGGTAGAACCCGGCTGCTTAAAGTGAGACCCGGCTGTTTCTACAGCCTTAAAACGAACGAATTATTCTATTACTGACTTTGGTTAAATCACCCCGCTTTTAGCATTAGAACCCGGTGGTTTCTTGAACTACCCGGTGGGTACTTTTGTGTCTAGCTTATTTTGTTTGTTTGTTATAACTGGGACCATTGCATAATATAATGAAGTAATATTTTAGTATAAAGTATCTGGAAAAAAAATATTTAGGCATTTCAAGTTGGTATTAGAGCGATAGTTTAAGAGAATTACTTAATCCACATTAGGATTGCATAATCTTAAACTATTCTGAATCTACGATTATGTTTCTATATGTATCTTGATAGAATCTTGTTGTATGAATTTGTGTTTAATCTCAAGAACGGTTTTGCATTTACTTGAATATGTTTAAGAGTAATGAGTGGAAGTGTGTATGTAGTATAATATAGCTACGCCTGGCGAACGTGGTTGTATTACACTAATGCACATAGGTGATTCAAGAATCTTGGGCATAAGATGGTTCAGGGTAAGATTGTTCTTGATGATTGGTATAGAATGTATCTTAAATTGTTTCATTACTTAGAAAGTGGAATATATTAATTAAATTGCTAATCTTTGTAGTAAATGGAATCAACAAATCAAGATGATCAGAATCCTCAGGGAAATTCTCCTCAACATGAACAGAATGCGGGTGATAGATGTTTAAACCCTGAGGATGAAGTAGTGATTCGACGAATCATTGGGCAAGCCGTCAAAGAATTTGGCCCAACTATGATTTCTGAAGTAGATAATATTGTGACTTCAAAAGTCAATCAGGTACTAAATGATATATTAGAAGAGTTTGAACAACAGCATCCCATCTTAACGAATCCTCAACCAAATGTTATAGCTGCACAAATTACAGCAACTCCTAGAAATTTTGACTTTAAAAAGTTCTCGAGTTGTAAACCACTAGAATTTGAAGGAGAACTCAATCTTGTTCTTAGTTTAAGATGGTTGAGTAGAATGGAAGAAACGTTTCTATTAAGTGGCTTCCCAGAAAATTTGAGAGTTTTATTCGCAACCCATCAATTGAAGGGTAGTGCTCATGAGTGGTGGAATTCTAAAATCGAGACTTATGGTTTTTAGATGGCTTCCCAGTTTTCTCTTGGGATACGTTGAACTGTATGTTTAAAAATGAATATTCACCACCCGCTGAAATGGAGAAGTTAAAAAGTGAATTTCTTGTGATTGATCAAGGCAAGATGTCAGTAGCAGAATATTCTAAACCCTTTCACGAGAAAGCTCATTTCTGTCCAGAATGTAAGTCCATATGTCTTAGGATCGATAACGAGGTTATCTTAAGGTATTAAGGTGCGGAATCCCTTAGTTCTAAGTTTACGGATTGTAAACAGTTTGTTTCATAATTAATTAGTGAATTAGTAATCTAATATGCCTTGCATTGATTATAACGAATGTTAATCAATCAATACCTAGCCTTTAGAATGTGTTGAAACCTCTGCAAAACTGATTTCGTTCGTAATTAACAAATGACAACAGTTAATTAGGTTTAAAACCTAATTTGTATAAATACACATCTCGGTTTGCAGGTTCTGGGCTCTGCGGTCCGACTCGGTTTGCAGCCCAACTTGGCCTAGCGAGTCCAGTCGACTCGCTTTGCACACTTTCCCTGCAAATCCACTTGGTTCGCATCGCAAGTCTCGGTCAGCTTTTGGTCAACATATTTCAGCATATAATATTTAACTCTAATATGTTTTCCAACCAATATTTTCATTACAATTCAAAACCAATTTACAAACTTGATTATAATTAACACAAATCCTATTTCAAGCTAGATCTGTTGTCACAATAACATGTTCCAACAAACTCCCCCTTGACAATAGTTCTAGCATCTATGTCTTCAAGTTGAAGATAACCAGAGAAAGCTTGATCATCTTGAGAGATTAGTCTAGAATCTATACAAGGACAAGCCGTCTCATGGGGAGATCCTGGCATACCATGAGTCATGCAAAGAGGATGAGTTGAGAAAGAAGCAAAGAGAAGACAGAGATGATGATCCCAACTCACAGAAAGATAGTGAGCCGGCTGGTCCTTCAAAGACTAGTGAGCAAGCTACGATTCAGGGCAAGTCTAAGTCCGCTAGTGCTAGTGCTAGTGGAAGTGGAGTTGGTGAAGCTGGTGAGAAGTAGTTATGATTTGTAATTTGAAAACTGATATACTTTTGTAATTTTAGATTGATTGTAATATTATTTATAATCTTTAAAAGATTAACTTTTTGTAAGTATATAAGTTAAGTTGATATAAGATTTAGACTTGCGGTTATATATAACAAGTGAAAATTATATAAGATCACTAATTAGTTGTGATTATGTCACACCCCGCTAAAGCGGAAACACGAGATGTAACAGTACCGGGTAACAATGCATAAGATATAGAAGCAACACCATACATAATTTGTAGAAAGTATTACAAGTTATTACGAGTTCAACCCATAGTTTCAAAATAGATTACACCAAGTTCCTAAAAGTTTCCAAAAGATAATCATAATTCAAAATAAAGCAAACGCATATGACTATGCATCCATGCAAAAGTACTCCTAGAATGCACCTTACTGTCGTTCACCTGAAAAGCATGATAAAACAAAAGGTCAACTATGGTCATAGTTGGTGAGTTCACAGGTTTAGTGTTACAAACAAATGAACTAAAGCTTTGTTCATAAATGACATGAATAAAAAGGATTGGTTGTGATAGTTGCGAATATGAAAGGTAATATACAAGAGTGTTAATGCAATTAAGGCCACTACTAAACCGATTCAACCGACACATGCCCCAAGCTCCATGTTCTATCGCTAACATGAGTAAGGTGATACTATGCACTCACGACCAGTGTGAGTGAGGAGTGGTTTCCCCCTAAATAGCGCTATCCATAAATATCAACGGCTCGTCTGGCTCTCGGACGAGTTAATAAGTAGTGTAAACTGTATTCCCGGGGACTTTAGCACAATAGTACTCAAGCATAACAATAGTATATACCAATTCGCTTAAATAGTATAGCAAAAGTTCAACAAGTTCATAAAGAGTACAACCAATTTAGTTAAAGTTTGAGATCATGCTTTTCACCCCAAAATAATAAACAAGTAAAAAGGGGTTGCGAAAACTCACAATTGAGCGTAAGAGTAAACGATGAATGTAGCGCGTGTGCTTGTCGAGTATGACTCCTATCCAAGAACTATGAACACGAGGTTTCTAATTACTTTCTTGGTAAATTAGGTTTGATAGGATTGCTTAGTTAAATATTTAGATTACAAATTGCCAAAATGGTTTGTTTGCTTTGAAGTTTGTTAATGTCCAATAATCTTGTTGAGTATAATAATGAATATACAAGTATATAATGTCTCGCAATTGTTTATGTCCAAATTTCATAGTGTTTTTAGTGTTGGAACTTTGGTTCCTCCCAAATTATGATTAACAACACACAAATCGATAAATACATCATAAGACACCCGAACCCCTTTTGGTTATCATTCATTCCAAAAATAGTAAGTTTCCCATTTTTGAAATCGAGACCGATTATTGTTGACTTGGTCAAACCTTCTCGGTTTGACCTGAGACTTTTACCCAATCCTTAAACATGTTTATAAGTAATAAAAGTTAGTCTTTCTCAAAATAGCAAATCCGTAAGTGTCAGCTTCCAACTTTTACCAAAATCAGTCCATAATCTTAATTCCAGAAATCTTACACCTGTTTGTTGGATTTATTAAAAATACTTCTGGTCCAAATTCAAATAAGGGAAAAATCACAGATGTTCTACAATATATTATCTACTTTGTGTAATTTTTACAGAACCAATAGAGAAGTCCAAGTATTTTTAGATTTTACTTTTATCTTCTGGAGTCGGATTTAAACACATGCATGCAATCATTGTTTCTGAGCAAAATGTACATGGAACTAATAAAAATGGTCTTCTTGAAGTTGTAGCCAATGAAATTTGTAAACTTTTGGCATTGGTTTCAAGTCATTTGGAGTTGTAATGCTCCAGTTATGATTAAAACATTGAGAGAAAAGTTTCTGACCTAACCTAACAGCTTATACATTTTTACTCACAAAAATTATTAAAAATATCAAATGAACTCGTATGAACATGAGGCTTATATGGTTGGAAAGCTTTTAGAACTTGATTTTTGGCTATAAAAACGTCCATTTTCATGAAGAAATGATTTTTATAAAAATCGTTGAAGTAGATGAAACTTTCTGGACAACAACTAAACATGCCTCAAAATGATGTTTTCTTCAAAATGAAAAACATTAAGCATTAAATAGAAGTGGTTCTTGATTCTTTTGACCTTTAATCCATTCTCTAACACATGCATGGTGTTGGATTACATCCAAGATGTGTTAGAAATGATTTTTAGCATAAAAAGAAAGACATACACAAAGATGAACAAGATCTAACATGATTACAAGCAATAACACGATTTTTCATTTGATTTTCAGTTTGATCATGGGTTACTCTTTATTTTAACACATAAGGATGTGAAAAGAGATAACCTACAAACATCAAGCTTTGCATGAGGATTTTATCCATGGAAAAGGCATAAAATCTGAATTTTTATGAAGAAATATACAAGAAAAATGAAATATAACAAGTGTGGATGGTGTAGATTACCTTGAAGGGTTTACTTTGATAGATTAATACCTTCAAACTCTTGGATTAGCCTTGTATATTTGCTGGATTTTTAGAGAGAGTTGAGAGAATTCTTGTGTGTGTTTTTAGAGAGAGAAAGGTGAATGTGTGAGTTTTGAAAAATGAAATAATAATGAGTGTAGGGAAATGAAGTGATTTTGAATGGGGAAAGGGGCTGAACGAATTTTAAAGGATCTAGGGGTCATTTCTTTTAATTTTTTTTTTATAAATATAAAGTTTAAAAGATGTATTAAGTTTGTATTAAAGATGTGTAAGTATATTGTATAGTATAAGGTTTATTTTGTGATGTTTTGGTGATTAATATTTGAGTTATAAAAGTTTATATTCTTTAGTTTATAAAAGTGCTTTATTTTATAATTGAATTGCTTACAATAGGTATTAGAGTTTTAATTTATTATATTTGAGTTTCATTTACCGATTTACGGAATTTTAACAAATCTTGATTTTGAAATTTGATAGATATATTTGTGACAAGTATGGGATTTAGATTTTATATTTCTAATTTCTTGAATTAAATTAATAGACATCTAATTTGTCAAAGTTTGATATTCACAAATTATTTATCCGATTAAATTTTACATTGTCGAGTCACGGGAATTTCGGTTTTGCAAATTGTTAAGGATTTTGTTAAAGCATAAGGAGATAAATTTTCTTTGTTTAATTTGGCACTTAGTAACCTAATTTAATATGTAAAAGAACTTATGGTTCACTAAGCAACCTCTAAGTCGTTATATGGCTTTAGTAAACCTAAGGAGTCATAACCTTAAGTTTCACTAGGATTGAAGAAATGCTGTAAATTTAAGATTCGAGTGCGGTAATGACCTCAGATTTTGACAGATGTCACAGTATCCCACCGTTGAAATGAATTTCGTCCTGAAATTCAATTCGTTCCATGGGGTGATGATGCACTCGAGAATAGAGGCAGGTACTTTCATCTTATTAAATGTTCCTATTCTTATGTGAACCCAGGTCCATGTTTAGAATTTCATTGTGTCTTAACTAAAGGAATCTTGTAACGTCTCAACTATTTGGTACCTCTATTAAGGATTTCAGTAGGTGCTTCACTAGAAGAAAGTAGTCAATCATCAATTCAAACTCTTCTAAGGGAAAAGTCTGAGAGTTGTCGACTATACACTTCTTAAGGTTTGAGACATGAAATATGTCATGAACACGAACCAACTCTTTGGGCGATTCTAGTTCGTAAGCCACCGGGCCTATTTGTTTCAAGATTTTGTATGGTCTAATTTAGCGTGGGCTTTGCTTGCCTTTCTCGCCAAAGCGTACAAGTCCTATCCAAGGTGATACTCTATCACCCATTTGGAATTCTAGTGGCTTTTAATGATTGTCACCGTAGCTTTTCTGTCTACTTTGGGTTGCCTTTAGTCATTCCCTTATGGTTGTGATTTTGTCCACAGTTTCCTGAATAATGTTTTGGCTTGTCAAGTGCTTCTCACCGACATCGTGCCAACACAACGGTGATCAGAATTTCTATCCATACAAGGCCTCAAATGGTGCACACTTGGTGCTAATGTGGTAACTGTTGTTGTAAGAGAACTCTATCAGGGGTAAGTGTACATCCCAAATTCCTCCGAATTCTAGTACACAGGCTCGTAGCATATCTTCTAAGGTTTGAATTGTTCGCTCCTTTGTTAGTCTGTTTGAGGGAGATAAGCCGTGCTCAGGTTTAGTTAGGTACCCAATGCCTTCTGCATTGATAGCCAAAACTGTGATGTAAAATGACAATTTCTGTCGTAGATAATTGAGATGGGCACTCCGTGACATGACACGATTTCTTCAATATAACTTTGAGCAAGTCTCTCCATCATGTAATCCTCTCGGATAGGTAGAAAATGTACGGATTTTATCAGTCGAACGACAATAACCCAAATGGAGTCGTGACATTTGGAAGTTCAAGGTGACTTAGTGACGAAGTCCGTTGTTACCTGTTCCCATTTCTATTGGGGTATTTCAGGTTGTTGTAATAATCCTAACGGCTTTTGGTACATAATTCGCAATCATAGTCGTTAAGTAACTTCATCCACCTTCTTTGCCTCATGTTGAGCATCTTCTGTTCGAGTATGTGCTGGGGGCTCTTATGATTGGTAAACACAGTGCATCTGGTACCGTATAGGTAATGTCTCCAGGTTTTAAGTATGAAGACCACTGCTCCTAGTTCCAAGTCATGCGTAGTACAGTTCACTTTATTTTTCTTGAGCTACCTGGAAGCACTCGTAATTACTTTATTCCTCAGCATCAGAACGCAGCCAAATCCCAAGTGTGACGCATCACAATATACCACTATTTGTTCCTTCAGGAAATGATAGGATTGGCGCATTGCACAGTGATATCGCATAAAAAGTCACGTTTTTACTACCGATATCTCTCTCATTCTGGAACGATTCTTGGCACTTTAACTCGAATTCAGTACAAATTAATAGTATTATTTGAAGATTCAAGACAAGGTCGCACAATGAAAATCAAGCAAAACGGATAGAAAACGAAGATTCCAAGCACGTTTGAAGATTCAAGACATCAAAATGAGATTTCAAGACAAAAGATCCTATCACCAACATCTATCTCATCCAAGATGTTCGTTTTCAAATGACAAATCCAACAGAAGAAGAATCAACAAAAACGGACGAAGAATGAAGATTTTACGTACGCCGGAAGATCCAAACGATTCGTATGACACATCTAAAGTTCAGAGATATATTTTTGGGATTTCTTTTCATCAAAAGCTTCGTTTTTGATTTACGAATCCAACGCAAAAAGAATCAACACAAACGGATGCATAACGAAGGAAACACACGTGAATCGAGAAATGAGGCAACAGGCGGCGTACTGGTGCGGGTAGCAGCCAGCCGCCGCCGGCCAGCCACCAGGCCGCCACTGGCTGCCCCCTGGCCGCCGCCGGCTGCCACCACCCTGCACGGATCCCGCTTTTTGGTCCTTGTGTGTACCCGGTGCTAGACCTTTACGTGTTTTTTCGTACCCGGTGCACCACCTTTTCCACCTTTTTCGTACCCGGTGCCACCACCTTTTCCACCTTTTGCTATTATGAGCTTTCACTTTCTAAAATGCACCAAAACTCTCCTATAAATAGAAGGCATGAGGCTCGTTTGCAAAAACACACACCATTCTTAGAAAAATATACTTCTCTTAAAATATTGCTTCTACTTTCTTTCTATTTTCTTACTAAAAATTAGTTTTAGGCTAGTTTAGGAGCTTGTTTAGAATAGAAGGAAAGTACGGAACGCATTGTAAATCTTCGGTGTAAGCTTGGAATTGTGTCAATTAATTCAAGTCCACTTTCTCCCGCATTTAATCCTAGTGCTTTCTAATCCTTGTCTATCTTAATTAATTACGTTTATGTTGATTATGCTAGATTTAGTTATTGCCATGATTAGAGAGTAGTATACTTGTTGTGTTTGCTTGAGATGTAGTTAATTAATTCTGGGATGATTTATAATTAAAGATTGGTAGTATCGCTTTGATCGTCTTATTGCATGTTCTTGTTTGATTGTTGCCTTAGGATCATCATAGTGGTAAAATATAAACTGTTTTAATTATCGTAAAGTAATATGATGGCCCCTATTTGACTGTTACTCGATATTGTACTGGAAACACTTCCAGGTGGAGTACAAATGTATGGAAGTCAAGGAACGACCGAAGGTAGTCATATTATGAAATGGTACAATATTAGGAAGTAATATGATGGCCCATATTCGACTGTTGCCCGCCGCCGGTGGCCAGTGCAACGACAAGGGTTGAAATCCTTACCGACCGCTGGTGCCGCTGCTGCCGGGAACCAACAGTACGATCCTTAGGCGTTAAGACGAACTTACTTACTAGTGAATCTTTAGGATTTCTTATCCATTCAACTAGTCAACTACCTGCCAACGAGACTATGACAGCTACACGTATCACTCTCGCTGAAGACTCTAAACCTTTGATTGAAGGTCGAGGAGGACCAATTGTCTATCCGGAAATTGGTAGAGGATCATTTGAATTAAAGCCCCACATTGTTCAGTTAGTTCAAAACCTCTATCAATTCCGTGGCCTACCAAATGATGATCCCAACTCCCACCTTGACAAATTCATTTCCTTATCCAACTCCTTTAAGCCGATTGGGGTTAGTCAGGATATAGTCTATCTATACCTATTTCCCTATTCACTCACTCTCAATGCACAAACCTGGTTTGAGGAACTAGAAATCAACTCTATAACCTCTTGGGTAGAATTAGCAACCAAATTTTTGGCCAAATATTTTCCCCCATCAAAACAAGCCACGTTTAGATCCTACATCATAAACTTCCGCCAAGTTCACGATGAATCAATCTACGATGCATGGGAACGCTTTAAGAAATTGCTTAAGAAATGTCCAAATCATCGTTTTGAGCGCTCAGACCAGTTGCGCATTTTCTACAATGGTCTCTTCCCACATCACCGTCCTTTACTTGATACCGCCTCTCAAGGCAGTTTTATGAACTGTACGGCCGATGACGCTTGGAGCCTTATTGAGAAAATGACAATACACAACCATGACTGGAACAGTGAAAATCACCCCTCACTAGTGAATTCACCTACTACAATCGGGAATGAAGCTATCAAAACCCTTACTCAGCAAGTGGAAGAACTAACCAAAGAGATCAAGGAATAGAAAAGTCAAAAACAACAAGTCTGTCAAGTTCAAACCTGCCTTAATTGTGGTAATCCGAACCACTCAGCCCAAATTCCTCAGTCTCATCTAACTTCACCCAATACTAACCCTTCTCTTAACCCACCTAGGAATAGCCCACTAACTTACCAACCTCAACCTTTGGAACCCTCTTCCTCACAAATCTATAGTTTTGACGACACCCTGATACAAGTCATTCAAGGACTCTCAGCTAGACAAGACCAAACTGATATCATCTTAATAGATCATTTGACTTTGTTAAAAGCTTTAGAATCCCAATTAGGACAACTAGCATAGCGTATTAACGCTAAACCTCGGGATAGTCCAACTAGTTGCCATAAGGAGGCTTCCCATATTCAAGACTCTCAGGTAGCATATAGCCCACCTACGGTTTCTTCTCCGGTGAAGGAACCACCTATTGTCCCATCAACAATGGATTTAGAGTCCACACCAAATAGGAAAATAAACATTCCATTTCCGGCTCGTCTTAAACAACGACCCGACAAGCTTAAGTCTTTTAAGCTTGATAGGAAATTCCTAGATACCGTATCTGAAGTCATTCCAAAAAGTACTTCAGAAAGCTTCTTACAACCAAAGATAAGGTACCCGAAGTACTCAATGTCCCGCTGAACGAGGAATGTTCAGCTATCTTGAAAAATACCATTCCAGAAAAACTCGGAGACACCGGACGTTTTACTCTCCCCTGTTCTATCTAAAATTCAGGCATCATTTGTTCTCTTGCCGATTTAGGAGCTAGTGTTAACCTTATGCCATACTCACTTTTCAAAAGGCTTGAGTTAGAAAATTTTTGACCAACCAAAATGACCATACAGCTTGCTGACCACTCGGTCAAATACCCTAGGGGAATAGCTGAAAATGTTTTAGTTAGGATTGACAAATTTCTTTACCCAGCAGATTTTGTAGTAATGGATATGCAGGAAGACGTACACATCCCAATCATACTAGGAAGACCTTTCATGAATACGGCCAAGGCAATCATCAACGTCTTCGCACAAACTATCAGCTTGCAGTCTCAGGGAGAAACCATCACTTTCCATATCGACAACCCAAACCCTGGAGACCAAGCCGATATGTACATGATCTCCATGAACAAGACCACAAAAGACGAAGAAACTGCAAAGTCAATAAGTGAAAGGAAATCTAGCAAGGAACTGGCAATCATGCCATGTTTTCCGATTGACCTCCGACGAATAGGACAAAAGATGAAAAATGCATCAGTGAAAAACTACAATCATGCCATATCGCGTAAAAAGTCACGTTTTTACTACCGATATCTCTCTCATTCTGGAACGATTCTTGGCACTTTAACTCAAATTCAGTACAAATCAATAGTATTATGTCAAGATGGTCAAAACAAGGTTGCACGATGAAAATCAAGCAAAACGGAGAGAAAACGAAGATTCCACGCACGTTTGAAGATTCAAGACATCAAAACGAGATTTCAAGACAAAAGAGCCCATCAACAACATCTATCTCATTCAAGATGTTCGTTTTCAAATTACGAATCCAACAGAAGAAGAATCAACAAAAACGGACGAAGAATGAAGATTCTACGTACGCCGGAAGATCCAAACGATTCGTACGACACATCTAAAGTTCAGAGATATATTTTTGGGATTTCTTTTCATCAAAAGATTCATTTTTGATTTACAAATCCAACGCAAAAAGAATCAACGCAAACGGACGCATAACGAAGGAAACATGCACGAATCGAGAAACGAGGCAACAGGCGGCGTACTGGTGCGGGTAGCAGCCAGCCGCCGCCGGCCAGCCGCCGGCTGCCACCTGGCCGCCGCTGGCTGCCACCCCCTACACGGATCCCGATTTTTGGTCCTTGTGTGTACCCGGTGCTAGTTCTTTACGTGTTTTTCCGTACCCGGTGCACCACCTTTTCCACCTTTTTCGTATCCGGTGCCACCACCTTTTCCACCTTTTGCTATTATGAGCTTTCACTTGCTAAAATGCACCAAAACTCTCCTATAAATAGAAGGCATGAGGCTCGTTTGCAAAAACACACACCATTCTTAGAACAATATACTTCTCTTAAAATATTGCTTCTACTTTCTTTCTATTTTCTTACTAAAAATTAGTTTTAGGCTAGTTTAGGAGCTTGTTTAGAATAGAAGGAAAGTACGGAACGCATTGTAAATCTTTGGTGTAAGTTTGGAATTGTGTCAATTAATTCAAGTCCACTTTCTCCCGCATTTAATCCTGGTGCTTTCTAATCCTTGTCTATCTTAATTAATTACGTTTATGTTTATTATGCTAGATTTAGCTATTGCCATGATTAGAGAGTAGTATACTTGTTGTGTTTGCTTGCGATGTAGTTAATTAATTATGGGATGATTTATAATTAAAGATCGGTAGTATCGCTTTGATCGTCTTATTGCATGTTCTTGTTTGATTGTTGCCTTAGGATCATCATAGTGGTAAAATATAAATGGTCTTAATTATCGTAAAGTAATATGATGGCCCCTATTCGACTGTTACTCGATATAGTAATATAAACACTTCAAGGTGGAGTACAAATGTATGGAAGTCGAGGAACGACCGAAGGCAGTCATATTACGAAATGGTACAATATTACGAAGTAATATGATGGCCCCTATTCGACTGTTATTCGATATAGTACTGGAAACACTTCAAGGTGGAGTACAAATGTATGGAAGTCAAGTAACGACCGAAGGTAGTTATATTACGAACTAACATATAAAATGAGAAACCTAGTTTAATTAACCTTTCTAAATAGACTTTTAAACTTCAAATAAATCTAATCGCCTTTCCACCAATAAACGTGATTACAACACCTTTTTAACGACGTCCAATTGAGAGGTAGTCAATCATCTATGTCAATATAATTTGTCAAAGGTATGAAACTATGGAACCGGAAGTCTACATGGGGGATTATCGTAGGACAAGACATAGCCATGGTTTGAAGCGGCATAACCACTTTAATTGAGGAACGCTGTGGATAATTAGCGGATTTATTGGGTAGTCTTAAGCAAGGGCTGGTTTAAAGTCATTAATGAACTTTTTAAATACATGAATCTGTTAGGATGACGAGGAATCGTTATATGATTCGGTTATGTCTAGTACCTTAAGATTTTGTTCCCGTTCATATGAAAGTATTATTAAACCATAATTAAGTGTGAAAACGTAATAATGATCTAGCTCAAATTGTTTAGATCTTGATCTAGGATATAATAACATTGACAATAATATGGAGCGGAATAAGAACAAATCAATGTTATCACAACAAGCCCCAATTTTATTTGATCAGAATAAAACGGTTATACAAATATAACAGGATCAAGAAACCTTGATCTTGAGGCTAAACAAAACCCTTATACGTCTACATATTTCATGCACACTTTTTCCTACGTCCCTATATCTCTTTATATACTAGAGATATTAGGGTTACAAGAAATCATAATTATACTAGGAAACTAATTAAAATAAAACAATTCATCTTTAGTCCCTCAACTTTCATCTTTTATTTTGTCTCATCAAATTAATAATTTCTTACAATCTTCCCCTATTTGATGATGACAAAATATCGATTTTCTTGCACAAATTTCCCCTTAACTCTTGATTTCTTTTAAACCATGCCATGGAATAACAATAAGCTGCAAATCTTGATCTTCAATTCTTCTTCCCCTTTTTGTCATTATCCAATAGGAATCTTCTTGAAGATAAGCAACTTTAAACCTTTACAACCACTTGCTATATAATACACCACTAATTCAATTTTCTAATGTCTCAAATTACCCTCCATGACACATAATAAGAATAATGAATTTGAGCAATAGAAAATTACACTAGCAGTAATAATATATAACTAGCAGTAGTGATGAAACCTTTATCCCTCAAATTAAGCATGAACATCTCCTGATGGTTAAAAACTTTATCAATAAGCTTCCCCTCAAATCAATATTTTAACCATCTCTTGAATCTCGAACTTTATAAGCTCTATGTAATGATCACTTATGAAGAAAATAGAGTATAACAAACTTAACAAAGAAGTTAAATCTTCCAAACTTGTACCTTATATCTTGTACTATCCACGACGTTGAACTTATATTTCAATGTATAAGTAGATCGCAATCTCTTTGATAAAAATCCTTATTTTCCATAATAAGTCACTGAGCACACCATAACTCCTTCATGTGATAGCAAATGTGAGCATTGAGCACCATCAGTTTGTAAATCACACAATTTTGCTAGATTTGTCAAGTCTTCGTCGTCACCATACAAACCAAACAAGTTATCTTCAAAGTGTAACACCCCACTTTGAGATATGATAAGATACACACCTGTAAAACTCAACTCCAATATCAAATAAGCAATAATCAACCTTCTTCGTAATCACATCTTCAGATAATCTTCAAAAACGAGCCATAAAATCAATAAAGATAAATTGTTATAAAAACAATTTCATTCGAGATCTATACTTTTCTTATACAGTAACCATAAGAACTGTACGGATAACCATCAAATAATAGCAACGAATGCCATATAGTACCATCTATGATGAGTATCACTAATTCCGCATTAATGTTTGAAAAATGACTAACAGTGGTAATCGATACCAAGCAGTGGTAAAATTACATTAGCAGTGGCAACTACTAACTAATAGTGGCATCTACTAACTAGCAGTGGCAACTACTAACTAGCAGTGGTAACAACTAACTAACAGTAGCAATAACCGAACAGTGGTAAGATCTTCTAACAGTGGTTACTTTGTACAAACAGAGGTAAACCTTCTAGCAGTGGTAAGCTTGACGAGCAGTGACTACTTCGTACTAACAGCGGTAAGGATGTGCTAACAGTGGTAAGCATGTTCTAACAGTGGTAAGTTTGTACTAGCAGCGGGAAGTTTGTACTAACAGCGGGAAGAACCTTCTAGCAGTGGCAATGTTTGTACAAACAGTGGCTGAGCAGTGGCTAGCACATCTAACGAGCAGTGGCAGGCAACTTCAGAATTACATATCTCCCGGATTACGAATCTGATCATGCTCAAATTATTACACGCAGTTCATCAATGTTTCATTAACCACATATCCAAAAATCAAGTCGATCCAACGGTTAACGAACACACAAGAATTAAAACATAGCAGCTGCGCAAACAGAAACCACAAACATACTGCAGCAATTTCGAATTTTCATATCTCTATGTAGACACATCTGATCATGATGAAAACTTTACACGATATGGAAACCTATGTCTTTAATAACATATCCAATAATCAAGAACATTCATTGAATAACGAAGACACAGTGATTGATTTACTGCAGCTGTTCGGAAAAACCATACGCTTTCAGCAGCAGATTTCGAATTTAAATATCTGTCAATCAAAAGCTCAGATCGAAAATTCCTCTAGTCAGATTGTGCGTCTATGTGTTATGAACCTACAGTTCAAATTTCACGTCGATTGAACGGTTAACGAATGAGATCCGTATTTTTTACTATCGCTGTGCAGAAAGTAACGAATTATGAATTTTTCTTGCAATCTTCTAGGGTTTCTTCGATATGGCTTCTCTTGCTTGTAAAACTTGTAGATCCTAGATAACGAGCCACCTTGCTCTGATACCAATTGTGAAACCCAGAATAACCTAATAAACTATTCAATAAGCCTTGAATTATTATTGAGAAGTTGCGGAATGACACTCAATAATATTAAGAAGATCAAGAATTATAATAACTTGTAATACACAATTGATTATCAAAAACTTCAATCTTATTAATGATATAAGACGAATACACTTAAGTATTAGGGTTACAGAAAACCTTGAAGCTGCGTAAACTAATCTTAACCTAATCTAGGTCTAAGGATCTCTATTTATAATACATAGAGTCCTATACAATCTCTAGTTATTATGAAATTCAAATCTATCTCATAAATAACTCTAACCGACTTATAAACACTGTGACAACTCTCCAAATTAGGTACTGATTAACATTTAAGCATGTGCATTCTTACGCTAATTTCCTGATTTAGTTTAAAACAAAACTTTTGATGTGATGTAAGCCTAGCAGCCCAGTACTTTTAAACAAAAAGTATTACTAATACGTAAGTATTTAAAATAACGTACAAACGTATCGGAACGAACCCGACAGAAAAATACAGCAAAAGTTGATGACACAATATAATTAATAATTCAATTATTAATTACGAGTACTACTGTATCTATAATATATAGATAGAACGAGTTAAATATACGTTTAACATAAAACGTATTATAAAACGAACAGAAACAATTTTAAAATGCACTCAAAGATCAAAATGAGAAAAATTCAAATTTTCTCACTCATTCGAAAACATTTGTAACATTACCTCAAAATATGAATTCGAAATTCGACTGAAATTTGGCACCCAATTGAATGATAACAGTCCAATGTACAAATTTGTACAACAATCTAAAATAATAAAAATTTTATTATTCCAAATTTAAATAACGAATCAGGAGTACATCTACAAAATAAAAATATAAAATGTTAAATTTTATATTGCACCAATTATACCCGTACCCGAAATTAACGGGCTAAATATCCCACCAACCTCAAATAATTGAGGAGGCAGTATGATTATACTGCAACACTCGTTTGAAATATAATACTCCCACCTCATTTCTTCATCAGATCAATACACACACACACACACCTATCATTATCCATCTTTTTCTTCTTCTTCACTGAGTAGCAGCAAGCAGTAGAAGCTAGAACAACAAACCAGGAACTTCATCCACTCACACATCATTGTCATCTTCTTCGCATCATCATCGCCACCATCAACTTCACTTTGTAAGGAACTTTCTAACCTTTGATTCTACACTTAAATTTCGTAATCTAACATGTTATTATATCGTAATCCATGTATATATCACAGAAAATTTATGATCATATGGATTGTTCTTGAAATGGTTTGTAAAACTAAAAACTTTAAATCCAAAAAGTTATATATATAAACTTGATGAAATGTGATATAACATAATATAATGATGTTATGATATGAGAATGGTGTAAAAATGAGCTAAACATTCGAAACTAAACATGTATATATATGTATAACGAACACAGACCAAGAACAGAGTGCGTGAGGTTGGAGACGAACCAACCCGAACGGTTGGCTTAAGCCAGCCGATCGGCTGGAATAGATGAGCCGAACGGCTCAACAAACTGAGCCGATCGGCTAGTTTAGTTGAGCCGAACGGTTTATGACTTTTCACCCGAACGGATGGGTTAGGATGTTTGGACCGAAACGAATAATGGACTAATTAAATTGGACTGGATCGAGTGGGACTTGGATTGAGCCGGAACCTCCAGCCGAACGGCTGAAGGCCCAAGCCGAACGGCTAGCCCAAGCCGATCGGCTGGGCTGGGCTGGGCTGGGCTGGGCTGCAGACTGGGCTTTGGACGCGAGCTGGGCCGGACGTTTCTTGGGCTGAGACTTTGGGTTTGAACCGAGAATTTTAAAAACAAATGAGTTAAATTAAATAAACGGGCCATTGGGCCGTGTGCTTGTGTTATGGGCCTAACAAATTGGGTTTAACCCAACGGACCCTAAAACATTTCAAACATAAAACGTGACCCGATTCATTTAAAGGAACAAGAAACTATAAAACGAACGATGAAATTTTATAATGTTTCGATATAAACGAATGTCATAAATTTTGATATACATATATATATATACATACGACATTGATGACTATATATTTTTATATATATACGTAAATGAAATATATGTTTAACAAACGTACGATCTTGTAAAATACGACAGGCATATATATATATATATATATATATATATATATATATATATATATATATATATATATATATATATATTTGCGATCGAAACAAAAAGATATTTATATATATAAACACACAACTATAATATGTATATGTATATACAAGCGACAAGTACTACAAAACTCGAGAAATATTACATATATTTCAACATGTTGTCATCAACAACTTACACAACTAATGCGATTATGAAATAAACAATTTCTTCAAACAAACGAACCGTTAGCATAAGTTGATCAAAACAAATCAAACGTACTTATGATAATACATTTATTGTAAATAGGTTAACACACCTTGGGCAATTATCTGTCGGCTGCTAGCATTCATACCGAGCAAACCACAGTGAGTTTACAGCCCCTACTTTTAAACGTTTTCTGCTTTTAAACACATGGGTGTTAAACATAGAAATTGCATGTCAACACATGCAATCAAATTATAAATGCTTTATTGCTTTTATACAAACTGTTGATTTGTGATTTTCCATGATAAAGTCCCGGATCCTGAGCCTGATCAGAATCAGTATCTCTAGTTTTCTTGGTGAAATCATAACCTCTGAGCTTATCAATTGCCTGCTCTAAGGTCATGGTAGCATACCTCTCATCATTGTCTTTGAGCATTATGCCATGCATTTCCCACTTAGACGGTAAACCCTCAATAAATTTGTCGGTTTTCTCAGTCTCTGTAGAAATAATCTCATGATCATCTAGCTCACTCAGCAAATGGTAGTATCTTGTGGTATATGCATCAAGATCTTCTCCTTTCATAGCTTTAAACACAGTAAACTGCTTTTTCAGGAGATTTTTCTTGCCTGCTTTAACTTGTGGACTTCCTTCACATCTCTTTTCAAGAGCTGTCCACAAAGTTCTAGCAGTATGGAAGGATTTGAGTTGATGATTGAGTTCCTTAGGAAGACTCATCTTGATTGATGAATGAGCCTTGTTCTCAATCTCAAATTCCTTCTTTTGTGCTTCACTCATCTGTTGATAAGTGAGAACCACAATTGCAGATTCAACAGTCTGGGTAGGTGCCGTGTATCCATTCTTGATACACATCCAGATAGATAGATCATGGAATCTACAGTAAGATTCAAACCTATCCCTCCAGCTAAAATAGTCCTCAACTCTTAACAATTTAGGTGGGACATTAGATTTGCCAATCTCGTGTTCCATCTCAATCATTTTGCTAAGGTCTGACATCGTAAAGTTTTAAGTTAAAATGTATTTGCGAATTTAGATAAAGTAAAAATCTCGACTCGCAAAACTCAGTTCAACTCACAATCTCAGCTCGACTCGCAGAATCTCGGTTCGCAAGTCTCAGTTGGGATCGCAGTGATGTCAACTCGCAAGTGATCTCGGTTCGCAAGAGATCTCGGTTCGCAGAATATATCAACTCGCAAAGAGGTTCGACTCGCAGAATGTCGACTCGCAAAGATGTCGACTCGCAAGTTCAACTCGGTTCGCAGACTTATTCTGAAACCCTAATCTCAACTCGCAAAACGGCTGAAAATTACGAAATCAGAGATTTTTGGTATTTTTACGATTAAAACTGGAAATTTCGATCGTAAACAAACCCTAAATCGTCCAGAGAATGATTTTGATCGTTTTTACGCACTAATGCACGTCAAAACAATCCTAAATCACACGCGATTAACCCGAAAACTTCGAACAACACTCGTTATCTAGCCCGAAAGCTCTGATACCAATTGTAAGTCCCTAGTTCTAGGATCGATAACTTCGTTATCTGTAGTATTAAGGTGCGGAATTCCTTAATACGATGTTATCTTACTAATAACGATTTCGTTCGCATTTAGGTTAACCAATTGCTTTGTCTCTTACGAATAAACGTCAAAAACCTAGCCTTTAGTTTTTGTGTTTCTCTGGAGAATACTAACTGAGTTCACAGATTGTTCTCCCAAAAGTGTTATCTGAAAGTTCTTTCTAATTGAATTAAATTCTTCTTTTTTTTTTTATTTTCACGTATGAAAAACATATATATTCCCGTCTCAACTCGCAGCCATTGGGCCTGCGAGTTAACTCGACTCGCTACGCAGCCCAAGCCCGTGAACTCGGTTCGTTGTCTTTTGTTGAGTTCTGCGAGTTCAGATCTCATCTCGCATCGCAAAGCCTTGCGACTTGAGATCTCGACTCGCAACAAACGTCTCAAACAAATAACTCGACTCGCAGTAAATGTATATATTGTTAAAATCTATATTCGTCTAACACTTTATCATAATAATATATTTAACGAATATTAATATCAAAACAATATCAATTTACAAATCTAAACCAATATATCAACATGATAACAATTACACTAGTCATATTGCAAAGCTAGATCTGTTGTCACACACTATGTCTCAACAATATGATTATTGGTGATCCTAATTCTGCGGTTCAAACAAGACAACAAGTGAAACAAAATCTAAATCAAGAAATGTTGAATCTGGTTGCTCGGATAAATTCTTGTCATTTATCCCAAATTGAACCCAAGAAGGTTGATGAGGCCTTAAAAGATCCATCCTGGTTCGAGGCCATGCAAGAAGAATTACAGCAGTTCAACAAGCTACACGTTTGGGATATAGTTCCGTTACCCAAAGTTGCTCACTTAACTGGCACTCAATGGGTATTTCGAAATAAGATGGACGATCGGGGTATAGTGATTCGTAATAAAGCTCGATTGGTTGTTCAAGGTTTTAGTCAAATCGAGGGTTTGGACTATGATGAAGTCTTTGCTCTTGTGGCAAGACTTGAGTCTATTCGTATCTTCCTTGCATTCGCTTCTTTCAAGGAGTTTCGTGTTAACCAACTCGATGTTAAAAGTGCCTTCCTGTATGGACAAGTGGATACGGATGTGTACGTTAAACAGCCTCCAGGTTTTGAAGACCCTGAGCATCCAGAATACGTTTGCAAATTGAACAAGGCGTTATATGGTCTTCATCAAATTCTTTTTAGGTGTATAAGTTGAGCAGTCTGCAAAAGGTATTTATATTCATCAGTCAAAATATGTCAAAGACATGTTGACTAGATATGACCTGCTCAATTGTAAAACCTATGGGACTCCTATCGAACTTAATCATAACCTTAGACTTGCTGAGGATGAGGAAGATTGCAAGGAAAAGGACTATCGCTCAATGATAGGTTCTTTGATGTATTTGACTGCCTCTCGACTGGATATTGTGTTCGCGGTATCCGTCTGCTCATGCTTTCAAGCCAAACCCAAGGTGTCTCACATGAAGGCGGTAAAGAAAATTTTTGGTTATCTAGAACATAGACCCAATCTTGGTCTATGATATTCAAACGAGAAATCATTCGCTCTTACTGCCTATTCGGATTCTGATCATGGCGGCTGCAACATAGACAAGAAGTCTACCACTGGTGGATGCCAATTCCTCGGATCTCGCTTGGTCTCGTGGCAGTGCAAGAAACAGACTACAGTTTCTCTTTCAACTGTAGAAGCTGAGTACGTTGCTGTTGCCAGTTGCTGCTCTCAGGTTCTATGGATTCAACATCAACTGCGTGATTACGGGTTACTTCTCTCTATGACTCCTATTCACATAGATAACACTGCTGCTATATCTATCACACGCAATCCCGTACAGCACTCTAAGACTAAACACATTGAACTTAGGTTCCACTTTATACGGGATTGCTATGAAAAACACCTGATAGACCTTATCCACTTTATACTCGATTTGATGAACTAATCAAATGATTGGTTTAAGGTTCTTTGTGGCCAAAAAGTAATTTGTGACTTGGAACGTAACTTACCTTCTTTTATGTGTGTTAAAAAAAAAAAAAGGCAACAACCACTCTTTATACTTGTTAGTTTTAAAGAAATGCACAGTTGCTATATTTTAGGTGTGTCAGTAGATTTATCTGACATGTTGAATTTTAAGATTTATCTTGGATGTGTCAGTAGATTTATCTGACATGTTGAAAACAGTTTTTATAAACATTGTCATCATCATACGATATATTAGTAGGCATGTTACGCAAAACTCTTTGAGACCTCTTAAGAAGCCTAATATATAATTGTTTATTTCAAGTGGTATAACATCATTAGATGTATGACAAAAGTCTTAATATCTTACTTATGCTAGACATGTTTTCGTGAAAGAAGTTTATTTGATATCATTTGGGGGTATATATTGACAGTTTCCTCTGTTATACGTAAGTGTAGACCTGGTCTCTGTTAATATATACTTAAAAATTAAGCAAACACAAGTCAAAGTACTTGCAAAGTCTTTAAAATTAAGATACCTAACAAGGTCGCCAAAATGGTTTGACCAAGTCTGGTTTTGCTTAAACCTGAATCAAGCTATGTCGCTCTGTTGTACGTAAGTACAGACCTGTCACCGCTGACTTGATTCTTAAAATTGATTTTCTTATATTCTCTCTGTAAATGGAAGCATGGTTTATGTATTAAGTTAAGATGTATATCTATGGTGGGGACCACAGCGAAATGTACATACGAATAATAATAAAATAAGCTCCTAGATGTGCGTGTAACATGTTTAAGAGGACAAATATACTGATAATCATTTTGAAATAGTTTTTATAAAAAGTGTTTTTAGCATGCCAAGTAAATTTAAAGTGGACAAACATACTGATGATCGAAATAACACTTATTTTTCCTAATAAATTCATGTTATTCCAATATGATCCCTGACCAGATTAAATCAACTCCGTCACCAAAAAGAATGTGTTAATTTTATATTTGTAAATTTGCATTAATTTTGTGTTAATCTATTTTATCTTAGTTAGTTTTATTTTGTGTTAAAGCCAAGTTACAGTTACCTTCAAATTTGAGTACTAAAATCAAAACGCACAAAATCGACAAAATCTCAAAATTTTGAATTTTTTTTCACTAAGTGACATTATGCGTCACTTAGTAAGTGACGCCCCTAGTGACGCTTCGAGTGACGCATATTAGGGTTTTGATATAAATACCCTTTCAAACGACACTCAACTCCATCACTTTCAATATTCAATTAGCGTCACTTCCTCTGACACACCGTCACTTCGCTTGTCTCTTCGTCACTTTGACTGTGCGAGATTTTTCAATTTGTTCGTGGATTTTCAAGCTTTGTTTGTGCATTCGGCCATGATATTCTTGTTCCCTACACTCATCCGCATCTATTGGTACTAATCTTAACCCCTATACTTAAGTATTCATGATTTACACATATGTTAGGGTTACGGGTTAAGGGTTTACTCGAAATCGAACGAATTGGGGTTCGATTCGTATATGTTTGAAGTCATAATTTGTATGTTTCACTTGGTTTATCAATGCGCACCTTGTGGTTACCTTGTTTTCGAAAAACCCCAATTTTTATTTCTTATAATTTCTGGGTTTGAACAGTGACGCGATGATCTTCATCGTTGCGTCACTTCATGCGTCACTTCCAACAAGTGACGCTATTTGGCAATTTAGTAGGGTTACCGTCACTTTCTTCAGTGACACTCTTTAATGCGTCACTTCATTAAGTGACTCCCTAAGTGACGCATATACTTATTTCATTGCTTTGCCCGTCACTCATCTGAGTGACGCCCATCTATGCGTCACTTCCTTAAGTGCTCACTTAGTGACGCCCTTTTCTATACCGACACTTATACCGTCACTTCCTAAGTGACTCACCTAGGTTACCGTCACTATGCTCAATGACGCATAACTTTGTACTGAAACTCCATAAGTGCCGTATCTAATGACGCATGATTTGGCCACTTCACTTACACCAGTGACGCCTTACAGCGTCACTTACCATAAGTGACGCTATACTTGATTTCTGATTTGAACACTGTTTCCTGCGACACTTCCTAAGTGTCGGTAGTGTTCATGCATCACTTCCCAAATGACGCCCAACACAGAATTTTGTTTAATATTTTTTTTTTATTTGTGCTAATTCTATAACAATGTTTTTGGTTATCTTTGTTTCGTATTTTAGCTTACAGATGGCTGCTTTACAAAACTATTATCGTCGCACCAACACCCGTCACAACATTACTGCATTCCTGGAGTCAACGCATGCGAACTCAGTTCCGTTCAGACCGATCATTGAGTTTTTACGACGATCGAGGATTTAC
>OY730198.1:36504135-36670731 GCA_963422505.1 Pseudognaphalium luteoalbum | reverse complement strand
TATTGAGACAGATTCGAGTGATGATGAGGGGCCTGCTAAAACTTCTCATGGAGAATCTAGTTCAACTCATGCAGCGCCTGCTCAGGAATCTGCGTCAGTACCGCCAACTCAAGAGGCATCTGAAAGTGAAACTGCTGAAGAAAGGGCAGAAAAACATAAGCAATGGTGGCCTCAAGGTAGATCTGCAAAACCAGTACCAGTGACTTGCAAAACTTACAAGGTTCGTGGAGATTACAAAGGTTTGATCAAGAGTTGGAAGGTTCATCAAAGGATGTTTATGATTAAGAGAATGGATGGTATTCAGTATTTCAAACTGAGATTCAGTCAATTGAGTACGCTGCCAAAGGGGGAGATCGACAGGTTAGCTCAGTTAAACTTGATTAACCCTGTCAATGATGATTATGCTGATTACATTCAGAGGACATTGCGTCAAGAGGTTAGAACTAAAAGATACAATAAGTTGAAGCCGACGCTGGGAACAAAGTATACTTACAAGAAGAAGCTGGATCCTACAACAGGTCGCCCTATGGTTAAAGTTCATTATCCACCGGCTTACTGTCAGACCGAAATACCTCTGGAGCAGGTTCCTTATGATTTTCTATGAAGATTTGTTTATTGGGAACTTGATCCACATACTGGTGAAGCAGTGATAGTATTTGTTCCTGATTCAGAGCCGCAACTAGAATTTGGGGGTATTTGGAATTTGAAAAAGGTTGCGTTTCGAGTTTTTGATCCTATGAGTTTGATAAATATTCATGAAAAAGATTTGAGAAAACTCTTCGATAATAGGATTCGGGTTAATGAAAATAACGAATTCAACAAGAAGCTTGCAAGTCAATTTCAGAAGGTTGTTGAAGTTTGTGTTACCTATGGAATACACGCAGATGGGAAGTTTCCTGCGAGTTGGGTTTGATCAAAGATTCTTGAAGATTTTTTAAGACCAAGCTGCTGACAAGGGGGAGTTTGTTGGTACATTTAGTGTATCAGTCAGTTGGTCTATCGAGTTGTAAGTGTCGGTAATTAATTGTAATAGAAAAGTCATTTCTGGGTTAGCGACACTTAGTTTGGTTTAGGCGACACTTGCCTTAGTGACACATAATAAAATTAGGTAAGTGACGCATAAAGGCGGCCACATGCGACACTAGCCAAGTGACGCATGTCTGCCGATTTGTGTTAGTATATAAGCAAACCTATGGGTTTCTAGCTAGGGTTGACGAAACCCTAGCACCATTTGTCGACTAAACTCACTTGTAAACAGTTCCAATACGTTCGTTAAGCTAATAAACTCGTTTTACTTGATTAATCAATTGTTTCGGTTTGAGTTTATTATTGTTTCGTGTGATTGTTTGATTCCGCCTTACAATCATTGTCAACCATCACTTAGATCCAATAGGTCTTGTTCTGACAAAGGGGAGTTTGCTGGTACATTTAGTGTGTCAGTCAGTTGTTCTATCGAGTTGTAAGTGTCATTTATTAATTGTAATAGAAAAGTCATTTCTGGGTTAGCAACACTTAGTTTGGTTTAGGCGACACTTGCCTTAGTGACACATAGCGACACTTAGGTAAGTGACGCATGAAGGCGGCCACATGCGACACTAGCCAAGTGACGCATGTCTGCCTATTTGCGTTAGTATATAAGCAAACCTACGGGTTTCTAGCTAGGGTTGATGAAACCCTAGCACCATTTTTCGACTAAACTCACTTGTAAACAGTTCCAATACGTTCGTGTGACACCCGTCAAATTAGGGCTAGTAATTAGTGCCTAATCAATAGTTAATACATGTAATTAGTTCTGTGTTAGGCTAATTAATGTATCAAATTATATATTGATGAATATATACAATTATGCGATTTGATTAAATCGTACAAGTTTCAAATCGAAGGTATTTCGATTCAATTAAATACGGACGTTGGTGAAACAATTTTATTAAATAATATAACATTATTTAATAACACTATCTTTCCCAAAATATTATTATTTTGATAATAATACTTTGTAATTAATTCGTATCGTACAAACAACAGTACGCGATTTAGAATCCGTACAACGAACGCACAAATTGAGATCCCTAAATTAACGAATCATCTACATAAATGTTTTTCCAAGTATTTTGAAAGAACACTTCAAGTGAAAGTATTGAAATTTAAATCGTTACTTAAAAACGCGTAATAAACGTTTAAACACCAAACCGAACGAGAAAACGAACACCGCACGAAGCACAAATCGAATAAATAAGAAAAATGACCAAAATACCCTTTGTGGGCCCCCCATGGCCGGCCGCCTCATCCCCCATGCACCCCATGTGCCACCACCTCTCTTATTCTCCTCTAACATTTCATGCAAACCACTTACTTATGTTTTCCACTCACATTTACATGCAAATGACCATTTCTCCACATTCTCACTTCTCTCTATTCTCTCCACTCCTCATTCTCTCTCAAAAACTGAAGGAAATCAGTCCTTGATCACCACCAACTCACCACCACAACCACCATAAACTACCATAGCACCACCACCACAAAAGTCAATATTTCACCAAGAACACTAGCTCAACAACAACTACTTTTTCTCCTCATCTCATCTTCATCAAAATCTTTGTAAGGAAACTCTTTCTTACTTTTATATTGTTTATTTACATGTTATAAAGCTCACCTAACAAGATTATGTCCAAATATAAACTTAAAATACGTTTTTATGAATTTTTCACAAAGAACACACAATCTGTCCAGAAAAACACAGATTACTAAAAATGTCATAACTTGAGTTCTAGGAAGAGTTAGAAAATGCATTTTTTTTTTAAATTTGCGTATTCAAAAGATCTACAACTTTCATGTTTTACGTTTTTACCAGATCCGAACGTATATTTCTCTATTTATCAATCTTTGGGACTGACCTGACTAAAAGCAGAAACTGAACTATGTATGACTAATTAAATTGTTTCTCTATGATCATGGACTTAAGACTCTTGGAAAAATATATGTTAGACACTACACACATAAAAAATCAGTTGATAAAAAGTGTGAGACTTGACTTGGACCATAAATTGGTAAAACATTTGGCGAAATAAACCGACAAAAAGTCGAAAATGTGAAATCTTGAATATTTGGAACTTTTATAAGAACCGACACTCTTGGTGAACTTGGACACAAACCGACAATTTATTTAGACTCTATAAACTGATATTTGGGTTGGGTGAAAGTTTCGGGTCAAACCGAGTAAGTTTGACCAAGTCAACAAAAGTGGCTAGTTTTCGAAAAACTTACTATTTTTGGAAAGTGGTAACAAAAATGGGTTTGGTTGACTTAATTAAGTAACTTGGACCAAAAACTAATTTTAGAAAGTTTCCCGAACGAAAACCGACACTTGGATACACTTGGGCTAAAAATAGAAATATGGCCAGACGCTAGTGTCGCATGACCTGCGACACTAACTGCGACACTACCTGCGACACTACCATAGTGTCGCTAATAGTGTCGCTACTTATTGAAAATTTGTTTGAACATGCGACACTGACCCTAATGTCGCATAACCTCACTGCGACACTGACCTTAATGCGACACTGACCCTAGTGTCGCATAAACTCACTGCGATATTGACTTTAGTGTCGCATGACCTGCGACACTCGCATACACTGCGACACTTACTCTAGTGTCGCATGACTTGCGACACTGACACTAGTGACGCTACTAGTGTCGCTAAAAACAGAATTTATGGGATTTGTTTCTTCACTAAGTATTGAACATGGGTAATCACTTATAACCACACATGATACATAATGTAACAATGTAAACGATGACACATAATTAATGATAATATCTTAAAGAATTATTATTACAAACTTTCACCAACGGGTCGTACACGTTTTTGATAAACCAAGTTGTACAATCAAACATTTGGACATAACAAATTGTTGGACAACAAACATAGATGGTCTGTTGAGACATCTACTCACTCATATAACATTATGCGTTTTGAACGCCCGACAGGTTACAAGTCTTCGGACATCAATTCACAGTTAATCAATTCAAGTTATTTTAATAGACACTCAAGGCTCAGGTGAGTCTCATGGCCCCTATTTTTACTGCTTTTCAATCAGGGGTGTGATTACATTGCTCGTTTTATTTACATGTTGAACGCAAGTACAAATCAATCAAATACTACATGAGTTGTTTTCACTAATCAATTTAAAGCCCTCCACAACATAGTTTGGTAATACATCTGTAGCGTGAATGTTAGTATATGATATCATATAGGATTGACAATCCTCATCCGGGTTAGCACGCACTAACTGGTCAAACGAACGTATTAGCATTTGGGAAGACGAGTGTGGATTAGGCACTCGTAGGAGGCAACTCAGTTAGGTTTCCTTAATTGGACCTGACACTCAAGTTAAGCTCAGACTATGTGCTCATGGCTGTATAACTTTTATTTTGCTTAATTGCATTTTAAATTCAATTATAAAATCTTGCGGTTCATACAAATATATGTTGATATACAAACCTGTGAGCTCACCAGCGTTTCGCTGACCCATTTTAGCATGTATCACAGGTGACCAGCAGTAGGTTGGACTGCTCAATCAAGATCTATTAGCTCGAGTCAGCATGCAAACAAACAGAGATTTTAGCTGCATTATTATATTTTGTATAGATTAATTATGTACTTAAATCTCTTATTTTCAAGCGGAGCTAATGTAAACAATATTTCGATGTAAACTTTTGTTTTATCAATATCAATGTAAAACGACGCATATAGTGGTCGTTTACTATTAATCTTTGTGCTTTGATTATTGATTAGTAACACCCAAATCCTGCTTCCGCTAAATGATAATTTGGGGGTGTTACAGATTGGTATCAGAGCCTAAGGTTATAGTGAACTAGGTTGCATTTAGTGGGCCTAGACTATGACCGTTAGGCAGTATTCCTTATTAAGTATGATTAGGTTCAGTGACTGCATTGTATTGGTTTAATTTAACATAGCTTGATCAACTATGTACAATTAAAAGAATATGATGTGAGACCTGAAAAGAGTCATGACTGAACAGGATACATTAGTTGACTCTGACCACGAGAGAAACCGGGACTCAAACATGTCTGTGTTAGACACTTTAGGCTATTGTGTGATATATATATATATATTATATAAATATAGGCCTCATTCTTTCTAACGCTTTGTCTCAGAATGGCAAACACACCACCCAATTCATCACGCTCTCATCCGTATGGATCGTGTAATCCAAGGGTAGCTAGGTGGAACACCAGGTTGCCTCGAGTTGACCCATACCCCATTCACTTCACTTTGTCAGATTTAGCCACTAGGCTACACCGACACGAACAACGACTTGATACTATGGATATCGAACTCCAAGAAACCAACGAAAACTGGAGACTCACATCACTTGAACGCATCAATCAAGTCTCCGAGGATCATGAACATACAATCAACCACGTGAACACCCTTGACAATCGTCTGGGTGAAACCGTCGAAACCATGGAGGTTGTCCACAATCAAGTGATTGGCAACCGAAACGAAATTTCTGTCCTACAATCAAGGCTGAACCAGTGCGAGACACGTCTAAGGGAAACCGAGGATGCCCTCCGCCTGGTTAGCAGACTTGCAGAATCTGTGGACCGTCTCACCACACTACTGCCACAACTCAATCTACGTCAGGATTAGCTTAGGCTGAACCTGTACTTTATTATGCTTTCATAGGACCTATGTAATTGAACCGGATGTAATAATTCCCGGTACTTTTGTAAAACTTCTAAGTCTGTAACTTTTGAAACCCCTAGCTGGAAATTGTCTGTAATCGTTTGACTTCGTATTATGAATTGACAATTTCTTTCGTTATTTCTACAATATGATTGTTACTCCGTGATGTTGTATATTACCCTTCTTACATATATACATCTATTGTAATTATCATCCTGGTGCAATTTCTTATGTACCTCTCATTCTTTCTTGAAGAATCATGCCGCCAAAGAGGAAAAGTTACAGTGATGCCGAACTTGCTGCTGTCGTATCTCGAGCAGTGGCCGATGCTTTAGCTGCTCGGGATTCACCCCGAAACTCACGAAACAATGACGAAACCCCAGTCAATACCCCAGTCATCAAGCCTTGTTCCTACAAGGATTTTCTTAGCTGCAAACCACTCTACTTCAAGGGCACGGAAGGTGCCATTGGTCTGATCCGATGGATTGAACGTATGGAATCCGTCTTCAACCTCTGCAACTGTGCTGAAGAAAACAAGGTCAAATTCTCTGCTTACACCTTTCAGGAAGGTGCACTTACGTGGTGGAACACCCACGCCAACTCTGTAGGCATCGAAATAGCAAACCAACTCCCCTGGGCTGAATTGAAGAAAAAGCTAAGGGAAAAATATTGCCCTGAAGAAGAATTACATCGATTGGAAGAAGAGTTCTGGCACCTGACTGTGCAGGGAACTGACATCGCTGGATATACCACCAAATTCCAGCAATTTGCACTATTATGCCCGGGTTTGGTTGATCCGGAGGAGAAGAGCATCAAAAGATACATCCGCGGCCTCCCGGAAAATATCCAGGGGAATGTCGCTTCATCCAAGCCAACCACTACTGAAAGTACTATCCGGCTAGCACATGAACTCATGGCAATGGTTATCAGCCGTGAGAAATCCAATACATCTTTCTCCTCCAACAACAAACGCAAATCTTCCGAACACCAAAACAACCAGAACAAGAAATCCAACACCATTCAAGTCTACAACACCAATTCCGAAACCAAACGCGCTTACACTGGGGACAGGCCCTATTGTTCCAAGTGCAACTACCACCACGACGGTCCATGCAGTACTCCCTGCAACAACTGCAAGAAGTACGGGCACTTGACCTGAGATTGTCGAGCCCCCAAATCCAACAACAACACCTCTCGCAACAATTCCAACCAACCCAAATCCTGCTTTGGGTGTGGAGAAACAGGACACTTCAAGAACGAATGTCCTAAAAACAAGAACAAAGGCAACAATAACAACAACACAAATAACAACAACGCAAGGGGAAGAGCGTTTGTACTCAATTCTGGGGATGCCCATCAAGACCCGAATGTGGTCACGGGTATGTTCCTCCTCAACAACTTAACTGCTTCTATTCTATTTGATACTGGTGCCGATAGAAGCTTTATTTCTGATGAGTTTTGCCCACTACTTGACATCACCCCAATTGCCTTAGATGTTAAGTACACCGTAGAACTTGCAAATGGTAAACTCATAGAAACCAATAGTGTGATACCTAATTGCACTTTAAACCTAGCCAACGAAATCTTTTCAATCGATCTTATGCCTGTTGAAATTGGAAGTTTCGACGTCATCATTGGAATGGACTGGTTGTCCAAACATCGCGCTGAAATCATTTGTTATGATAAACTCGTTCGTATTCCTCTCGCCGTCGGTAGAACCTTGGTCATACAGGGGGAGACCGGTGGGACGAGACTAAACGTCATATCTTGCTTAAAAACTCGGAAATTCCTGAGAAAAGGTTATCCAGCAATCCTCGCACACATCATGGAGAAAAAGTCGGAGGAGAAGCGACTTGATGATGTACCCATCGTTCGAGACTTCCCAGAAGTCTTTCCCGAAGAACTGCCTGGTCTGCCACCGCCAAGACAGGTTGAGTTCTCAATCGATCTCGTGCCAGGTGCTACACCCGTGGCCCGAGCACCATACCGATTAGCCCCATCCGAACTTCAGGAACTGTCCACCCAATTACAGGAACTCCTGGATAGAGGATTCATTCGACCGAGTTCTTCACCTTGGGGAGCTCCGGTCCTATTTGTCAAAAAGAAAGACGGTTCTTTCCGAATGTGCATCGATTATCGTGAGTTGAACAAACTAACCGTCAAGAACCGTTATCCACTTCCTCGTATTGATGACCTGTTTGACCAACTACAAGGGTCAAGTATTTATTCAAAGATCGATCTTCGGTTAGGTTACCATCAACTTCGAGTTCGCGACATTGATATCCCGAAAACTGCTTTCCGAACTCGTTACGGGCATTACGAATTTCAAGTAATGCCATTCGACCTAACCAACGCACCGGCTGTATTCATGGATCTTATGAATCGGGTGTGCAAACCGTATCTCGACAAGTTTGTCATTGTCTTTATTGACGACATTCTCATATACTCGCGAAACGAACAAGAACACGCGCAACACCTCAAAACCATTCTAGAACTACTTAAACACGAAGAGCTTTACGCCAAATTCTCCAAGTGTGAGTTCTGGATACAATCCGTTCAATTCCTTGGACATGTTGTTAATAGTCAAGGAATCCATGTCGATCCATCAAAAATCGAAGCCATCAAATGCTGGCAAGCACCCACATCTCCAACCGAAGTACGTCAATTCTTGGGTCTTGCCGGATACTATCGGCGATTCATTGAAAATTTCTGAAAGATAGCTCAACCACTCACAACCCTGACTCAGAAAGATAAAAAGTTCGATTGGACTAATAAACAAGAGTCAGCATTTCAACTTCTGAAACAAAAGCTTTGCAGTGCTCCGATTCTATCCTTACCCGAAGGCACCGATGACTTCATGGTATACTGCGATGCTTCTCATCAAGGTCTCGGTTGCGTGCTGATGCAACGAGACAAAGTTATTGCTTATGCTTCACGACAGCTCAAAATCCATGAAAAGAACTATACCACCCACGATCTCGAGCTAGGAGCTGTCGTCTTTGCCCTTAAAATATGGAGACATTACCTCTATGGCACTAAGTGCACAATCTTTACCGACCACAAAAGTCTCCAACACATATTCGATCAGAAGGATCTCAACATGAGACAACGTCGGTGGGTCGAATTACTTACCGACTACGACTGTGAGATCAAATATCATCCGGGCAAAGCAAATGTTGTTGCCGATGCCCTTAGTCGAAAAGAACGAACGAAACCACTTCGAGTCCGAGCCCTCAGCATAACTATTCATAATGATCTGAACATTCAGATTCTCACTGCTCAACTCGAAGCTCTAAAAACCGATAACATCAAAAACGAAGCCTTGCGAGGCATGGACAAACAATTCGAAATCAATCCTAACGGGATTAGGTATTTCTCAAACCGAATCTGGTTACCCAGTTTTGGAAACCTACGAGACTTGGTGATGGATGAAGCTCACAAGTCCAAATATTCTATCCATCCTGGATCCGACAAAATGTATCACGGCATCAAGGAATTCTATTGGTGGCCGAATATGAAAGCTGAAATCGCTACATACGTCAGCAAGTGTCTTACTTGCTCGAAAGTCAAAGCTGAATACCAAAAACCTTCTGGTTTACTCCAACAACCCAGCATTCCTGAATGGAAATGGGAACAAATTGCCATGGATTTCATAACCAAACTACCAAAGTCATCGAGCGGTTGCGATACCATTTGGGTGATCGTCGATCGTCTCACAAAATCTGCTCATTTTCTGGCAATCAAGGAAGCCGACAAAATGGAACGCCTCACACAAATCTACATCAAAGAGGTTGTTTCTCGACACGGTGTTCCAATCTCGATTATCTCGGATAGGGATAGTCATTTCACATCTCACTTTTGGCAATCACTTCAAAAATCATTGGGTACCCGTCTTGATATGAGTACCGCATACCATCCGCAAACCGACGGCCAAAGTGAACGAACAATTCAAACACTAGAAGACATGCTACGAGCTTGCGTAGTTGACTTCGGTGTAAACTGGGAAAAACATCTACCATTGTGCGAGTTTTCGTACAACAACAGCTATCACACCAGCATTAAGGCTGCACCTTTCGAGGCACTCTACGGTCGTAAGTGCCGATCACCTATCTGTTGGACCGAAGTGGGAGACAGTCAACTCACTGGTCCTGAGATCATTCACGAAACAACCGAGAAAATCTTCGAGATTCAAAACAAACTCAAAGCCGCACGTGATCGTCAGAAAAGTTATGCTGACGTGAGACGCAAACCACTCGAATTCCAGGTTGGGGATCGAGTACTACTCAAGGTTTCACCTTGGAAAGGTGTTATCCGATTCGGTAAACGCGGGAAATTAAATCCCAGATACATTGGACCGTTCGAGATCCTCGAGAGGGTAGGTCCAGTGGCATATCGATTGCAGCTGCCATCCGAGCTCAGCAGTGTGCATCCCACTTTTCACATTTCAAATTTAAAGAAGTGTCTGTCTGATGAGACACTTATCATTCCACTCGATGAAATTCGTATTGACGACAAGCTTCATTTTGTTGAAGAACCCGCCGAAATCATGGACCGTGAGGTCAAACAACTCAAACAAAGTCGTATTCCCATTGTCAAAGTCAGGTGGAATTCGCGGCGTGGGCCGGAATTCAACTGGGAGCGGGAGGACCAGATGCGACTCAAGTATCCTCAGTTATTTGCTGACGCTACTTCAAACACGACTTCAAACTAAATTTCGGGACGAAATTCTCCTAACAGGGGGAGAATGTGACACCCGTCAAATTAGGGCTAGTAATTAGTGCCTAATCAATAGTTAATACATGTAATTAGTTCTGTGTTAGGCTAATTAATGTATCAAATTATATATTGATGAATATATACAATTATGCGATTTGATTAAATCGTACAAGTTTCAAATCGAAGGTATTTCGATTCAATTAAATACGGACGTTGGTGAAACAATTTTATTAAATAATATAACATTATTTAATAACACTATCTTTCCCAAAATATTATTATTTTGATAATAATACTTTGTAATTAATTCGTATCGTACAAACAACAGTACGCGATTTAGAATCCGTACAACGAACGCACAAATTGAGATCCCTAAATTAACGAATCATCTACATAAATGTTTTTCCAAGTATTTTGAAAGAACACTTCAAGTGAAAGTATTGAAATTTAAATCGTTACTTAAAAACGCGTAATAAACGTTTAAACACCAAACCGAACGAGAAAACGAACACCGCACGAAGCACAAATCGAATAAATAAGAAAAATGACCAAAATACCCTTTGTGGGCCCCCCATGGCCGGCCGCCTCATCCCCCATGCACCCCATGTGCCACCACCTCTCTTATTCTCCTCTAACATTTCATGCAAACCACTTACTTATGTTTTCCACTCACATTTACATGCAAATGACCATTTCTCCACATTCTCACTTCTCTCTATTCTCTCCACTCCTCATTCTCTCTCAAAAACTGAAGGAAATCAGTCCTTGATCACCACCAACTCACCACCACAACCACCATAAACTACCATAGCACCACCACCACAAAAGTCAATATTTCACCAAGAACACTAGCTCAACAACAACTACTTTTTCTCCTCATCTCATCTTCATCAAAATCTTTGTAAGGAAACTCTTTCTTACTTTTATATTGTTTATTTACATGTTATAAAGCTCACCTAACAAGATTATGTCCAAATATAAACTTAAAATACGTTTTTATGAATTTTTCACAAAGAACACACAATCTGTCCAGAAAAACACAGATTACTAAAAATGTCATAACTTGAGTTCTAGGAAGAGTTAGAAAATGCATTTTTTTTTTAAATTTGCGTATTCAAAAGATCTACAACTTTCATGTTTTACGTTTTTACCAGATCCGAACGTATATTTCTCTATTTATCAATCTTTGGGACTGACCTGACTAAAAGCAGAAACTGAACTATGTATGACTAATTAAATTGTTTCTCTATGATCATGGACTTAAGACTCTTGGAAAAATATATGTTAGACACTACACACATAAAAAATCAGTTGATAAAAAGTGTGAGACTTGACTTGGACCATAAATTGGTAAAACATTTGGCGAAATAAACCGACAAAAAGTCGAAAATGTGAAATCTTGAATATTTGGAACTTTTATAAGAACCGACACTCTTGGTGAACTTGGACACAAACCGACAATTTATTTAGACTCTATAAACTGATATTTGGGTTGGGTGAAAGTTTCGGGTCAAACCGAGTAAGTTTGACCAAGTCAACAAAAGTGGCTAGTTTTCGAAAAACTTACTATTTTTGGAAAGTGGTAACAAAAATGGGTTTGGTTGACTTAATTAAGTAACTTGGACCAAAAACTAATTTTAGAAAGTTTCCCGAACGAAAACCGACACTTGGATACACTTGGGCTAAAAATAGAAATATGGCCAGACGCTAGTGTCGCATGACCTGCGACACTAACTGCGACACTACCTGCGACACTACCATAGTGTCGCTAATAGTGTCGCTACTTATTGAAAATTTGTTTGAACATGCGACACTGACCCTAATGTCGCATAACCTCACTGCGACACTGACCTTAATGCGACACTGACCTTAATGCGACACTGACCCTAGTGTCGCATAAACTCACTGTGATATTGACTTTAGTGTCGCATGACCTGCGACACTCGCATACACTGCGACACTTACTCTAGTGTCGCATGACTTGCGACACTGACACTAGTGACGCTACTAGTGTCGCTAAAAACAGAATTTATGGGATTTGTTTCTTCACTAAGTATTGAACATGGGTAATCACTTATAACCACACATGATACATAATGTAACAATGTATACGATGACACATAATTAATGATAATATCTTAAAGAATTATTATTACAAACTTTCACCAACGGGTCGTACACGTTTTTGATAAACCAAGTTGTACAATCAAACATTTGGACATAACAAATTGTTGGACAACAAACATAGATGGTCTGTTGAGACATCTACTCACTCATATAACATTATGCGTTTTGAACGCCCGACAGGTTACAAGTCTTCGGACATCAATTCACAGTTAATCAATTCAAGTTATTCTAATAGACACTCAAGGCTCAGGTGAGTCTCATGGCCCCTATTTTTACTGCTTTTCAATCAGGGGTGTGATTACATTGCTCGTTTTATTTACATGTTGAACGCAAGTACAAATCAATCAAATACTACATGAGTTGTTTTCACTAATCAATTTAAAGCCCTCCACAACATAGTTTGGTAATACATCTGTAGCGTGAATGTTAGTATATGATATCATATAGGATTGACAATCCTCGTCCGGGTTAGCACGCACTAACTGGTCAAACGGACGTATTAGCATTTGGGAAGACGAGTGTGGATTAGGCACTCGTAGGAGGCAACTCAGTTAGGTTTCCTTAATTGGACCTGACACTCAAGTTAAGCTCAGACTATGTGCTCATGGCTGTATAACTTTTATTTTGCTTAATTGCATTTTAAGTTCAATTATAAAATCTTGCGGTTCATACAAATATATGTTGATATACAAACCTGTGAGCTCACCAGCGTTTCGCTGACCCATTTTAGCATGTATCACAGGTGACCAGCAGTAGGTTGGACTGCTCAATCAAGATCTATTAGCTCGAGTTAGCATGCAAACAAACAGAGATTTTAGCTGCATTATTATATTTTGTATAGATTAATTATGTACTTAAATCTCTTATTTTCAAGCGGAGCTAATGTAAACAATATTTCGATGTAAACTTTTGTTTTATCAATATCAATGTAAAACGACGCATATAGTGGTCGTTTACTATTAATCTCTGTGCTTTGATTATTGATTAGTAACACCCAAATCCTGCTTCCGCTAAACGATAATTTGGGGGTGTTACAGTTCGTTAAGCTAATAAACTCGTTTTACTTGATTAATCAATTATTTCGGTTTGAGTTTATTATTGTTTCGTGTGATTGTTTGATTCCGCCTTACAATCATTGTCAACCATCACTTAGATCCGAGGCAAGGGGAACTCACAACTGGTATCAGAGCCACAATCTTTGGATTACGTGGTATCGGATCGTAATTTGTTCATTTTTTGATCGATTCGTCATGTTTTTGGAGTTTGATCTTGTTGTTCGGGTGTAATTGGTTGAAGATTTGTGTTTTTGGATGAGTTTTTGTTGGTGCATCTTAGTGTGTCTGTCAGTTGGTCTAAGTCTGTTATGTGTTTGATATGTAATTAAGTTAGTTAATAACTTTTGTTTTAATTACATTTTGTGTTTTGGCGACACAAGGTCTTTGTGTCGCAATAGTTACCTTGGCGACACAGCTTGTGTCGCATGAGTCGGCTTGGCGACACATCTTGTGTCGCATAGACCAGGTTAGGTCTTTGGTATAAATAGGTTATTTCGGCTCATTTGTCAAGGTTGACGAAATTGTGAGATCAGTGAGCATATTGTAAGTGTTATAATTAATATAAGCTGATCGACTTTTGGTATTGAATTGCTATACTTTGTGATTTGCTTTGTTTATTCGTTTAAACGTTTATATATTCAATCAATTGTATTCCGCACGTTTGATTGAGTAAGGATTCGATTAGGTCCGACTACAGGGGTCCTACAAGTGGTATCAGAGCCAAAAATCACACGATTTGGCATTATTGAATCCGTTCTTGATATGTTTCTCGAATAATTGTGAGTATATTGAATTAAAATCTTCATTGAAAGGTGTTCACAAGCTGCTTCTTGCTATTTCTGGAAGATTTTAGGTTTATTTTTCGTCCATCAGTCGTAAATTTTCGTGTGGTTATCGAAAATTTTCGATTTTAGGGTTTTTTGGTCGCTGGTCAGCCGTTTCTGCGACATAAGCTGCGACATATCTTTTGTGTCGCGACTAGGGTTATTGCGACATACGTCTTTCATTAGGCGACACTAGATTGCGACATAAGACTTGGTTTTCTTCCGTCGCTATCTTTTGCGACATAAGACTTGGCTTTCTTCCGTCGCTATATATTGCGACATAAAACTTGGTTTTCTTCCGTCGCTAACTTTGCGACATATCATCTGCGACATATCCTCTGTGTCGCTTAAATCTTTTGCGACATATAGATTGCGACATATCCTTTGTGTCGCTTAAATCGTTTGCGACATAAATTTGTGTCGCATAACAGTCTGTTTTCTTTTTCTTTTGTGTTATTTATCTATTTTGCAGGTAATTCACAATGTCTTCTTCAACACACTCCATTCAATCTGTAGGAGCTATGCTAAAGCAAAACAATGAAGTTGGTTCTGGAAATAAACCACCTATGTTTATGCCAGGCATGACCTATTCTGATTGGCGCCAACGCTTTGAGTCTTATGTTGGATTAAATGATCCTGAGATGATGATTTACTTAGAGGAGAGATATGAGCGTCCTCTAAAGTCAGGAGTCTACAATGGTCAAGCTCCTGAGAAATCGATTAAATCAATGACTCCAGAGGAAAGAAAAGCTTTTGATATGGAGAGAAAGACTCATGCTGCAATTACTATGGCTTTACCTCAACCCATTATGAGACAGTTTAAACATCATAAGATCGCTTACGATCTTTGGAAAGCTTTCGAAAAGAAATGCGGTGGTACCGTCCAATACAGAAAGAAAAGGATAGATTTAATCAAGAAGCAGTATGAGGTTTTTGACATGCTTCAGGATGAATCTCTGGAAGATCTGTGCAGTAGATTTTCCCAATTGGTCACTGAGTTGATTGAAGGAGGTGTAACTCTTGAGCGTAGTGATGTAAACAAGAGATTATTAGACTCTTTACCTAAGAAATGGCACACTAGGGTTCTTTTGATGGAAAAAGATGAAGACATCATGGATATGGAGCTTGAAGACCTTATTGGACATATTGAGGCTGAGCTTCTTGAGATGCAAAGGAAAGAGACTAAGGCTACATCGCATCTCCAAAATCCAAAACTTTATGGAGTTGATGTTCCAGTATCTTCAAGCAGACCTTCTGTCACTGCATTTGTCGCTAGTAATGCTAGTGGAAATGTATCTTCTTGTAATCCATCTGGTTCTACTTATGTTCCGAACTCTGGAAATTCAACTGGGTCTCTTTTTCAGAATTCAGGATTTTCTTCTAATGAAGATTATGCATCTACTTTTTCAGCATTTTTAGCCTGTGCTGGAGATTTTTCCGATGAAGATTTTGGTCAAATTGACCAAGAAGAATTGGAAAGATTAGATTTAAAATGGAATATGGCTATGCTGACTAGGAGGGTGAAGAATTTTTTACAGAAAACTGGTAGAACTTCTGTAAATAATCCAGGTGAGAAAGGTATTGGGTTTAATAAAGGGAAGGTGCGCTGTTATAAGTGTCAGAATTATGGACACTTCGCCCGTGAATGTGAGAAAAACAAGGCACCATCTTCAGGTCTCACCAAGCCTTCACCAACAAAGGCAGAAGAGAAAGCCATGGTGTCAGCTGCGTTCATGCTGACAGAAACTCCATGGGATAACAGCTGGTCTGATGGAGCTGATGATGATGAGAACACTGCACTAATGGCTGAGGTTCATGAGGTAGATGATGAACCTTTATCTTGTGTTTCTTGTATTAAGCTTACTAACCAATTTAACAGGTGTAGAGAGGATAATGAGCGCCTTAATACAACAATTTCACAATTAAAGGAAGATAATGAGATGTTGAAAGAAAGTTATAAGGCATCTGAAAAGAAATTAAAGGCTATTTTTGAAGAAAAGAAAGAACTAAAAGCCAAAATTTTTGAACAGCAAGATGAAATAGGGAGTTATGTAGATATGTTAACTCATGTTAAAAAGGAACTTGCTGACTCACAGGCTGTAGTTCTTAATTTAAATCGAAAAATATCAAATTTTTCTACATCCTCTCTCATTTTTGATGAAATCCTTCAGAAACAAAGGACAGATACGAAAAGTAAGGCAGGACTTGGTTATCACCATGTTCCACCTCCAAAAGATTATCTGCCTATGCCTGAACAGGAAATCATTAAAGATTTTGTGCCTAATGTTCTTCAAAAGGACACAAAACCTGTTAATGTTAAGATAAGTAAGCCTGAGGTTGCACCTAAGTCACAAAAACCTAAAACTAGTATGCCTGAGCAAGTTAACGCATCAACTAGTGAACCTGATCATTTAAAGGTTCAAAAGGTTGACTTAGTCAAACCTCTTGATGTCAAGGCTGAACCATTTCAGCCCAAGCCAAGTGCATCTGTTAAGATATCTGAGTCAAAGATAGTTAAGTCTGCTGTTATCACAAAGCCTGAAAAAGTTGAGGCTAAAACAATTCCTCCAGCCAGTTCAAAGGAGGAAATTGAGATTGAGGATATAACCAATGAAGAATACGGTTATTTGAAACGGAAGAAGGTAACCAACGATCATCATATCTTTACTAGTGAAGGGTATGATGAAATTTATAAAATGAATGGCAAGAAGTTACCCGAACCGAAAAAGAAGATTTTTCAACCAAATAATTCTAATTCTCTTAAAAATTCTTCTAAAATAAACCAAGGTTCATCTGATGCATGTACTCATAAGTGTACATGCTCAACACATCCAACTGTTGGCCGAGTTCCAAGGTTGACTCCTCAATCTCCTGATAGAATTGAGAAACGATCTTGTTTCTATTGCAAGAAACAAGGTCATTTGATTGATATGTGCCCATTACTTGCTAAGAAGTATGCTAGAAGGGGAGATGCACGAACCTCTAAAGCAAAAAGTTTTTCAAAAAATTCAATGAGAGGTTCAGCAGTTCTACCAAGTACTTCTTACAATATTGAGCAAGTTCCCAAACCTAAAAAGGTTTGGAAGCCCAAAGAGTCCCGTTCTGACTCTTCATCTAATAATGATTCATCAGCCAGTGATTTCGATGTGTTAAAAAATAAAATTTTGACTGATGTAATCATTGTGGATGATACCACCGGGTTACCCAAGTCTGTTAAGGCTTGGGTTCCCCTTACTCATTAATTTCTTTATCTTTGATGTCGCAGCAATCTGAACAAGTTCAGAATAGTAGATGGTATATAGACAGCGGTTGCTCGCGACATATGACAGGCGACTTATCCTTGCTTTCTGAAGTAAAAACTTATAATGGAGGATATGTTGCTTTTGCCGGAGATAAAGGAGGAGTCATTACTGGACAAGGTACACTCTCTAATGGGCAAGTGAGTTTTGAGAAGGTTAATTATGTGGAGCAGCTCACTCATAATCTGCTCAGTGTATCTCAAGTATGTGACAAAGAGTACACTACAGCATTCACTAAAACTGAATGTTGTATCTTGAAGCCAGGATTTGTTATTCCTGATGAATGGGTGCTGCTTCGAGCACCTAGGCAAAAGGACACGTATATTCTTGATATGAAGACTGTTGAAACAACTCATCATACGTGTCTACTTTCAACAGCTCCTGAAAGAGAATCACTTTTATGGCACAGACGTATGGGTCACTTGCATTTCAGAAAGATGAATTATTTGGTGAAGCATGATCTTGTGCGTGGAATTCCAAAGCAATCTTTTGGAATCAATGATCTCTGCGTTTCCTGTCAAAAAGGAAAACAGCACAAGAAATCCCATAAGTCAAAGGTGATTAACTCGGTGTCAAAACCTTTGGAGCTATTGCATATGGATCTCTTTGGACCTGTAAGTAAGAAGAGCATAGGAGGTTCTAAATACTGTTTAGTAGTTACTGACGATTACTCTCGCTTCTCATGGGTGTATTTCTTATCTACTAAAGATGAAGTTCCTGAAATTCTTACTTATTTATTTGATAAGCTCCAAAACCTATGCAATCTGTCCATCAAGAAACTGCGATCAGACAATGGTACCGAATTTAAGAATTCTACAATTGAGTTGTACTGTTTACGGAAAGGCATTGAGCATCAATTCAGTGCAGCACGGACTCCTCAACAGAATGGAGTCGCTGAGCGTAAAAACAGGACACTCATTGAAGCAGCTCGTACAATGTTAGCAGATTCTAAACTGCCTATTACCTTTTGGGCTGAAGCAGTTAATACTGCTTGCTATATTCTTAATCGGGTTTCTGTGGTTAAAAAGCACAATAAAACATCGTATGAACTGCTTAATAACAGGAAACCTTCATTACAGTTTCTTGAACCATTTGGTTGTCCTTGCACAATTTTGTATACAAAAGAGAAGGTTGCTAAGTTTGGTGCAAAGTCTAGTGAAGGATTGTTTTTGGGTTTTTCAAATAACTCTCCTAACAAACGAGTGTACAATTTGGCAACTAAGCGTATGGAAGAACATTATGAAGTAACATGTTTTCGTTATACTGAAAATCCGGATGGAAAGGGACCAGCACATTTGTTCAATTATGAAGCTATTTTTGATTCGTTTAATCTGTCTACGGAAGATGATGAAATGGATCAAATGGTTACTTTGCTTCATGGTCTCGATTTATCTTCAACTTCTTCAACGCCATTAAAAGCAACGACACCAAATGTCTCTAATACTCCACAACCTTCTCAATCAAATTCTCAAGCAAATGTTGATATCCCTGAATCATCCACAGGAAACCAAGAAACTTCTTCTGGTAATCCTGAGTCTGATGATGAAGATGAACATTTTGAGAATTCAAGGGAGTTTGAATCAGCACAGGAAGCTGATTTAACAAATTTGGATTCTGTCATTGTGCCTGACAAGATTCCAAGTTCGCGTATTCATAAGGACCATCCAGTAGACAATATAATTGGTTCTTTAGATAAGGGGATTCAGACGCGACATCAAGTTGTTACTGATACACATTCTTTTTCACCTTCGGACTCATCTGAGTCCGCATCTCTTGCATGTCTGTCGATTGAGATTCAATCATGTTTCTTATCTCAAGTGGAGCCTAAACGAATAGATGAAGCTTTAAAAGATCCCCTCTGGGTTGAGGCTATGCAGGAAGAGTTGCAGCAATTCCGTAAGCTGCATGTTTGGGAATTAGTACCATTACCTAAGGGTGCACATCCAACTGGCACTCGTTGGGTATATCGGATTAAGAAAGATGATCGCGGAGTGGTTATTCGAAACAAGGCAAGACTTGTGGTGCAAGGTTTTCATCAAGTTGAGGGATTAGACTACGATGAGGTTTTTGCTCCTGTTGCTCGATTGGAGTCAATTCGGATTTTCTTGGCCTTTGCGTCCTTCAAAAGATTTATTGTTTATCAACTTGACGTCAAGAGCGCCTTCTTATATGGACAAGTCGATACTGATGTATATGTCAAGCAGCCTCCTGGCTTTGAAGATCCGTTGCATCCAGAATATGTCTGTAAACTCAATAAGGCATTATATGGATTGCATCAGGCACCAAGATTATGGTATGAGAGGCTTTCTACTCATCTTGTTAAAAATGGATTCGAACGAGGCAGTATTGATAGTACATTATTCACAAAAAGAGATGGTGAAGACTTACTGCTGGTACAAGTTTACGTCGATGACATCATTTTCGGATCCACCAAAGATTCTATGTGTAAAGATTTTGAGCATCTTATGAAGACAGAATTTGAGATGAGTGCAATGGGGGAACTCACGTTCTTTCTAGGTGTTCAAGTTGAGCAGTCTGCCAATGGTATTTACATTCATCAGTCAAAATATGTAACTGATATGTTAACCAGATATGATTTGCTTAACTGTAAGACCTACGGAACCCCCATTGAAATTAACCATAACATTGGACCGGCCATTGATGACGAGGACTGTAAAGAAAAGGACTATCGCTCCATGATTGGTTCTCTTATGTATCTTACAGCATCCAGGCCAGACATCGTATTCGCAGTGTCCATCTGCTCAAGATATCAAGCTAGGCCAAAGGTTTCTCATATGAAGGCTGTTAAACGAATTTTTGGGTACCTCAAGCATAGGCCAACACTTGGTCTATGGTACTCAAATGAAAAATCGTTTGAACTAACTGCTTATTCAGATTCGGATCATGGCGGTTGTAGTATAGATAAGAAGTCAACAACTGGTGGATGCCAGTTTCTTGGATCTCGCTTGGTTTCATGGCAATGTAAGAAGCAGACAACGGTGGCTACTTCCACTGCAGAGGCTGAATATGTAGCTCCAGCCAGTTGCTGTTCTCAGATTCTGTGGATTCAGCATCAATTGCGAGACTATGGGTTACTTCTTACTCTAACTCCTTTACATATTGATAATACTGCCGCTATTTCCATTACACGCAATCCCGTACAACACTCTAGAACTAAGCACATAGAACTTAGATTCCACTTTATACGAGATTGCTATGAGAAACACTTGATAGACCTCGTCCACATAGATACCCTCAAACAGAATGCTGATCTCTTTACTAAGGCCTTCTCTCGTGCCCGATTTGATGAACTGATCAACATGATCGGTTTGCGCTTCTTTCAACTAAAGAAGTAACTTTTGGACTTGGATTTGTATCTAAAAAAAAAAAAAAAAAAAAAAAAAAAAAAAAAAAAATTATAAACGCAACAGCCACTCTTTATACTCTATAGTATTAAAGAAATGCGAAGTTGCAATATTTATAAAAAGACGTTCAGTTGTGTCTGTAAACAACTAGGAAATGATAGTACATTAGGATGCATGCATAAAATGAAAATTCTAAGGTTTATGCTTGATGTATCAGTAGGTTTATCTAGCATACTTACTGCAGTTTTTATAAACACTAGCTTCATCATATGATGTACTGGTAGGCATGTCACACTGGGAGTTGAACAATTAAAAAGTAATTCTAATAACATGTCTATTTATCATGTGGTCCACATTCTGTGATGTATGACTAAGTGTCTTAAATCCTTAATACCGCTTGGCATGTTTCCATTTTGGTTAAATAATATAAAATACTTTGGGGGTATATATTTCTTGTTTCCTCTGTTGTACGTAAGTACAGACCTGGTCTCACGTTATATATACTTAAAAGTTAAGCAAACGCAAGTCAAAAGCACTTGAAAAAGTCTTACATTATAGGATACCTCACTAGGTCGCCAAAATGGTTTGACCAAGTCTGGTTTTGCTTACACCTGAATCAAGTTATGTTGCTTTGTTGTACGTCTGTACAGACCTGTCACCGCTGTCTTGATTCTTAAAAATGACTTTTATATATTTTATCTATCTTGGAAGATATGTTCTTGTCGAAATTAATGGGATATGTCTATAGTGGGGACCACAGATATTTATTCATACTAACAATAAAAGTTTCGTTCATCACCGTCCATGTAACATGTTTAGGTGGTCAAACAATACCAGTGATCATTTTGAACTAATTTTTATAAAAGATGTGTTAAATATGCTAAGTAAACTTAAAGAGGTTATATACTGATAATCGAAATAACACTTGCTATTTTCTAATACTTGCATGTAATCTTAGTATGATTCCTTAGCAGATAAACTCACTACGTCAACAAAAAGAAATTTAAATTTAAATTTATTTTAGGTAATTAATTTAAGTCCAACTAGTTACTCTTCAAACGAGTTACAAAACTTGAAATTCCTTCTCTGGGCACTGCGACACAAGTTATGTTCTGCGACATAACTTATGTCGCCATTTTATGTCGCATGGTAGGACTGAGGTATAAATACCTCACTTCAGTCGCTTTCTTAGTTTACACTTTATGCGACACAAAATCAAATCCTGCGACATAAAATAACCCCCTGCGACACAAATCCTGCGGCGTTCTTTGATTCTCAATTTCGATCGTTCCGTGTTGTTTCGAGCAATCCACCTCGTGCTTCTCGTTCACTACCTTCCACTCGATCGTTAGGTACTCGTTTTACCCTTTTTTATCGTGTATTTATGTGCTAATCGTAGATATATATTACGGTTTTTAAGGGTTTCGGGATTAGGGTATTTAGACATGAAAACCTCACTATTTCGTGTACATATGACTGTTCTTGTGCTTATGGTATGTTGGCGTACCCTAGGGTATGCTTCATTTTCAAAAACCCTAATTTTTAGGTTAGGGTTTCTGGGTTGGGGTTTGATGTTCGTCATTGCGACATATCTTGCGACATAACGCTTTATGTCGCAAAGTTTCTGAAATCTACTTTATGTCGCTTACCTTTGCGACACATATATTTATGTCGCCCTTGTTATGCGACATAATTTTTATGTCGCCAAATGTCTATGCGACATATCTTATGTCGCTTAAGTACGTTTACAACCTTTACAACCCTGTCTGTCGCATTACCTGAAAGCGACACAATTCCTATGTCGCTATGTTTGTTAGCAATCGATTTTGTTAACTTAGCGACATATTATTATTATGTCGCAACTGGTCTGCGACATAATTCTCTATGTCGCAATTATTATCAGATTGCTGCTTTTGTTTCCAATTCATCTGCTACTGCTAACTGTTTGTGAGTTTTATTTCTATATGATTGCACAGCAATGGCAGATGGTGATATTCTCTGGGAGCCACGTCACAATATTGTGGCATTTTTAGATGACTCAAAGGAAACTGCTGCTCCATACAGGCCAATGGTCGCATTTTTGCGCCGGTCTCGTATTCACACAGCCATTACCGCCACAACTACTATCTACAAGGATCAGGTGGCTCATTTTTGGGAAAACGCGGTCATCAACTCTGAGCTACCTTCTCCCAGGATTATTTATACAGTTGGTGATCGTCAACTTATTATCTCCGAGCAAGTCATTCGGGAATTCTTTCACTTCGGAGATACTACGGAGATGCCTACACTTTACAGCAATGCGTTTATTGCCGGAGCTATGACACGTATTGGCTATCCAGGCGTCCCAAATGACCAATATCGCAAGGCAAATCTGCCTAAAGTCTGGAGGTACTTAATGCATATCATTATTGTTTGCCTTTCTCCACGTAAGGCGGGTTTTGATGGATTTAGTCATTCTACGGCTTCTGCTATGTTGGCTTTGATCTATAACAAGCCCTTTAATTTTTCTGGATACATCTTTCGGGCTATGTTGGATAATCTTCATGCTGGGGATAAGCGTTGGAACCTTTATCCACGTTTCATTCAGTTGTTTCTGGATACTCAGCTTTCTGGTCTTCCACAACATCCTCGTGAACGACTGCGTCAAACTCCAATGAACGTCCGAATCTGAACGGTTTGTGCGTCAGGAGGGAACGCAAATACTAACTTTCCGTTATTTGGGCATATTATCAACGACGCTTATGTTGCACCGCCAAATGACGATTTTTTGGATGTTTTGCCTGCACCTGGGCAGGGTATTCAGGAGGAGGAATTACACCTCCATGATGCTACTATACAGGTTGATGACCTGTTACAGGAAATCGAAGATTTCCAGACTGGGAACCAGGCTGCTCAGCCTAATCTTGATGACCCAGTTAGTGATTCAGATGGAGGCTCTACTCCTCCAACTTCTCCAAGGGATATCCCCTCTGACAATGCGTTGAAAAATATTCAACGCTTTGATCCTCGTAGATACAAACGAATACAACGTCGTATTCGTGCCGGCTCAAGCTATGTTCGTCCGGATATGGGCAAACGACCTCGGAGTACCGCTTTGGATGATGAAGATTGGGTTCCACCTCAGTCTATTCGTCGTACTTCTGAGTCGTCTTCAAGGCCACGGGTTGACATTCCCCGTGTTGAGGTTCCCATTCAACCTTTGCCTTCTGTTATTGAAGATTTGTTGAAAAGAATGGATGAGATGCAGAAGACCATGGATAATCAAGCTACACTGATTCAGTCTCAGGCATCAGTTTTGGAGGGTCAAGCTGCGCAAATTAAAGCGTTAGAAGAACAAGCAGCTTTGGTTCCTGTTTTGAATACTAGGGTCTTAGAATTAGAATCCCTAGCTGTCGTTTCGGGGGAGTCAGGCCTGCGTGCCATAGAAACAACATCCAGGGCTTCTACCGGAACACAGACAGAAAATGTAAATGAAAATGTAAATGTTTCTGATGAAAATGAATTTCTTCGTTTGGATTATTTCTCTGTTGATGATATTCCAGGTCAGCCAAGACCATTAGCTGTAGATTACTCGAATGTGAATTTATCGTTATTTCAGCGAATGGTTAATGGGGAAAGTCAGGTGTCTAGTCCTGAATTTGAAAATAATGATGATGTTGAGATTGAGGAGGAGGAATTAAACAATGATGAATTTTATAATGATGCTCCTACAATCGAGACAGATTCTTCGGAAGATGAAGCAGAGCCAGCTGGAACTCAGACAACTGTTCCAGAAACTTCAGAGGCTTCTGATACTGCTTCTACTTCAACTCTTGAGCGACCGGTGATAAGCTTTATTCCTGATGAATTTATTCCTGTAACTTGCAAGACATATAAAGTACATGGGAATTATACAGGAATCATTAAAAGCTGGAAAACTTGTAGAAATATTCTGATGATTAAAAGAAGTGATGGTATTCAGTATTTTAAAAGCTCATTTAAGAAACTGAGTACGTTGCCAAAAGGAGAAATAAACCGTCTTGCTCAATTAGATCTAATAAATCCAACCAGGGATTCTAGAGCTGATTTTATACAAACGGTTCTGCGTCGTGAAGTGAATAGCAAGAGATACAACTTTATCAAACCGATGCTTGGTAAGAGATTCATTTTTAAGAAGAAACTAGATCCAGTTACAAAGCAGCCGATTTGTAAAATGCGTTATCCACCAGCTGATTGTTTAACTGAGATCCCATTGGAGTCTGTTCCTTATGATTTTCTAAGAAGATTTCATTATTGGGAACTTGATCCGCATACAGGTGAAGCTGTTTTTGTGTTTGTTCCAGAGTCTGAACATCCGGAGAGAACTTCACTGTATGGTCTTAAGAAAGCTCAATTTAAAGTTTTTGATCCTATGAGCTTAATCAACTTGTCACAGAATGACTTGAGGAAATTGTTTGATAATCCAATTCGCTTCAACGTAAGAAATGTGGTGAATTCGATTCTTGCTAGACAATTTCAGAAGGTCGTGACTGTGTGTGTTACGCATGGGATTCATGCTGGAGGCAGGTTTCCAACTGGCTGGGCATAATTGAAGAAAGTTTAAAGACCAAGCTGAAGACACGGGGGAGTTTGTTGGTGCATCTTAGTGTGTCTGTCAGTTGGTCTAAGTCTGTTATGTGTTTGATATGTAATTAAGTTAGTTAATAACTTTTGTTTTAATTACATTTTGTGTTTTGGCGACACAAGGTCTTTGTGTCGCAATAGTTACCTTGGCGACACAGCATGTGTCGCATGAGTCGGCTTGGCGACACATCTTGTGTCGCATAGACCAGGTTAGGTCTTTGGTATAAATAGGTTATTTCGGCTCATTTGTCAAGGTTGATGAAATTGTGAGATCAGTGAGCATATTGTAAGTGTTATAATTAATATAAGCTGATCGACTTTTGGTATTGAATTGCTATACTTTGTGATTTGCTTTGTTTATTCGTTTAAACGTTTATATATTCAATCAATTGTATTCCGCACGTTTGATTGAGTAAGGATTCGATTAGGTCCGACTACAGGGGTCCTACAGTTATCTTACTGAAATTGAGTTGTTGAATAAAGAACTTTCTGATTTAAAAATTGAGTATGATAACTATAAGAACAAAATTTTAGGCTCTTCTTCAGCAACAGTTGTCTATGATGAAATTGTTAATAAGCAAAGGACAGGCGGTAAAAAGAAGGCAGGACTTGGTTATACTCAAGTCCCACCACCTTCCCATGCCGAATACTGTCCTATGCCTGTTAAGGAAGGCACTGAAGAGATTTTAGCCGATTATGCATTGCTTTATGGTATTAAATCAAAAGAAGCTAAGGAAAACAAACAGGCAAATGAGAAAACCAAGAGGCCAGAGTATCCCTTGCCTAAGTTTGTTAAGCCAGAAAGGTCACCTTCCGTTAGTGTTGAAGAGGTAGAAGATATAACTGAAGTGTCTACCATTAAGGTTGAGAAAATAACTGTCAAACATGACTGTTTTAAATGCAAAGGCAAAGTTAAAGTTGATAATGAATCTTTCAAAGTTAAAAATGTTAACAGGGATTCTAAATCTACTAACTCAACCTCGGGAACATCTACTTCAACATGTACACTTGTATAACTGAAGAGTGCACATTCTAAATCTATAACTGAAGAGTGCACGTTCAACAAATGTTCCTGCTAATAGACCTTCTGTGTACTATCCTCCACCGAAACGATTTGAGGGAACTCATTGGAATATATCTTTTGTGGAGCATCATTCTTGTTATCGTTGTGGTCAACAGGGCCATATTATTAGGGATTGTAAGTTATTATCCCTGGATAGGTTTGGTAGAGGGATGCCAAGAACTTCCTCTTTCAGGAATGCTTTTTCAAAATCTTTTTCAAGGCGTCGTTCGTATACGCTTGTATCTAGTTGTGCATCAAACTCTCCAAAACCTATGGCAAGAGTAAACAAAGTTGTGCCTAGTAGACCTCAAGTTCAACACCACAACATTGTTGAAAACAAATCATCTGAACCTAAACAGGTTTGGAAACCCAAATCCACAAACAACGCATCAATGAAATCTTCTGTGTTTTTAAAATATCCTAAACTCATGGATGTGATGATTATGGATGACCATGGACAACCCAAGTCTATCAAAGCTTGAGTGTCCCATAAGTACTAACGTTTAATTGTTTGTGGTGATGCATTCAGTTTCTTGTAAACTAATATTTTTTAGTGACTGCATGGATGTGGATATTGTTGGAAGAATATTATGATGATTGGTGATTAGATGAAATTTCTGAAGTTTCGTGGTGGTAAAAGTGCTAAAAGGCACTTGATTTGACTTGATATGTGATTTTGAAACTTATTTTGGAACTTTTATTTTTATTTGTTAGTTTTGCAACAACCATTCTTTGTACTTTTTAGTATCAAAGAAATGCAATGTTGCGAAATATCTTAAATCAAAAATTACAAATATATGTTTAATGTTTAAGGGGAGTACCTTTGAATTGGATTTTTGAAAAGAATTTGCTGTTCAGGGGGAGTAATTAAAATTCTGATTATTTGGATCAGAAATGTGAACAACAAGATTCTTATTCCTTAAAAAAGATATTGGATTGTGTCTGTAAACAACATGGGAAATGATTGTACATCAGATGACATGCACAAAATATCAATTTTAAGGTTTATGTTTGATGTGTGAGTAGGTTTATCTGGCATGTTTAAAATAGCTTTTATAAACATTAGCTTCATCATATGATGTACTGGTAGACATGATACACACCGACTTCTGGGTTCTTAAGAAGTAATTCTAATACGTGTCTATGATCTTGTGGTAAACACCATATGATGTACGACTAAATGTTTTAATTCCTTAACGTAGCATGACATATTTCTATACCTGAGGTTTATCTGAAATTATTTGGGGGTTTATACTGATTGTTTCCTCTGTTGTACGTAAGTACAGACCTGGTCTCAAATAGTATATGCTTAAAAGTTAAGCAAACACAAGTCAATGAACTTGGAAAAGTCTTAAATCATAAGATACCTAACAAGGTCACCAAAATGGTTTGACCAAGTCTGGTTTTGCTTAAACCTGAATCAAGTTATGTCGCTTTGTTGTACGTTTGTACAGACCTGTCACCGCTGACTTGATTCTTAAAAATGATATTCTTATATTCTCTTTGGATTCGGAAGCTATGCTCATGTCTGGGTTATAGGGGTATGTCATAGGTGGGAACCACGGAGAAATATCCATACTAACAATAAAAGGTTAACTCACAGACCCGGATGTAACATGTTTAAATGGACAAACAATACCAGTAATCGTTTTGAAATATTTTTTATAAAAGGTGTTTTAAGTGTGCTAAGTAAATTTAAAGTGGACAAATATACTGATAATCGAAATAACACTTACTATTTCCTAATAATTGCATGTTTGTCTGATATGATCTCTAAGCAGATCTAAAACAATCCTATCCCCAAATTTAATTTATTTTTATTCTTTCTTTGCTTTTCCTTTATAAAGAAAATACAAAAAGATCTTATTTCTATGTTATTTTCTTAAAATATCACATATCTTGTTAAAGTCAAATATTGAAGATATAAAGGATGTCAGTTATTCTCCAAAGACTGTGAAGATAAACTCTATCGGAGAAGCTGTTGATGATTGAGAGATGGTCACATAGTTTGAAGATCTTATTGTATGATAAATTTATGTTAGTCACATGAATTTGGACATCAAGATTTCTTTGAAGACCATGCTATCTCAATGGGGGAGATTCCGATTGTTGAAGACATGAAAGATTTTGTTAATGAAGAGTAATTGAAGACTTATTTGACAAAGCTGCTGACATGGGGGAGTTTGTTGGTGCATTTGGTGTGTCAGTCAGTTGGTCAAACGTTTGTAATTGTCAAAGTCAATTAGTCTGCGTATGTATAATGTTTAGTGTGTATACGCGAGTCTGTAAATGAATAGTGAAATAGAAAATATACACAAATTTGTTAACATGTGACACTTAGGTCAGTGTCGCAGTACACTTAGCTAGTGTCGCATGGGTCGGCTCCTGCGACACTTGGCTAGTGTCGCAGGTAGGTCATGTTACACTATAAATAGAAGAGTTATATTTCAGTTTTAGGGTTAGCCTTTGTGATAAGTGTGTGAGCCATTTTCAGTGTGTGAGAGAGGAGAGAAACGAGTTTGAGTTTGTATCTTGTAATCTTGATTATTCAATTGTGAATATATACAAAGATTATATAGAAATCGTGTGTTCGTGATTCGTAAACGTTTATATATTTGATTGTTTGATTTCGCACCTACAATTGATTGAACGATCCGATCAGATCTACGCTCAAGGGACTTTCACCGTGCTCATTGACGTCGAAGTTCACAAGTATATTGTTTGTAGACGCATACGTTCTAGCAGCCATATCTGTAATCTGAAATTACACAAACAACAATTAGCTTAACCTAACGAACATTAGTTAATTTAAACTTCAGCGTATTATGATCAAGTGATCATCAAACATCTAAGTTTACTATTAACTAGTACCTTAATTTACTGAACATAATTGAACGATTAAGCAGACTTAACTTTTCAATTATAGGCTTTAAAATGATATTAAGTTCGTTAGTTACAGGTGAAAATTTGAATTATCATATCGCCGATGAATATCGGGACACGCCGCTCGACTACACTATGAGTCAGAAGACTTTCGATATGAAATAACCAAACATTCGATTATTACACATATTTAACTTATAAACAAAAGTTCTTAAGTCTAAACGTGTATAAAGAAAGTAACTTGTAGATTATTTGTAACCGTAAAGTTCTTAAATCGAAAACAAGTTATAATCCAAAAATTATAAATTTAACTTTATTTTACAAAGTCAACCAAAGTCAATGAATTAATTCCGGTTTGCAAAGTCAAATATTGTTAAATTTAAATCTCAGTTCGTAAGAGTCAACGAAAGTCAACATATTCAACTCGCTTCACAGAGTCGACTGCGAGATGAAGCTCAGTTCGCAAAGGTCAAACAGGTCAACGAAATGAGTTTAAGTTCGCATTGTTCAACGAGAGTCAATGAACTCAAAACGATTCACTTCTGTCAATGCGGGTCAACCATTTGGTTCGCTTCGCAATGGCAGACTGCGATTCGAGTTCCAATGGTTTGAGCTCACTTTGCAGGATCCTGTTGTGAATCGAAATCAATCGTTAAATTCGCTTCTCAAGTTCAAGCTGCGAACCTAGATTGAATCTCGATTCACAGGAGCATTTGCGACCTCAATTCAAAATTAAAAGCAATGATCGAACAAGTTAAAACACAATTAAATGATTGAAACACCTTCGTTATGTATCATTAAGCATTTCTTAAAGGTTTCAAGGTTTACTTTTCAATAATTTAACCTAAATCCGTGAAACACTAAACCGAAACATACGGAAACAAAGAGTAAACGATTAAACGCAAATTACAAGGTGAAAATTGATGAAACTTACTTCAAATGATGTGTAATCAAAATGTGTATAAGTTCCATGAAGCGTAAATCCCTTCTTCTTGCTTGAAAATCGAAAATCACACAGGAAATAAACTCGTTTCGGATCGCAAAAATTCACTTCGCTTAGGGTGTTTTGGTCGGTTCGCATAATGTGTGGAAAGTGTGGGGGTTTGACTTGTTGACTTGTCCCTTTTATACTCTAAGCTCGATTCGCAGGTTTGACCGGTCAGCTTCGCAAGATTGACCAAAATTGTGAATATAGCTTTAAATATAAATTGAACTTCTATTAATTTTTACAAGTAAAAAATTTTAAATTTCCATTGCGTTTTTGTCACATTTATTCAACACAGAACAATAAATTGCAGTTTAACTTAATTCCAAAGGATAAACAATACAAACTATAAAAATAAAACTTTATTAATTTATAACACAAAAGATTACAAAATAAAAATAAACGTAAATGTACTTAATAAACATAAACCAAAAAATCCTATGCTCAAATGATTAAAAGTTTGTCTGCTTAGGGATCATATTAGAAAGAATAAGCTATACTTATTAGATTGTAATAAGTCTTAAGACGATTGTTAGTATCTACCTTATTAGATTGTTAGTATACATACCTCATGATAAACACAATATAATAACAACTTAACCAGTAATAAACTTATATTTATAAAATTATATCTTAGTTACCTGTATCCACACGATATAACGCATTATTGAAAAATAACTTATTATTTATGTAGAACTTGTTATTCACGAAGGTGAACGTTCATATCTCTTAGACAGTTCAAGAAGATTACCGATATTATGATCCACATAAACAAATTATACGCAGATTTCTGAACAAACCTTTTATTGTTAATGTGAACAATATCTAATGTTTTTCACTATACAACATACTGAAGAACTCAAGTAAAACACATAACACTTTATCTTTTAATTGTAAGGTAGAAGTTACTAAATGACGTCCTTTAGAAGCATATAACATACACTTGACACTAGATACTTTGTATCTTTCATATGTAAGGTAGAGGTTACTAAATGATGCTCTTTAGAAACAAATAACTCACCTTTTGAAATTTAGATACTTTGTATCCTAATTATTTTGTCGTTATTTTAGATAACAGTGCATGACAATACTATCATTCAACAATTAAGACTTAAGTCATACATTATATAGCAGCTCACTAAATATAAGACACAAGAAAATTAGAACTTCTTAACTGCTCAGAAATCTTAGCATAATTGCCTACCAATATATCGTACAATGAAGCTGACTAGACTTAAGTCATTCTTATCACTTGTTTTGTAAAAAAACAAGTTATAGTCAATGGATATAGGTGTATAATAAGATAAATATAAGTATAGTCCTAGTTAAAAATCATTATCTTAGTGTGACTTATAGAAATCTACTAACACATCATACTTAATACTTAAGGTGATTATTCTTAAGCTTATTCTCCTAATGTACTATCATGTCCCAAGATTTTGCAGATAAAAACTTAAACAATTTCTGAAAGAAACTACTTTTGTTCTTTTATCGGAGGCGATTCCCTTAAGGTAACAATCAAATGAATGCCATATGCCTCCTTTTTTTTTTTAATATAAGACATAAACGAAAAATTTACAACTAACTATTACATATCCTTTTGGAAGACTAGTTTTAATTGATTCCTCATTCCATTCAGTTGAACCAATGTCTCAAAACGCGTCATGTCAAAAGCTTTTGTGTACAAGTCTGCCAAGTTGTCCATGGAAGGAACCTTGACTAACTTTATAAGCTTCTTTTCAGCAGTCTCTGATTAAATAGTGATGAATATCAACGTGCTTCATCTTGCTGTGCTTTACAGGATTATTGGTTATTGAAATGGTGGATTCATCGTCAATCATCATCGGAGTGTTGGTAAAATTTAACCCATAATCTCTCATTTGTTGTTGAATCCACACTACTTGAGAACAACAACTGCCAGCTGCAACATACTTAGCTTCACATGTAGAAATGGCTACTGAGGTTTGCTTCTTGCACTGCCAAGATACTAGTCTTCCTCCTAAAAACTGATATCCACCAGTAGTAGACTTTCTATTCTGATTGCATCCTCCTTAATCAGAATCAATATAAGCGATAAAATCTAAGTCTCCTCCAGTCGGATACCAAGCTACGGTTTCCCTCTGAGGTAACAAAAGATTCGTTTAAAAGCTTGCATATGAGACTCTTTATGAGTAGCTTGATATCTTGTGCAGATACATACTGCAAACATTATATCAGGCCTGGATGCAGTAAGATACATTAGTGACCCAATCATGGCCCTATAAAGAGTCGGATCCACATCTTTGTCACTCGATGTATCCAGACCAAGTCCGTGATTTTCTGGAATAGGAGTGTGATATACTCGCGTTTCATCCATCTTGAATAGTTCTAAGAGTTCGTATGTCTACTTTGATTGATGAATGAACATCCCATCTTCTTTTTGATAAACTTGTATTTCTAAGAAGAAATTCAACTCTCCCATTGCACACATCTCTAACCTTTTTCTCATGACTTTCTCGAATTCTTGACACATATTTTCATTGTAATCCTAAGAAGAAATTCAACTCTCCCATTTCTTCGATTGATAAAATCCTAAGAAGAAATTCAACTCTCCCATTGCAAACATCTTTTCATCAGAAGACCCAAAAATAATATCATCAACGTATACTTGAACAAGCAGAAAGTCATTCTTTTTCCACTTAACGAAAAGTGTACTATCAATTGAACCTCTTGTAAATCCATTATCAAGTAGGTACTTTGATAGTGTCTCATACCATGCCCTAGGTGCTTGATGTAATCCATATAGAGCCTTATTCAAACGATATACTCTATCTGGATAATCTGGATCAACAAACCCCGGTGGTTGAGAGACATACACCAATTCTTGTACTTTGACATACAAAAAGGCACGCTTAACATCTAATTGGTAAACTTTCATCTCCATAAAGGATGCAAGTGCTAAGAACAACCTAATTTCTTCAAGCCTAGTCACTAGTGTAAATACATCAGTGTAATCAATCCCTTCTTCTTGATTGAAACCTTGAACCACTAAACAAGCTTTATTGCGAGTAACAATACCCCATTATTCACTAGGAGGTAAATCAACCAACTCCTAAACTTTCATCTTTTCAAACTGGGTCAATACTTCTTGCATAGCTTCTACCCACGAGCTTTCTTTTAGCGCCAATTGAACATTTTTAGGCTCAACTTGTGAAATAAAGCATGCATAAAGACATTTATTAGTGATCCCAGTTTCTTTAATTGACACATACAAGCTGGTGTATTCAGAAGTACTAGCTCTAGCTTGACTCCTGGTTAACATAGGAATATCTTGATCACCAATGATGTTTTCCATCGGACGATTCTTACTTGTTTGAGTTACTGTTACTGGCTCAACATGTATCTCATCATCAAGATTGGTGCCAATCTCCTCCAGTGGTGGTATATCCTCATCGTTACTGTACATCTCATCAGAAGTTATTCTTTCTCCCAATTCCCTTGTAGGAGTAAAGATAATATCCAACACCCTTTGATTAACTTCTAACAACTTTTCTTTCTCTTAAGGTTTTGATCGCGCCCAAACGGTCAGTCGGGTTTTCACCCCGTCGTCGGACCATCCGTCGAGGTGCGGATCAGCGAAGTTTTAAAATTTTGTTTTATGCTGGGCCTAAGTATACTAAAGCTATGGATAAGTATAGCGATAGATATGACCTAGGGTCGTTCTTCAAACTACAACGGGCATGGGATCTAGGACCTTAGTTATCTATGAAAATTTAGCTGGGGTTTTAAAAGAGATTTTGGTTTGTTTTGGTTTTAACTAACTACTAATTATCTAAAATTAAACTAAATTAAAGTAAAATGGAGTGGAGGTGGCAACTAGAACTTATAGGTGAAGCGAGTGTTTACTATGATAATTACTCATGCTATTTAGGGGTAGTTAATGAGATAAAGCCTTAGTTAAGATGACATTAATATTTCCTAATAAGCCATAACTACTAGCCTATTATCTATCTAACGTAGAGTTGTCCGCAATCAGATAAATAATATGTCACATGGATAACAGTTATGGAATGTAAACTACACCGGAAGTTGTCCCAAATGTAGCAACCAATTTAACCAACAACCATCCTCGAGTCTTGTCCCCCAATCTCGGACATTTGAGATATCCGAATCATGGCATGAATTGTTGAATAAAGAAAAACATGAACAGGGGTTTCCTACCGGGACAAGTTGGGATGGCCTGGTCTAACGGCTGATTAAATTGTTCATCATTATTCCATATAAATCATTTTAACTATTCTATGCATGTTAAACTGGCATATGCAATTGATAAATATTCGAAAACCTAATCATGTAACTAATCAGCATAACAGACACTAGCATGCAAACCCTAAGCAACAATCAAACAAGAACATGCAGAAAGGCAGCATAACAGGGATCAATTTATGCAGAGTAATGGGGTACATGGTTAAGTCACAAGTGTCCCGAAAGTTCTCTCAAAGACACTTGTTAAATGGCCTGAATCTAATCTATCTCTAATCCTACGCTCCGTGTCTCCCTCCGGTAATATTTCAACCAGGAGAACACCGGCCATGTCGAGTTCAACGATCATCAGACACAGAATAATTAGTGGCATACAACTAGCAATTGGCCAAGCCTAGAAGGATGTTACTAACCACAGCATAAGTTGGATAGATAAACATTTGAGATTCAATTCATAGATTCAAATATAATTCAACCGCATACAAACAGAGTAACAGCATGAATTAAGTATAACTACCCTAGCATGGCGACTATCATAGCAAACACAGATTTCTCTAGCTAAGCATGGTAATAATTCTAGCAAGTAATTCTAAACAAGTATAGCAATAGCACAACATTATTTAAAATAACAAGATAGAGATTATAATAAAACCTGACAAAGCGTTACTAAAAATCGTGCGACACCGCAGTCTCAGAGCACCTCCATACAATTAAGCTACTAATCTACTAGCTTAACTAATCTAATTAACTACTAACTAATTTAGAGAGAGAGTAGTGAGAGAAAGTGTAGAAGTGAGGTGTGGAGTGTGTTGGTGTGTTGAAATGATGAAATGAGGCTTGTATTTATAGAGATCGCACAACCGTATCCGTAGACCGTATCCAAACCTCCAAACGCACAACCGTATCGCAAAGGCGAATAAAAATCACATTTTTATCACCCAAACGCACGATACGGCTGAGCTGGACCGTATACGGCTGAAGTGGACCGTATACGGCTGTGCATAGGGTGAATACGGCTGAACTGGACCGTATACGGCTGTGCATGGGCCGTATACGACCTGCACAGACCGTATACAGTCTAGGTCCAGCCGTATACGGCCTGGACCAGCCGTATACGGCCTGGTTCAGCCGTATGCTGGTTCCTCGGTTCTTCGTTTCTTCGTTCGGGCGTAACTTCTTCGTCGTTTATCCGTTTTGAGCGTTCTTTATATCCACGCGTTCGTATTTTCCTAACGAAGAAAATGACATAAGTTAGAGGTCATAATTCTTTGTATGGCTCAAAAAGTGCTAGAACGAGTGAACGAGAATGCTCATGATCGTATTCGTCAGATTTATCGTGTTTTTCGATGACTTTTGAAACATTGTCTATATTTTAGCCCATGTGACGAGTTTTAATGATAAAGTATCTATTTTGATTAGTTTCATCACATATTGGGCTAAAAAGGTGAGATTATTGCACGCAAAAACATGACTTTTTGCTTGTTATCAAATATCCCACACTTAGACATTTGCTTGTCCTCAAGCAAACTTACCCTCTTAGAATTTGCCATAAAAACAGTTTTTTTGATTTCCAGCCACAATGAAGAATTCACACAGATTGGAAACAAGTATTTGCCTGTTAGATAAATAATAGGCGTCCATACGACGTATCTAAGAGTTGTTCAAGATGATTCACTTAGGCAAACTTTCAATTCTCAAAATTATGGAATATACACGACTGGGCGATCTCACTGGTGGTCACTCAATTCACTCAAAGTGTATCGGGGTTCCTATTATCCTAAGCCAAATGAAAAATCGCTCAAATACCAGTCGTGCAGCACTCGTCGTCATAGGCTAGCCCGAGGATCAAATCTTCATCACTTAGACAGGGACGGTACTGATTATCCCAGGACATTCAAATGGGCTGTAATGTTTGGTGTGGGTTTAAAAGGGTATGGATAGATTTGGGGGTATCTAGGTTTCTAAGGGTGTTTGCTTATCTTGGGACTTTCGAAAAAAAGTTTTTATCTAGATATCCTTTTTAATGAAAACGGAAACGGATAACAGTTTTGGGGGATAAGATAGCTATTTTGACTTCTATCTTTAAAAACACATAGAATGATATTTCTTTTGAAGAGTCGAGTTTTCGAGAGAGTCGAAGCACTTAGCTTTATTTCAGCTATTTTTTTTTCTTTTTGTTTTCTTTTCTATTTCTATTTCTATTTTTGGGCTTAGATTTTTCTTGCCAAGAAATTTCTAAGGGATTTTCTTTTATTTCCCTTCTTGAGATCCCTTCTTATTTTCATTTCTCAATCCTTTGATGATTTTTGAGTTTACTTTGGTGCCAATTTTTCGCACCACATGACTCTCGATTAATTCTATATAGATCAATAAAACGCACACGAGAAGTTTTAGTAAACATTATTTATGATTTTTGGAGTGAAAGCAAAAAGGAGTATCCAAATATCTCTTTTTTTCAAAAATACTAAGATAAGTTTTCTGGTGGGTAGGGGAATAAGGGGTTTAAAAAATTTGGGTGAATGAAAGAAAGATAGGCTAAGGCTCAACAAGGTTTTCTAAGCGGATCATCAACACTAAATTTGAGTGTTGGAAGGGTTTTTGGCTTGAAAAGATATGTAAAAAGGGGTTTAAATCCTAAGGAATGTCAAGGTCCTCTAATCGTACCTATGTCACGTATGACACCTGTCAATGTGATCTCGAAATGTATACCTGGGGCAATTTCTAATTCAGAAATGCGTGCACCGGTCACACACAACAAATGAACAGTGAAGCATTTAAAATGAATGCTTATAAGGCTCAAATTCCTCACCGCAAAATTGGGTTATATGTGTCCAGTCGTGCGATGCCCGTCTTAGATCCTCATCTTAAATTGTTTAGAATCCGTCATGATTTCAACCTTATATTTACCAACTTTTGAAATACTTGTAAAAAAAATCTGTATTCATTCTTGAAAAACTCATTGGTCAACTGAATGAATGACAATTTCACTGTCGAAGTTTTAACCAATTTGCTTTTATTGTGACTAGAAAAAGTTTAAATTTTTTTGAAAATTTTGGCAAAATAAGGGTTGAAAATTTATTTTGAGGACTAGCATGTTTCTAGATCAACTTAAACAGATGTTTTGACAGACGAGAGATATACCGCTATCCCACACTTAGAAATAAACATTGTCCCCAATGTTTCTACACTAAGTAGGGAGAAAATCCCACACTTAGGGTTTTGGTTTAGGAAAAATGTGAATTTAAAAGTTATAAGCGAGAGGGATCCCACACTTTTAGATTTAAGTGGTCAATAGGCATATCGAAGTTATATTAAAGTAGGAAGAACGGGTTTAGGAGAGAATCTTCCATACGGACAGTGGGTACTGGATGTAGGACCATATTCGTGTAGGGTTGGTGTAGATAATTTGCTGGATTTTGAGGACCAGACTCTTTTCAAATCTCATCCAATTCCTACGAAGATAAGGTCTGCAATGTCATAAAATACCATCATAATCATCAGTTTAACAACATAATAGGTCTAATGAAAAATAAAGATATCTAAAGATAAAATAAGCTAGAAATCGTCTAGTAAATCATACATGTCTGGATCAAATGCTGCAAGTGCGTCAGGATCTGGATCTGAAGTACGTGATAAGGCAGCAGTGTGATCAGACACCATGGGTGCATCAGTGGGATTCTGAGGTGGCCTAGAATAAGCAACAGTAGTGGGAGGAACAGTCTGTGGTGGGGCAGCTGGGAAGAAGGAAAACGGTGTAAGAGTTTCGGCAGTCCCATTGCTTCTCTGATCTCGGACTGAGAGCTACGCTGAATCGAAAGCTCACTGAGCATCGCCCAAGTCACTATCGGATCTGAAGTGGTAACTCCGAAATCAAAAAGTGGGGCAGATACAGGAGCAGCCTGAGCATGCTCATCAGTCGTGGTGGTCGTCTTCTTTCTTTTTCCTCTGCGGGTCCTCTTCTTTTGCTATTTCTGAATAGCTTGTCCTGAGGTCTCAGCTGAAGCGTCCATCCTGAAACATAAAGATAAACAGGTAATGCTATAGTTTTAAAATGGGTATACAAATGCAAAATAATCAGATGACTTCGAGAAATGTTTGTTTAGATGTTAAAGCTTTGCGAGGTCATCTGTTCATTCGCGTTTGTATACTATGAATAAAACTTATCTGATGTATATGTAGGAGTGTAGCATTTTCAGATACTTGGGTTATCCTGCATCGTTAGTTTAGGGATGATAATACTAAAGCAAAAAATAACTAAGAAATAAAATAAGATAAGCAATGGGGTGCCTCCCAAGAGCGCTTGTTTAGCGAGTCTCTAGCTTGACTCCTTGTACCTACTAGTCAGCTCAAGGTGGTTCAAAGATTTAGACTTCCTCACCAGGGGGAAAATCTTCGATGTAGTGCTTTAAGCGATGGCCATTTACTTTAAAATTACCGTCCGGGGCTTCTAGTTCGACTGCTCCGAAGGTAAAGAATTTTGATATAACAAATGGTCCGCTCCACCTTGATCTGAATTTGCCGGAGAATTTCTTGAAGCGCGAATTGAAGATAAGAACTTTGACACAATTATTGTGTCGCATACATTGACTCTGCGACACAATCCTTGTGTCGCATATACAGACACTGCGACACAATGCTTGTGTCGCAAGATTACAGAAAATTGTAATTAATCTAAATCTAAAACTGTTTTAATACGTAATTACAATATCGACACAATTACAGACTGAGACCAACTGACAGACATACATTGATGTATCAACAAACTCCCCCGTGTCTTCAGCTTGGTCTTCAAAAAGTTCTTCAATTTGCTTCAGTCTTCAAACCCATCCGGGTGGAAAGTTTCCACCAGCATGTACACCAAAAGAGAAGCATATATCAACGATTTTCTGAAATTGCTTCGCCAGAATTGTGTTGAACTCGTTGTCAGGATTGTAGCGAATACGACTGTTGAACAGTTTCTTCATGTCATCCTTTGACAAGTTTATCATGCTCATCGGGTCAAATATTTTGAATTCTGCTTTTGGTAAACTCCACAAAGAAGTAGACCCAGTTTGAGGCACAGAATCAGGCACGTAGACAAGAACGGCTTCGCCGGTGTGAGCATCCAGTTCCCAGTAGTGAAAACGTTTAAGAAGATTGAAGGGAACAGATTCCAGCGAGATCTCATGCAGACACTTAGCCGGAGGATAGTGATTTCTGACGATTGGCTGATTTGTCTTTGGATCAAGCTTTTTCTTGAAAGTAAAACGTGTACCCAGCACAGGTTTGACATAATGATATTTCTTTGATCGAATCTCTGCCCGCATGACTTTCTGAATAACTTCAGCTACTCCGTCTTTATGAGGATTGATCAACTGAAGCCGAGTAAGACGAACAAGATCATGCTTTGGCAACGTACTCAATTTCTTCAGAGATCGACGAAAATACTGAATACCGTCACGTCTCTTAATCATCAATCTTCCCTTGCTTACCTTCCAACTTTTTATAAGTCCGGTATAATCACCGCCAACCTTGTACTTCTTGCAGGTAACAGGAACAGGTGCAGGATTTTTTCCTTTCGGAAACCAGTTATCTCTGATAGATGTTTCCTTGTCAACAGGAGTACCTTCAGATGTATCCTGTGGAAAGATGTCATCGTAAGTTGCACGAACAAGAATCTGTGATGAACTGGAAGGCATAGGCGATTCATGAGCAGGGGCAGCTTGAGCAGTAGATCCAGGTACGTAATTAAAAGCAGGCCCTGACTCGTCGTCTGAAGAATCGGAAACCACAACACCTTCTTGAGGATAAACAGGCTGATCAGCATATTCTTCATCTGGTCCAAGCTCTTCTTCCTCAACATCAATATCATCATCAGCATTAGCAGCCTCACAGTCAAAGGACTCTTCAGGCACAACATCGTCTTCGTCAACCGCAGCTTGAAAGTATGTCAAATTACAGAACGTGTAATCTACAGCTAACGGTTTCGGTTGTCCTGGTAACTCAAGAATATAATCCAAAGAAAGTGGAGTTTCATTAATATTGGAATCATTTACATTATCAGGGTTTACATTTTCATCGCCCTCGGCGGAAACCCTAGGTGTTGTTTCTAAAGCTGGTTGGCTCATCTCCCCCGAAGCAATAGCTTGGGTTTCCAGTAGCAAAATCTTTGACTTCAGCTCTTCGTTCTCTTTCTCCAGGCGAGAGATTCTTGCATCCTGAGCTTCAAACACTGTCGATTGAGCTTCCATATCATGCTGCATTTTATCAAGTCGCTGCAGGAGCTCTTGAATGATAGCCGGATGAGGATTGATCGGTGTGTCGGTTCTGGGGAGCTCAGAGGATGTAGATGTAGAGGTGCGAGAGCGTCTGGCCAGAGAATCTAGAATACCAGTATCAGAAGAATCTCGAGGCCTTTTACCTCGGCCGGAGGATTCAGGAGGTGGAGAAGGAGGCCGATAGGCATCGATTTCACGATCGAGATCCACAAACTCCTGATCCACAGGATCTGGCAAAACCTGCGGTTGCAGAACTGGCGGTGGTTGTACTTGTGGTTGTTGAGCTGGTGGCGGTTGAACTGGCGGCTGAGAAGCTGGAGCATTGAACTGCTCACCAGGAGGACCAACATAAGCAGGGTCCACAATATGTCCGAACAGGGCAACCTCACGTTCCGGTGCCTGACCCTGCTTGGCAAAAGAGGTACAAGTGGTGTAAATCCGGGTATTCATCGGCGTCTGCTTGAAAGTGTGGAGAGCATTCACCGGAAGACCTGGAAGAAGATGATTCAGCAGTAGCTGAGTGAATCGAGGATACAAAGCCCACTTGTCACGGGTATCCAGTGCGTTGTTGACAAAGCCCCTGAAGATATAACCAGAGAAGTTGAAGGGCTTGTTGTAGATTAACGCAAGAAAAGCTGATACAGTCGCGTAACTCATTCCCTCGAGGCCTGCCCTGCGGCTGGATAGACAGACAATCACAATGTGAGCAAGATACCGCCAAACCTTGGTCATATAGGTCTTCTTGTACTGGTCAACGGGAATATCCTGATAACCGATCGATCGCATTCCCTGAGCAATAGCAGCAGCACTAAACTGAACAAGCATATCTGGGTTGTCCCCAAACTCAAAGAAATCCCAAATCATCTGCTCAGTAAAGATGACCTCTTGACCTCGAACCCTAGAAATAATACGAGTATCCTGTTCCTCCTTGTTGACCACAGCATTATCCCAAAACTCAGTAACGTGGTCCCGCAAAATCCGTGTATCAGCAGTAATGGCTTTATAGATTCGAGACCGTCGTAGAAAAGAGATCATGGGTCGATATGGACGCGACGTCTCAACAGCAGTGTTCATGAAAGCCACAATATTGTGACGCGGTTCCCAAAAATATTTCGTCACAACAATTTCAGGAAGTGGAGCAGCTTGTGCAGGTTGTTGATCAGCCATATCTGGAAAAAAAATAACAGTAATACAACAAAAACTCGAGCTGCGTTAGCGTTAGTACACAAAAATAATCGCGTTTTATTTTACAAATGTTCTGCGACACAGTAGTTGTGTCGCACAGGAGAGATACGACACAATAATTGTGTCGCAGAGATATACTACGACACAAGGCTTGTGTCGCATGACACGTGTCACGCGGACAACATTTCCCTTGCATTTAGCATTTATTGAGAAATTAATCTCGGATACGACATAAGGTACGACATAAGGCTTGTGTCGTATGTTATGTCGTAGAAAATACGACATAAGCAGTTAAGATCAATACGACATAAAACTAACGAATCTATGCGACACAACGACTATGTCGTATGTTATGTCGCATTGATGAACACCAAACCAACCCAGATTTAATTTTGAGAAAAATTTTGGGGTTTTCGAAATCTAACCATACCCTAGGGTTCGCAAACAGTAGGGGATCAATAATATACGTCTATCTAACCCTAGAAACCCCTAAACCCTAATTAATTTCGAGTTTAACCCGAAACCCTAAAAGCCGAATAGGTACGGTCAAATTCACGACAAATTAAACGGTTAACACACGAAATAAATGTACCTAAGGATACGCGAAGGGATGAAGAACAGGAATCGAGCAATGAAACACCGAAAAAAGCTTCGAAATAACGAACCCGATCGAAAACACAATAGTGTCGCAAAATCGCACTTGTGTCGCAAAATCGTCTTTGTGTCGTATAGTTTGTGTCGTGAAAGTATATGAAAACGTAAATGGTTATGTCGCAAGGTTTGAATAGTTAACCCGAAATGCATACGACACAATATACGACACAGCGGTTGTGTCGTATACATGGGATACGACACAATGTACGACACAATTCTTGTGTCGTATAAATGGAATACGACACAATGCTTGTGTCGCACAGAAAACAAAGCAGATTTTATCGACATAAAATTCGATTTCGAATCCGATTTCGATTTCTTTTGATTTTAGAATTTTCGCAAAGAAGACGATTTGTGACTTAAAAATAAAGATAAAGTAAAAATAAATACAAAGATAAAAAAAATATAACAAAGACATCTAAAAGCATAATATTTTTGGTGACGGAGTTGTGATTATTCTGGTTAGGGATCATATCGACATAACATGCAATAATTAGGAACAGTAAGTGTTATTTCGATCATCAGTATATTTGTCCTCTTTAAATTTACGTGTCATGTTAGAAACAGTTTTTATAAAAATTATTTCAAGACGATTATTAGTATATTTGTCCACTTTAAACGTGTTATACGCACATCTAGGAACTAATTTTTATTATTCGCATGCATATTTCTCTGTGGTCACCACCATAGATATACATCTTAACTTAAGACATAGACCATGTTTCCATTTTACAGAGAGAATATTAGAATATCAATTTTAAGAATCAAGTCAGCGGTGACAGGTCTGTACTTGCGTACAACAGAGCGACATAGCTTGATTCAGGTTTAAGCAAAACCAGACTTGGTCAAATCATTTTGGCGACCTTGTAAGGTATCTCAATTTTAAAGACTTTGCAAGTACTTTGACTTGTGTTTGCTTAATTTTAAGTATATATAAACGGAAACCAGGTCTATACTTACGTTTAACAGAGGAGACTGTCAATATATACCCCCAAATAATATCAAATAAACTTCTTTCAACGAACACATGTCTAGTATAAGTAAGAAATTAAGACACTTGTCATACATCTAATGATGTTGTACCATTTGAAATAGACATTTAATTGTTAAGCTTCTTAAGCAGTTTCAAGAAGTGTAGTATAACAAGCCTACTAATATATCGTATGATGAAGACAACGTTTATAGAAACTGTTTTCAGCACGTCAGATAAATCTACTGACACATCCAAGATAAATCTTAAAATTCCACTCAATGCAAGTTACCCGATGTACTATCATATCCCTAGTTGTTTACAGACACAACTTCAACGTCTATTTTAAAAATATAGCAATCATTGCATTTCTTATATACTAAAGAGTATAAAGAGTGGCGATTGCGCTTTTTTTTTTTTTTTTTTTTAATAAGAGAAAAACAGATAAACTGTACAAAAATCAAGTCACAAATCATTTCTTAAGATCAAAGGAAGTTATCCCTATCATTGCTACTAATTCATCAAAGCGAGCACGCGAGAATGCTTTTGTGAATAGGTCAGCTTTTTGCTTAAGGGTGTCTACATGAGAGAGGTCAATTAAGTGTTTCTCATAGCAATCTCGTATGAAGTGAAACCTAATCTCTATGTGTTTGGTCTTAGAGTGTTGAACTGGATTGCGAATAATAGATATAGCAGCAGTATTATCAATGTGAATAGGAGTCAAGGTAAGAAGTAACCCATAATCACGCAATTGGTGTTGAATCCACAGAATCTGGGAACAACAGCTCGCAGCAGCAATGTACTCAGCTTCCGCTGTTGAGGTGGAAACTGTGGTTTGCTTTTTACACTGCCAAGACACCAATCGAGAACCGAGAAATTGACATCCTCCTGTAGTTGACTTTTTATCCGAATTGCAGCCACCATAATCAGAATCAGAGTAGGCAGTGAGAGCGAAATCCTTCTCATTCGAATACCATAGACCAAGTGATGGTCTATATTTGAGGTAACCAAAGATTCGCTTCACCGCCTTCATGTGAGAAACCTTGGGCTTTGCTTGATATCTGGAACAAATAGACACAGCAAACACAATATCTGGTCTAGATGCAGTGAGATACATCAGCGATCCTATCATAGATCGATAATCTCTCTCCTTGCAGTCTTCCTCATGTTCAGCAGGTCCGAGCTTGTGATCTATTTCGATAGGAGTACCATATGGTTTACAGTCATGGAGGTCATACCGAGTCAACATGTCATTGACATATTTGGACTGATGAATGTAGAGACCTTTATCAGACTGTTCAACCTGGACACCGAGAAAACATTTAAGTTCTCCCATGGCACTCATCTCAAACTCGGACTTCATGATCTTCTCGAAAACTCTGCACAAAGAATCATTTGTTGAACCAAATATTATGTCATCCACGTATACCTGCACAAGTAACAAATCCTTTCCAACCCGTTTGATGAAGAGAGTGCTATCAATTTGGCCTCGTGAAAAGCCATTTTTCGTGAGATGATTTGCCAACCTCGCGTACCAAGCTCTAGGAGCTTGATGAAGACCATATAAAGCTTTGCCTAACTTGCAAACATAATCAGGATGATTTGGATCTTCAAAACCAGGAGGTTGCTTGACATACACATCCTTCAGAACCTCTCCATATAGAAATGCGCTCTTGACATCGAGTTGATAGACCCGAAAACCTTTAAATGTCGCATAAGCCAGAAAGATGCGAATGGATTCCAATCGAGCAACTGGAGCAAACACATCATCGTAGTCCAAACCCTCAATTTGAGTGAAACCTTGAACAACTAACCGAGCCTTATTCCGAATAACTACACCTCGGTCATCCTTCTTCACGCGATATACCCAACGAGTACCTATTGGATCAACATCTTTGGGTAAAGGAACCAAATCCCAAACTCCAAGCTTTTTGAACTGATTTAACTCTTCTTGCATAGCCTCAACCCAGTACGGGTCTTTCAAAGCTTCAGTGATTTTCTTCGGTTCAAGCTAGGATAAGAAACATTCTTCTATTTCTTCTTCAATACAGGCAAAAGAGGCAGTTGAAGATTCTTCACGAGATTCATTAGCAGCTACTTGACCTCTAGTTAAAACGCCTTGTTGAAGTTCACCAATGATGTTATCAGTGGGGTGGGAAGAATGAATTCGAAGCTGAGGAATCGGATCAGGCACAATGATCGAATCCAGATTAGAAGGAGCGGCTTCTGAATGTTCAATAGCAACTGAGTTATCAGTGGCACAACTTTCATGTTCAACTGGTAAGATGATATCAGTTTCAGTTAGAGGATTGGATTCAGTAGCCATCTGGTCAGCGTCGGAGGGAATATCATCATTGACAATATTCTCAGGTGGTACAGCTCTAGAGGTTGAAGTAGAAACTTCAGAAGAAAGATCTAAACCATGAAGTAGAGATACCACCTGATCTTCTTCACTAAATTTGGGAAGATTAAAAGAATCTACCAACTTGTCATACTCAAACAAGGATTCCGGTCCCTTGCCCTTTGGAGAATCAGTATACTTCATGAACCTTACTTCAAAGTGTTCCTCTATTCTCCCAGTAGACTTGTTGAAAACTCTTTTATTTGGCGAGTTCACAGAATATCCCAAAAATAGACCATCGATCGCTTTTTCATCAAATTTCCCAACAGAGTCCTTGGTAATTAAGATCGTGCAAGGACACCCAAAAGGTTCAAGAAACTTCAAGTTTGGCTTGCGATTATTCAGCAATTGATAACATGTTTTGTTTCGCTTTTTAACTATGGAGACCCGATTTAACACATAGCAAGCAGTGTTAACAGCTTCTGCCCAAAAAGTAGTAGGCAGATGCGCGTCAGACAACATGGTTCTTGCTGTCTCAATGATTGTCCTATTCTTCCTTTCGGCTACTCCATTTTGCTGAGGAGTACGAGCAGCGCTGAACTGATGAAAGATTCCCTTTCGAAGACAATACATTTCCAACGTTCTGTTCTTGAATTCTGTTCCATTATCGCTGCGAAGTTTCTTGATTTTCCGATTACACAGATTTTCAAGTCTGTCGAACAAGTAGGTTAAAGTATCAGGCGTTTCATCCTTTCCCACTAAGAAATATACGCAAGAAAATCTTGAGTAATCATCAGTAACAACTAGACAATACGACTTTCCTCCAATACTTTTCTTATTCACAGGACCGAACAAATCCATGTGAAGCAACTCCAATGGAGATTCAATAGAATTCACCTGCTTAGACTTATGGAACTTCTTGTGTTGTTTCCCTTTGAGACAGGAAATGCATTCATCATCTATTACAAATGACTTTTTAGGCACACCTAACACAAGATCATTATTAATAAGATAATTCATTCTCCGAAAATGAATATGTCCCATTCGTCTGTGCCAAAGCAGTGAATCTTTAGAAGATGCTTTTGATAACAAACAGGTATGCTCCTTGGTAACCACAGTATGCATATCCAAAATGTACGAGTTGCGTACACGAGGTGCTCTCAGTAACACCCATTCCTCGGGAATGACAAATCCCGGCTTCAAAATTAAGCATTCAACATCTGTAAATGCGGTAGTGAATTTCTTGTCACAGACTTGTGAAACACTGATCAGATTGTGTTGCAGTTCCTCGACATAATTCACTTTATCAAAAGTCACTGGCCCGTTAGAAAGAGTACCCTGACCAGTTATGTTACCACCTGTATCTCCCGCAAAAGCAACATGTCCTCCACGATATGGTTTAACATTTGACAGAAGAGACATGTCACCAGTCATGTGCCGTGAGCAGCCACTATCCACGTACCATTGGCTGCTTTGTACATGTCCTGACTGCTACAGCACAACATAGGGAATAGGTTAGATAGAAATGGAGACCCAGGCCTTTACAGACTTGGGTTCTCCAGAGACCTCATCAATAATAACTACATCAGCTAAAACTTTGTTTTTCAAGATATCCGATGTATTTTCTGATGTAGTATTATTTGATGATGAGACATTTGATGACTCTTTAGGTCTCCAAACTTTCACAGTAACAACATTAGGTTGCTTATTAACAATGTTGGGCTGTTTAACCAGTGGCTTACTAGGCCTAGCAGTATTAACTTTTGGGATAGAAGTTTGAGAAAGTGTACCCTTCTTTGAAAATGATTTAACAGTTGAATTTCTGTAAATAGAAATTTTGGGAACACCTTTTGAAAACTTCTTCCTCAAAAGCAATGGGCATTGATTAATCAGGTGACCCTGTTTCTTGCAGTAGAAACATGATCGTCTTTCCCTAAAGGTTTGGTCGTTACAGTCTAGAAATTGAGGTGAGATAGACAACTTATGTGAGCATGTGAAAGTGGATGTCTCAGAATGTGAAACAGAAGATTTAACAGAATTCTTGATTGATTTGTCATTAGTATTCTTTAAACCTTTTCTTTTAAGTTCAGCCTGAGTCTTAGCATTTCTTTGAAAACTTTCATCAGTTACCCTAGAATTAATAGTGTGATGTTCGGGCTTAATATCTTTCTTTTCACATTGAGACACACACTTACAAGGAATATCCTCAATCTCAACCTCTTCTTCAATAGTTTGTAAGGGAGCAGGCTGAAAACTACCAAAGGGGGTGAACTTGACAGTTCCTGAGGATGCAAACTTAACAGGCTCAAAAGGCTTCACTGGTTTAGCCTTGATTATTTTAGTTTTCTTTCTATCATGTCTGACCTCTATGTCAGCTTGATAAAATTCAGGCAGCTTAACAGCAGGCAAACTAACAGATTCAACTACAGGCATCTCTACTTGCTTAACAACAGGTTCATTAACTGGCAGTTCAACAGGCTTTGTATCTACTAAAGTAGTGGGCACAAAATCTTTAATTTCATCCTTAGACGGTCTACACAAATTTACATCTAAAGATGGAGGCGGTTGATTATGATAACCCAAACCGGACTTGTCTTTGGCGTTAGACCTACCCGTCTGCAGAATCTCGGTAAAGACCATGGATGAAGTGTTGATATTCTTGAGTTTTCGTTTGTAATCAACTACTTCGGCTTGGGAGGCAGCCAATTCTTTTTTTAAATGAGCAATCATCTTTAAGTAACTGTCAATTTCATCTTGATTACTGAAAATAAGAGCTTTTAACTCTTTTTTATCTTCTATAAATTGATTAATGTTACTTTCAAAATGTTTCTCATTATTTTTCAAAACTTTGTTTGCCTCCATCAAGTTCAAGATATCAGACTTCAAGTTGTTATTATGTTCCATAAGCCCATTTACTTTACCAGTTAAACTAATACAAGAATCACAAGAGAATGATGCAAATTGTACCTCATTGTTGATGGCCATGAAGCATTGCTCTTGAGCCTCATGAGCAGAGAAATCATAAGCATCACCATCTTCAATCAATAATGCAGCCTTAGTAGTAGTATTCTCAATCTGTTTTGGAGCAACAGATGGCTTTGTGAAACCAGTGGCAGGCTGTCGACCTTTCTCACATTCTCGGGCAAAGTGTCCAAGATTCTGACACTTATAGCACTTGACTTTGCTTTTGTCGAATCCCATAGATGTTCGATCAGCAGCATCTTCAAGAGATCTCTTTCCAGTTCTTCTTAGATAGTTCTTGGCTCTGCGAGTAAGCATAGCCATATTCCATCTAATGTCTATTCTTTCTAACTCATCTGGATCGACCTGATTGAAATCTTCATCAGTCAGTTCTAAGGTACTTACTCTCTTAGAGAGAGTCTTCATAAGATGACAGAAAAGCAGTGAACATTGCAGCATGTTCATCTGTTGCAGCTGAAGAAGGAACAGACGATGATGAACAAGGTTTACTTGAAGAAGCAGTATAAGTGGGGAGGGCTGAAAAAGTTCCTACACCAGGATTACTGTAAGAAGAAGATCTCTGAGAATTAGCCTCAGATGAGATGAAAGTAATTCCACTATTACTTGATTCTGATGTACGAGCAGTAGATCTTGTTTCCTTCTTTTGAATATCCAAAGCACCAGCTTCAAGCTTACCAACAAGATCATCCAAAGACAATTGCATTGTCTTAGGATCATTTTCCAACAGCAGAACTCGCGTTTCCCAACTTGGAGGAAGAGCAGCTAAAGCCTTTTTATTAATCTCAGAATTTTTTAGATTATATCCTCCAGCTTGTAGTTCGTTTACATTACGTGTAAATCTACAAAGCATGTCTCTGACCGTCTCATTCTTCTGGATATAGAAATAATCAAACTGAGTTTTGACTAATTCCAGTTTGCTCTCAATGAACTCTGAATTGCCACTAAATCTCTTCTCAATTGCAATCCAAAGATCATAAGCGATTGTTTATGGAAACATATCCAGAACATCAGTTGGGAGTGACATAGTAATAGCAGAATGAGTCTTGCGTTCAATTTCCCATGCTTTTCATTCTTCTGGAGTGTATGAACGAATGGGTTTGGGTGGAGGAACTCCCATGTGTTCTCCAAGAGCAACAGGTGCAACATATCTTTCAAGAAGAGCCAATTCCATGACAGGATCAGTGAATAAGACAAAAGATATAAAACGTTGTTTCCAAGCTCGATATTCCATCCCTGGTGCAAAATAAGGAGGTTTATTTGCACTACCGATCGTAGCATTATGTTGTAAAACTGCATCAACGCTTTGAAGAGACATGTTGAAAATCTGCAAGAAAAGTTAGTAGGTAACCAACAAACAAGCTGAATTTTTGTCTAAGTCTGGAAAAATGCGACACAGTGGTTGTGTCGCAAAGGATCAATACGACACAAACGTTGTGTCGCAGAACTTAATCCGACAGAAGACAAAAATGCGACACAACCGTAATGTCGTAAGTTATGTCGCAACTTGTGTCGTAGACTAGTCAAGGTCAAAAGAGATTATGTCGTAGGCTTATGTCGCACAATATGTCGCAGACAAATTAATGTCGTATGATTGTGTCGCATGAACAGTGGATACGACACAAAATTGTGTCGCAAAATCACGCATGCAGACAGCCTAGAGCCCACCAAAATTTCAACTTTCAAAAACCAACTTTGACTTCTAATCCCCACACTTTCTAGCAGACCAAAAACAATATTTTAACCCTTAAAGTATTTCACCTTTCTAACACAAATCCATATTTTAATCACAAAACAATTTCAACTTTCAAGACAAACACAAGTCTTTGAAGATTAGAGACCAAAATATGGCTAAAAATAACCTTTTAAACCAAGAACACTTAAGAACACAAAATATGAAAATAATGATTTTTTAGACCAAAATCTAGAAAAAGCTAACTCGAAACCACAACTCAAGAGTATGCCGCTCTGATACCAATTGTAGGTTCCGTACACGGACCAAATCGAGAAGCCTAAAACTTGTATGTAGATGCGGAATTAAACACACAAGTTATGCTAGATATTTAACAAGTAAATGACCAAAACACAAAGTGTAAGTTTATATAAACAATCAACAAGTGAGATTACATACACTTTAACTAGACACACAAGGATCTAAGCAACACAATATATGAGTTTTCTACAGAGAGTTTCGTAGTGTTGTGTGTGAGTGTTTGTTGGTGACTAAAACAGAAGCTGATAAGCTCTATTTATAGTCTGATCCAAACTTCATGCGACACAATCCTTGTGTCGCATAGATTGTCACTGCGACACAATTATTGTGTCGCATACATTGACTCTGCGACACAATCCTTGTGTCGCATATACAGACACTGCGACACAATGCTTGTGTCGCAAGATTACAGAAAATTGTAATTAATCTAAATCTAAAACTGTTTTAATACGTAATTACAATATCGACACAATTACAGACTGAGACCAACTGACAGACATACATTGATGTATCAACAGTTGTTCGTGGAAGAGTAGTTAGGCGGTGCTAAAGGATTCTTCATTTCAGGTAAGGGAAATAGCAGCTCTCCGGAAGGTGCTGATTTGTCAGAGATAGCCGAGCAGAGTCCGATGTTGTCCGGGCAAAGTCTTCTTTTGGTGATGACAGTGCTGGAGAAAAGTTCGTAACTGCTGATTGCTAGAGTCTCCTCCAAATGCTCATCATATATTTCCTGCATGGCATCCACAAGACCAAGATCTTCTCCCATAGGGTGCTTCATCAACTTATCGATATTAAAGGTGACTTCCTCCGCTCCGACCCTTAGTTTAAAAGATTTTTCGTTTACATCTATCACAGCCTTGGCAGTGTTTAGGAAAGGTCTACCAAGGATGAGGGGAATGTGGGCATCTTCCTCAATATCCATAATGACAAAGTCAACCGGGAAGATAAATTTACCGACTCAGACCATTATATCTTCAGCAATTCCTTGAGGGAGTTTAACTGATCTATCAGCTAATTGGATGATCATTTGAGTTGGTAGCAGTTCACCTAATCCTAGTTTCTTATAGAGAGAGTAAGGCATAAGATTGACACTAGCTCCTAGGTCAGCTAAGGCGTTACTAACTTGGATATTTTGAAGAAAACAGGGAATAGTGAAACGGCCAGTATCTCCTAGTTTGGGTGGAAGGCCATGTAACATGATTGCTGAGCATTCAGCATCTATTTGTCTTAATTTTTCCTTATTTGAAATGAGTTCTTTGAAAAACTTAGCACAGCTAGGCATCTCTACTAAAGCGTCTAATAGTCTAACGTTTAAGTGCAGGCTTTTAAACATTTCCAGATATTTCCCAAATTGTGCTTCCTGTTTCTGTTTCTTAAGCCTACCAGGGAAGGGTATCCTAATTCGTGGAATGATTTCTGGGGCTTTAGGTGATACTGGATCTGGTGCAGTGACAGGGGTGTCACTAGGCACTGGATCAGTGGTCTGTTCAGAGATAGGAAGTTGATTTGAAGAATTATCTGAAGACTTCTCATTTCTGGTTTCTTTACCTCCTCTAGTGATGACCATGATTCCTCCTTGGTACTCAACTTTTAAAAACAGTTGATTAAGACTGACTTCCAGGTTTTTGATCAAATCTTCTGATATTTTAAGTAAAGCATCAATTTTATCTTGAAAATCTATTACTTGTTTGTTTATGTTCATTTGATCAACTATAAAATTAGTCAAAGTTTCATTATAGTGTTGTTGAGAATTTACGGAGGAATCTGACATATTAGAGGATAAAGGTTGCAGAAACTGAGTATGTGGGTTATTAGTTGGCCGCTGAATGAAAGGTTTAGAATGAAAGTTCGATTCAGGGTTTTTAACAGTAGTGACAAGAATTTCTTCCGTACCTTTACAAGGTTGAGGTGTAGAAGATTGAAGATCCTTGAAGACTCTGGAGAGATTGTCCACTTGAGCTTGCAGAGCTTCAAAGGATAGGCTTGAAGTATTAGTTACTTCCTTAGCCGGTTCGCCAAACTCCCAGTCATGTTGATGCATTGATATCATCTCAACTAGCTCCCAGGCTTCTTCAGAAGTATGTGACATGAAATTTCCTTGAGAAGCAGTATCGAGGGTTGACTTGTGTTGAGGAGTCAGACCATTGTAGAATATGCCGATTAGGTTCGTCTTACCCATTTGATGATTCGGACATCTGTTAAGCATTTTCTTAAATCGTTCCCATGCTAGATAGAATGACTCATTGGTTTCCTGTCGGAAACTAACAATATCATCCTTGAGCTTGGTTTGTTTGGAAAGAGGGAAAAACTTAGCCATAAACTTAGTAGCCAACTCTTCCCAAGTATGAATCAAATTGGGTTCGAGTTCATCAAACCAGGTTCGAGCACGCGAAGATAAAGAATAGGGAAAAAGATATAGTCGGGAGACTTCTCTCGAAATCCCTGATTGCTCACAGGAATCAGAAAGATTGATGAATCTAACCAAATGTGAATTTGGATCATCGAGCGGAAAACTGTGAAATTGGCAGAAGGTTTTGAGTAACTTGAAAACGCTAGGCTTAATTTCGAAGTTTTCGTCGGGTAGCACGATAGGTCCTCCTCTTCCCTCCAGTAGTGGTGCACAGGTCGAGGCGAGAGTAATACAATTCGTCATAGCTGATGAAGTTCGGGTTTGGTAGAAAAGAGAGTTTTGGAAAGGAAAGAACAGAAAAGGAACTTTCGGATGATATTGATCTTCCGAAAGGATTGCTAAATAACTAAGACAACTAAATTCCTAAACCGGTCGTTGTAGTCCCCGGCAGCGGCGCCAAAAACTTGATCGCGCCCAAACGGTCAGTCGGGTTTTCACCCCGTCGTCGGACCGTCCGTCGAGGTACGGATCAGCGAAGTTTTAAAATTTTGTTTTATGCTGGGCCTAAGTATACTAAAGCTATGAATAGGTATAGCGATAGATATGACCTAGGGTCGTTCTTCAAACTACAATGGGCATGGGATCTAGGACCTTAGTTATCTATGGAAATTTAGCTGGGGTTTTAAAAGAGATTTTGGTTTGTTTTGGTTTTAACTAACTACTAATTATGTAAAATTAAACTAAATTAAAGTAAAATGGAGTGGAGGTGGCAACGAGAACTTATAGGTGAAGCGAGTGTTTACTATGATAATTACTCATGCTATTTAGGGGTAGTTAATGAGATAAAGTCTTAGTTAAGATGACATTAATATTTCCTAATGAGCCATAACTACTAGCCTATTATCTATCTAACATAGAGTTGTCCGCAATCAGATAAATAATATGTCACATGGATAACAGTTATGGAATGTAAACTACACCGGAAGTTGTCCCAAATGTAGCAACCAATTTAACCAACAACCATCCTCGAGTCTTGTCCCCCAATCTCAGACATTTGAGATATCCGAATCATGGCATGAATTGTTGAATAAAGAAAAACATGAACAGGGGTTTCCTACCGGGACAAGTTGGGATGGCCTGGTCTAACGGCTGATTAAATTGTTCATCATTATTCCATATAAATCATTTTAACTATTCTATGCATGTTAAACTGGCATATGCAATTGATAAATATTCGAAAACCTAATCATGTAACTAATCAGCATAACAGACACTAGCATGCAAACCCCAAGCAACAATCAAACAAGAACATGCAGAAAGGCAGCATAGCAGGGATCAATTTGTGCAGAGTAACGGGGTACATGGTTAAGTCACAAGTGTCCCGAAAGTTCTCATAAAGACACTTGTTAAATGGCCTGAATCTAATCTATCTCTAATCCTACGCTCCGTGTCTCCCTCCGGTAATATTTCAACCAGGAGAACACCGGCCATGTCGAGTTCAACGATCATCAGACACAGAATAATTAGTGGCATACAACTAGCAATTGGCCAAGCCTAGAAGGATGTTACTAACCACAGCATAAGTTGGATAGATAAACATTTCAGATTCAATTCATAGATTCAAATATAATTCAACCGCATACAAACAGAGTAACAGCATGAATTAAGTATAACTACCCTAGCATGGAGACTATCATAGAAAACACAGATTTGTCTAGCTAAGCATGGTAATAATTCTAGCAAGTAATTCTAAACAAGTATAGCAATAGCACAACATTATTTAAAATAACAAGATAGAGATTATAATAAAACCTGACAAAGCGTTACTACAAATCGTTCGACACCGCAGTCTCGGAGTACCTCCATACAATTAAGCTACTAATCTACTAGCTTAACTAATCTAATTAACTACTAACTAATTTAGAGAGAGAGTAGTGAGAGAAAGTGTAGAAGTGAGGTGTGGAGTGTGTTGGTGTGTTGAAATGATGAAATGAGGCTTGTATTTATAGAGATCGCACAACCGTATCCGTAGACCGTATCCAAACCTCCAAACGCACAACCGTATCGCAAAGGCGAATAAAAATCACATTTTTATCATCCAAACGCACGATACGGCTGAGCTGGACCGTATACGGCTGAACTGGACCGTATACGGCTATGCATAGGGTGAATACGGATGAACTGGACCATATACGGCTGTGCATGGGCCGTATACGGCCTGCACAGACCGTATACGGTCTAGGTCCAGCCGTATACGGCCTGGACCAGCCGTATACGGCCTGGACCAGCCGTATACGGCCTGGACCAGCCGTATGCTGGTTCCTCGGTTCTTCGTTTCTTCGTTCGAGCGTAACTTCTTCGTCGTTTATCCGTTTTGAGCGTTCTTTATATCCACGCGTTCGTATTTTCCTAACGAAGAAAATGACATAAGTTAGAGGTCATAATTCTTTGTATAGCTCAAAAAGTGCTAGAATGAGTGAACGAGAATGCTCATGATCGTATTCGTCAGATTTATCGTGTTTTTCGATGACTTTTGAAACATTGTCTATATTTTGGCCCATGTGACAAGTTTTAATGATAAAGTATCTATTTTGATTAGTTTCGTCACATATTGGGCTAAAAAGGTGAGATTATTACACGCAAAAACATGACTTTTTGCGTGTTATCAGGTTTCTCCACTGATAGCTCTTGTAAAGCACTAGTAGATGGTTTATCTGCAAACGTCCCATATGTAGAAGTATTCGTTGTTTGTGTAGGGCTAGTGTCCCCATCATCGTACAATAAGTGCTTAGTGATTTCCGAATTAACCACATAGTCACACCAGAGGAACTTTAAATGACTTAAAGAGATATGAATAGTCAAATTGCTAATTTAATCCCTTATGTTAGTCATGTGTATAACTTGTAACTTCAATGTTATAAACAGTTTCCACACGTCCAGTGACTTTATTGAAAACCTTCTTGTTTGGTGAATTAGGAATATAACCTAGGAAATAGCGTTCACCAGCCTTTTCTCCAAACTTAGGTTGATTACCAGTCTTTAATAAGGTGAAAGATACACCAAAGGGTTCAAATCCCTTTATTGGGATATGAGCTAATTTGATTAAGTATTGAAGTGGTGCTAACCACTGTTAGTTTTGTTGACAGCCACTGTTAGAAGAATTGAAGAACTAGCCACTGCTAGTATTGAAGGCTGCCACTGTTGGAAATATGTAGGTTTTTGTATAAAGTTAACCACTGTTAGTTATAATGTATCATAGCCACTGTTGGTGTAAGTTTATGAGTCGGTTGAAGGTTGTTAGAGTTATTTATGGGATAGATTCAAATACCATAATAACTAGAGATTGTGTAGGACTCTATGCATTATAAATAGAGATCCTTAGACCTAGATTAGGTTAAGATTAATTACGCGGCTTCAAGGTTTTCTGTAACCCTTAAGTGTATTCGTCTTATATCATTAATAAGATTGAAGCTTTTGATAATAATTGTGTATTACAAATTGTTATAGTTCTTGATCTTCTTAATATTATTCAGTGTGATTCTGCAACTTTTCAATAATAATTCAAAGCTTATTGAATTGTTTATTAGATTTGCCTGGGTTTAACAAGTGGTATCAGAGCATTGGTTAAGCTTTGAATACAGGAAGATCTAGGATTACTGTTTGATTGATTTTCAAAAATTTTTATTGAATCAATGGCAGCAGAAGGTAATGAAGGAATCCAGGTTACTAAGATTCCCATGCTTAGGCCTGACGAGTTTGATCTATGGAAGAACAGGATCAGACAATACATGCTTCTCACAGATTATCAGATGTGGGAAGTTGTTGTTAATGGTCCTCCAGTAACACTTGATAGTGATCGTGTTGCACAAGCAAGACCAGCACCAACTTCGGAAGCAGTAAGAAAAGTTAGATCAATAGAGTATAAAGCATTAAGTACTCTGTTATTATCTATTCCTAATGAATACCAGAGAAGGTTTGAAGCATGTCAGGATGCTAAAGTTCTTATGGAAACTATTGAAAAGAGATTTGGTGGTAATGATAGTACCAAAAAGAACAAAAGATCTCTTTTAAAACAGCAATATGAGAAATTTAACTCTGCAAAATCAGAAACTTTGACTCAAACCTTTGACAGGTTTTCAAAGTTAGTAGGAGATCTGGAGAATCATCAAGTGAAAATTGATAAGGATGATTTAAACAGAAAGTTTTTGAGGTCATTGAGTGAGGAATGGACAATCTACATAGTTGGATTGAGACAAAGTGCAGATTTGGAGACAAAAGAGCTTGAAGATATCTATAATGATCTTAGGAACTTTGAAACTGAAGTGGAACGCGAGAAGCAGGGTTCTGGAAACAACAACAACAATACTGCTTTTATGTCTATGGCTGGAACTAAAGCAGAGCCAAGTCACAAAGGCTCTACTTATGTTGCAGGAGGATATGGATCATCATCAAACTGCTCGAATGATCAGATTTTGGAATCTTTCTTTGCTAGTAACGTGAACTCTTCACTTACTAACGAAGACTTAGAACAATTTGATGGAGATGATCTTGAAGAGATGGATATTAAATTGCAAATTGCTTTAATCACTCAGAGGGCAAAACGATTTATGCAGAGAACTGGGAGGAACAACTTTGCATATAAAAGGAATGATGCTAGTTGGTTTGATAAGAGTAAGATTGAATGCTTCAACTGTCATAAGATGGGACACTTTGCAAGGGAATGCAGAAGTCCAAAGAATGAACAGAATAGTAGTGGCAATGGACAAAGAACATGAAGCAATGTGGTTCAAACAAAGGATGTACCAATCCAGAGTGCTTCATCAAATGCTTTTGTTTCTGTGGATGGATGTGGATGGGACTGGAGTGATCAAGAAGAGCATGAAGTAAAGAATCAGTGCTTCATGGCCATTGCTGAGTCTGACAAGAAGTTAGAAATTCCTTATGAGGTACAAATTAAATTATGTTCTGCTGTATGTAAACAAACTGTTAAACATTATAGGGACCATAATATGAAAGTGTGTGATGAATTAAGGCAATGGGAAATAAAAAATAAACACACCACTTCAGCTATTGAGAATCTTGAAAAGCAAATCAAAGCATATGAGATTAATGCAACTCAGTTTAAATATGACATTGATTATGCTAAATGGGAAAAAGGTGTGTTGAATGAAAAGGTAGAATTTTTAACTAAGAAACTATATGAGGTCACATGTGAGAGAGATAGTATTAAGTTATCAGTAGAAAACCTACAATATGCCTCACAAAATGTACAAAAGTGTATCAATTCTCAAATACATGATAAGCTTAAGACTGGATTAGGATATAATAATGTTCCTCTACCTTATAACAACAACTACTTTCCTTCTAAAACTGATTTAGATTTAAATAAGTTAAAAGAAGGAATGGTAGATGATGTTAAAAGGGTTGATCCAATTGAAAGCTTGAAGTGTAATAAAGAGTTTGATAAAGTTGAAATAAGAGAGTGGTGTGAGGAAGATGATCAGTGTGATAGTACATCTGAAAGTTTTGAATCATCTAATTCATCATGTGAAGGTAGAGAAAAAGTTACTGGTCTAGTTTCTGAACTAAATGTTGATAAACTAGAAGAGGGTAAAAGGATGTTTCAAGAAAAGGCCAAACAACAGATAGAACAAGTGATCAATACTAATAAGTCTAGAAAGGGCCTAGGATTTGTTAGTAAAACAGTTAAGCAGGAGTCAAAATCAGTGAAAAATTTGAATGATTATTATATTAACTGTGATTGCAAAACTAGACTTTCTTCACCAATTTTTTTTAATAAAACTGCACTAAGAGGCAATCAAAGAAATTGGAACCAAATGGTTTCACAAAGATTGGGGCAGAATTTTCAATTGGTAAAATAAAATCTTGTTATATCTGTGGAAAAACCAATCATCTTCAACATGATTGTTATCACAATCCTAAGAATTTCACTAGGGTTGTGAAACCATTATAGACAGCAGCAAACATGATTAATAAACAAAATTTTAAATCAAAAGTTAATCATGTTGCCACTGTCAAGAGGATGAAGAATACGGCTAACAGTGGTACAACTGCAGCCACTGCTACTAATACGGCAGTGATACCACCAAACAAAGCCAACAGAGGTAAATAGACTAATACAGTGGGAAGTGTTACCACTGTTAAGCATGTAGCCACTGCTAGTGTTAAAAATTCCAAAAGAATGTTTACACCAAGTATGGCTACCACTGCTAGAATAATTAACACAAGCCTAAGGGTTACCACTGTTAGGCCAACTCCCACTGTTAAGTCTGAAATTAGTTGGATTTGGAAACCAAAGAACACTGTTACATCTAAAGTTTCCAAATCTAACAGTGCATCAAAATCAATTGTCTTACAGAGAGTTGATTTTAATGATGCACATGGGAAACCCAAGACCAAATTGGTTTGGGTTCCCAAGAGAAACTAATTCTCTTTTTGATGTTTGTGCAGGGCAAGCCAAAGAGCTTATGGCATGTTGATAGTGGCTGCTCAAGGCACATGACTGGAGATAAAGGAAAGCTACAGGACTTCAAATCATTTGATGGAGGATATGTAGCATTTGGAAGTAATCCCAAAGGTGGGAAGATTACAGGAAAAGGAACAGTGCAAAGTGATAAGATAAGTTTTCATGATGTGTATTTTGTGGAACAGTTGAGGTACAATTTGCTAAGTGTGAGTGAAATCACAGATAAAAAGAATCCAGTCTATTTTACTGACACTGAATGCCTTATCTTGTCCAAGGAATTTAAGATACCAGAAAACATGATTTTAATGAGAATTCCAAGGAAAGATAATGTATATAAGTGTGACTTAGCAAACATGTCACCTCAATCTGATTTAAACTGTCTTATTTCAAAAGCAAGTCTGAATGAATCTGAATTGTGGCATAGAAGGATGTGTCACATGAATTATAAAACCATTAATAAACTTGTCAAAAACAAGCTTGTTAGAGGTTTGCCTGAAAAGGTATATTCATGTGATGATCATTGTGTTTCTTGCCTAAAGGGAAAGCAACACAAAACTTCTTTTAAGTCCAAAACTGTGAATACCAACTGCACACCCTTACACTTACTACATATGGACTTATTTGGACCAACCAATATAAGTAGTATGGGGAAAAGGTCTTACTGCCTTGTCATTATTGATGATTACACTAGATTTACATGGGTTTTCTTTCTTAGAACAAAAGATGAGACAGGTGAAATACTTAGATCATTTATAACTAAGATGGAAAATCAATTGGATAAAAAGGTTAAAATCATCAGGAGTGATAATGGAACAGAGTTTAAAAATCATGAGATGGATAAATTCTGTGAAGTTAAAGGTATTAAGAGAGAGTTTAGTGCACCAAGAACTCCTCAACAAAATGGAGTAGCAGAAAGAAGGAATAGGACACTAATTGAGGCTGCTAGAACTATGTTATCTGATGCAAAATTGCCTATGTCCTTCTAGGCAGAGGCAGTTAGCACAGCTTGCTATGTTCAGAATAGGGTACTAGTTGTTAAGCCTCATAACAAAACACCATATGAACTGCTGTTTAAGAACAAACCATTGGTTAGTTTCTTAAAATCCTTTGGATGTCCTTGTACCATTTTAAATACCAAAGATCACTTAGGAAAGTTTGAAAGCAAAGTAGATGAGGGTGTCTTTGTTGGTTACTCCATTCAAAGTAAGGCTTATAGGGTATTCAATCAAAGGACCAGGGTGATAGAAGAATCAATGAACATCACTTTTAATGAAAATATCACTAATCCAGAAGGAAAAGGTCCAAAGTCTTTGTTTGATATTGATGCACTTAATTCTACTTTTAGATATACAACTGTAGACTCTAGTGCAGGTACAAGTGCAGGTACAAGTGCAGGTACAAATGCATGAACAAGTGATGGAAGTGGTACTTCTGAATCAGGAAGGACATCTGGAAAGAAGAAAGATTCATTGGAATACATTTTAGTTCCAATATGGTCTCCTGATCCCCCAGAAGTGTTTGAAACTGATCTGTCAAAGTCAACACAGAGATTAGAGTCAGAAGAATCAGATGAACCATTCATTAAGCTTGTTGAATCTGACACACAAAGCATGGAAGACAGTGAAGAAGAAAGTGAGATGAGTCCAGCACAACAACTTTCAAAGAATGTGGAAGGTTTTACTGAGCATACTAGACAGGTATTCTGGCAAATGAGTTTATTGAGCAAACACCACCACAACAACTTGATAAGGAGAAGGAGAAGATAGATTATCTGAATTATATGGGTTCTACTCCTTTGTCAAAAAGGATTTCAAGAGAGGCATCAAGTGAAAGTTCTGGACAACATGGTAATTATACCAATTTGGAAACTGAGATACATGAAACACCTACATCCAAATACACTGTTCATAGAGATCACCCTCTTGAACAAGTAATAGGTGATGTTGGTTCTACTGTGCAAACTAGACAGCGGACCAAGGTCAATGAAGAGGAACTTCATACCTCTTTATATGTATGTTTCTTATCTCAAAATGAGCCAAAGAAGGTAGTGGAAGCTCTTAAAGATCCCAGTTGGATTGAAGCAATGCAGGAGGAATTGCTATAGTTTAAAATACAGAATGTGTGGAACTTAGTTGATCTACCAAAGGGAAAAAGAGCTATTGGCACAAAATGGATCTTTAAGAACAAAAAGGATGAAAGAGGTATTGTAATCAAGAACAAGGCAAGGTTGGTGGAACAGGGGTATACACAGGAAGAAGGTATTGATTATGATGATGTGTTTGCTCCTGTTGCAAGAATAGAAGCAATCAGATTATTCTTGGCATATGCTTCATATCACGGATTTAAAGTCTATCAAATGGATGTCAAGAGTGCCTTTCTGTATGGGGCAATTGATGATGAAGTTTATGTTTGTCAACCACCTGGATTTGAAGATCCCAAGTATCAAAATAGAGTATGCAGATTGGATAAGGCTCTATATGGCTTGCATCAAGCACCTAGAGCCTGGTATGAAACTCTACCTGTTTACTTATTGGAGAATTGATTTAAAAGGGGTACCATTGACAAAACACTGTTCACCAAGAAGGTTCACAATGATATTTTGTTGGTACAAGTGTATGTTGATGATATCATTTTTGGTTCTACTAATGATATATTGTGCAAGGAGTTTGAGAAGTTAATGCATCAGAAGTTCAAGATGAGTTCTATGGGGGAACTTACTTTCTTTTTGGGACTTCAAGTCAAGCAGAGGACTGATGGAATTTTCATCAATCAAATCAAGTATGTTAAAGACATTCTGGACAGATTTGGTTACACAGATGCTAAAGTAGCTAGCACACCAATGGAGACACACAAGGCATTACATGCAGATCTTGAGGGGGAGGATGTAGATGTGCATCTCTACAGATCTATGATTGGCTCCCTCATGTATCTCACCTCATCTAGACCAGACATTATGTTTGCTGTGTGTGTGTGCTAGATATCAAGCCAATCCCAAGCAATCACATCTGTATGCAGTGAAAAGGATCTTTAGATATTTAAAGGGTCAACCACAATTGGGCCTTTGGTATCCCAAGAGTTCTTCCTTGAGCTCATGGCTTTCACAGATAGTGATTATGGTGGTGAGAATCTGGACAGGAAGTCTACATCAGGGGGTTGTCAATTTCTAGGAGAAAGATTGGTGTCATGGCAATGCAAGAAGCAGACCACTGTATCTACTTCAACAGCAGAAGCAGAGTATGTTGCTGCATCAAGCTGCTGTGCACAAGTACTTTGGATTCAGAATCAAATGCTGGATTATGGTCTGACTTTTCTAAATACTCCTATTTATATTGATAATAACTCTGCAATTAGTATCATTAACAATCTTGTTAAGCATTCTAAGACCAAACATATTGAAATTCGATATCATTTCATAGAAGATTGCAATGAAAAGAGATTGATCCAAATCTTTAAAATTCATACTGATAATCAATATGCAGATCTTTTCACAAAGGCTTTCAATGTGGGAAGGTTTACATTTTTGGTCACCAGTATTGGAATGATCAATCTAACTTAAACTATGTTTGGTATTAGAATAGATACTAATAGTGGTACTTTATAAAGAACAGTGCTTTATGTTCTAAGTGTTTACCACTGCTAGCCTTCAGTTGCTTTCAGTTGGTACCACTGTTAGAAAATTCTAGCCACTGATCCTTATAAAGTTGTCACTGCTTGTAAACTTGTGCACATTACTTTGTTTTCTAGCTAACCACTGTGCAGGTTCCTAGCTACTGTCAGAAGACATGTTCACTGCTGGAACTAACATATTCTACTTTGTTTGTTTCTTTTGATATTAAAAATAAATAAAAAAAATTGTGTTTTCTTATAAAGCTAAGTGCTTGGCACTGCTAGTACTAAGCTTTGGTTACCTTGGTCGGTTGCCACTGCTAGTGCTACTAGCTGCTGTTAGCTTTCTAAGTACTTTCTTTGAGTGTTTGAAAAATTTAACGTTTGCCACTGTTAAGGTATTTTATCATACCTTTCTACTGTTAGTTATGTTGGGCAATGCCACTGCTAGTTATTTTTCTAGGGCTTGACTCTTTTCTTATGACTAACAGTATATAAACTTTAAACACTTCAATTTTTCATTACGCTTTCTTCTTTTCACACATAACCACTGCGATTAAACTCCAATTCACACCGTCACTTCAACTACAATCAATTTAACAGTAATGGCTTTTTCTTCAACTGATCTTACATTAAGTGTTTATGAAGAACACAATATGATCGCCTTTCTGATGAAACCCTCATCGATGCAAAATTTCACACAAATTGTGGATTTTCTTCGTTCTAGTAATATCTTTCATGCGCTTATCGTATCTCCCAGGGTTTCAAGGGGTCATTTGAACGAATTCTGGAAGAATGCCAGATTAGAAGTGATTGAGGGCAACAATCAAGTGGTTTCTACGATTCAAGGAACCAAGGTGTTGATATCAGAGGATTCTCTTCGAGAAGTACTTCTTCTTGATGATGCTGCAGGTATATCCTCTATTAATGACAGAGATTTGTATGCTAATCTTAGATTAATGGGGTATGAGGGTGATTACACACGTTTTACCTTTTTTAAATCACTCTTTAGTCCTCAATGGAAAATTTTAATACATACACTTCTCCACTGCTTGTCATCTAAAAGAACTGCTTTCAATGAATTTGGCACCCAAATCGCCTATGCACTTGTGTGTTTGGCTAGGGGTCAAAAATTTAATTTTTCAAAATACATACTTGAAGGCATGATAAGAAATATCACAAAAGGGAATAAGGATATGTTTATTATGTATCTTAGATTTGTACAACTTGTTTTAAACAAACAAATCCCTGATTTAGTTGCACAAGAACTTATTATTGGTGTTAGTACTCTTTCTGCTAGAACATTTACAGAGATGAGTAAGAATACCAATAAGAAGTTTTCTGGGAAGGAAACAGCATTGTTTTCTACAATGCTTCCTGCTCCTTCCACCACAGATGTAGTACTACCAACTACATCTGAACCAATTGGTGACAGGCCAGTAGTACCAACTGAGTCTGAACACACACCAATTGGGGGTACCGAAAGAAAACAAGGGAACAAACAAGCTACCCACTTACAACCCAAGAAAAAGAAAAGAAAACAGGCAAGTAAGGTTCCTGCTGCTCACTTGTCTCAACCATCAAATTCACCACAGCAAGTGACCCCACAGGAGATGGGTGGTCATTCTTGAAGGGCTGCCACTACTCCTACTAGTCCACTGACAGAGGAGGGCAGGGGTAACATCAATAAGACCCAACCAAAGGCAACTTCTAATGCTGAACCTACGGGTAATGAAGCAGGTGAAGGTCCCGGTAACAAGACAAAGGGGACTTCTGTTAATCATGCTAGGCATGAGGCAGAAGATGATTTTATCAATGATTCATCTAGGAGGTCACACTCTGATGATGAGGAGGCTAGTACCTACATTGAATTGACGAATGTACAATTGACAATGGCTGTGGATAAAATTTGGGAGAGATTGATGAAAGAGAAGAAGGTGAATAAAGCTCAAGATGCTAAGCTGGTAGAGCAGGCTGCTAAGATTGTTGAGCAGGAAAAAGAAATTAATGATCTCAAAGAAAGGCTTGCTGTTATAGAAGCTTTATTGGTGAAAGACACTTTCAACAAGGGGGAGAATAATGCAGAGGAGGAGTTCAATGATAATGTTTTTATGTATGATAATGAGGATGAGGTTGTGGGTGAAACAGATGAGATGTCTAATGTTAACACTGAAGTATTGGAAGATGATATGCAGACTGAGATTGTTGAAAGTGTTATGCAAAAGACTGTGGAGAGGATTGATGGTGAAACAGAAGTGATTATTGATGTAGAAGATGGTGAAGAAGTGGTACAACCAGTTGATGATTTGGTAAGTATAGAAACTAAAAAGATGGAAGGTGATGGTGATGATGCAGAGGTAGAGGGGGAGGGGGAGTCAAAGCCAAGATCGGATCCTAAACTTACATATGGTAGGAAGAAATCAATTCCATTGTTCAGTATCAAAGCTAAAAGGATGGAAAAGTTCAGAAAAGCCATGTCAAGTAGTCCTACTACTAAGGTGGCTACCACTGCTAAGGTGGCTACCACTACTAAGGTGGCTACCACTGCTACTACAATTTCACAACCCACTGCTATCACAATTCCACAACCTACTCAACAACCTATTGCTACAACAACTACTACAAATCCACCAACCACTGCTAGAACACCAGAAGTACCTTTTGTTATTAGAGAATCAACTAAATTGAATAAACCTGAGTCTAAGCTTCCAAAGATTGATCTAAAAGACAAATGCAAGGGTAAATTGATAGAAAAGCCAAAATCAAAGGTCAAACTGGTACAAAGGAGCATTGAGCATGATCATGAATATGCATTGAGGTTGCAAGCAGAATTGGATGAGCAGGAGAGGGTAAGAACAAAAAAGAAAGCACATGAGGTACAAAGGTCAGTGTCTACTCAGAGGCCCATTCAAACTCCTACATCTGAAGTTGATGAAGTAGATGTTATGCTTGAAAATGGTCAAATTGTGAAGATGACTAAAGAAGCTAGCAGAGTGTATGCTGAAATGAAAGAAAAGGGGTTGAATGATGATACTGTGTATCAAGCTTACAAAGAAAAGAAAAAGGGTAATCCTCTGCAGGTAGCTTTAGAAAAGAAAATTGAAAAGGAAAAGAAAGAAAAACATGATAGAGAAGCTGCTAGGAGGAGAGCAAAGAAACTAACCAAAACTGAATTGAAAAATGATCTGGTTTGTAAACTTAGAGGAGGTAGGATTCCTACGTTGAAATTGAGAAGGATGTCATTGGAAAGATTGCAAGAGATATACAACAATGATCCATTTGTGAATCCTGAAGCAAGACAGAGATTGGAAAAGAAAAAGAAAGAAGATGCAGAGATTCAGAGAAGGTTGCAAGAAAGGTATGATCAAATTGATGAGGAGTTGGAGAAAGAAAAGGAGATGAGATTGAAAGTTGAAAGAATTAAAAGATCATTTGCTAAGTTTCAGGAGTTGGATGATCAAATAGATGATTTGGATAGAGAAGAACAAGTAATAGAAAAAATGTTGGTAGAAAAGATTGATAGGACTGAGAATACTAATGTAATTGATGAAGATTTTTTAGAGAATATTAAATGGGAAGGAATTTGTTTTGGATCCAGTATAGAGTCCTCTGAAATAAGGATTGAGAGAAAGAATGGAGTTGTAAGCTTTCACAAGTCAATGCAGGATATACTGAAAAGAGTTCATAAATTTGATGTATATGACATGTACAAGCTTGGTTTGGAGAAGGATGTAAATCAGATGAAAATTGCTCTTGAAAGGCACATATGGGAGTGGTTACAGATGATGTTTGAACCAGAGTTGTATGGTGATATATTTTTATGTTCTGAGTTGGTTGCATACTGGAGACATTTTGCTAGAGCTGGAGTGCATTGTATTTCTCTTAAGAATGGTAAGTATGTGTATATGTTGGAAGAAAGAGAATACATTCTGAGCATAGTATTGTTAAAGCAACTGATTGAGAAGAAATTGCAAGTTGCTGTGAAGACTGAAAAAGGAAAAGATATTATCTACTGGATTATAAATCAATACAGTAAGAGAGATCAATCAAGCAAGAAAAGATAGAAACTTAATGCAATACAAGATTGATTAAGTTTAGGGGGAGATTGTTGGGATATGAGCTGATTTGATTAAGTATTGAAGTGGTGCTAACCACTGTTAGTTTTGTTGACAACCACTGTTAGAAGAATTGAAGAACTAGCCACTGCTAGTATTGAAGGCTGCCACTGTTGGAAATATGTAGGTTTTTGTATAAAGTTAACCACTGTTAGTTATAATGTATCATAGCCACTGTTGGTGTAAGTTTATGAGTCGGTTGAAGGTTGTTAGAGTTATTTATGGGATAGATTCGAATACCATAATAACTAGAGATTGTGTAGGACTCTATGCATTATAAATAGAGATCCTTAGACCTAGACTAGGTTAAGATTAATTACGCGGCTTCAAGGTTTTCTGTAACCCTAATACTTTAAGTGTATTCGTCTTATATCATTAATAAGATTGAAGCTTTTGATATTAATTGTGTATTACAAATTGTTATAGTTCTTGATCTTCTTAATATTATTGAGTGTGATTCCGCAACTTCTCAATAATAATTCAAAGCTTATTGAATTGTTTATTAGATTTGCCTGGGTTTAACACCCTTCAAATTAGGTTTCTTTTTGTTCAAAAGTTCATAACATGTCTTGTTATGCTTTTTAACAGTCAGATGCCTATTCAGAACATGACATGCTGTATTCACTGCTTCTGCCTAAAAGATGTCTGAAAGCCTTGAATCAGCAAACATTGTTCTTGCTGCCTCAATTAGAGTTCTATTCTTCCTTTCAGTACCACTATTTTTCTGTGGCTCATACGGTGCACTGAATTGATGTTGAATTATTTTCTCAAACAATAGACATTCAACGTAGAATTTTTGAACTCTGTTCCACTGTCACTACGAAGCCTCTTCACTCTCGTCTTATAGACAATATCTACTAAATCTAAGAATTCCATAAGCATACCTGGAGTTTCATCCTTAGATTTCAAAAAGAATACCCATGAGAATCTAGAGAAATCATCTGTAACAACCAAGAAGTACCATTTGCCACCTATGCTTCTCCTGCTTATTTGGCCAAAGAGATCCATATGTTGTAATTCAAATGGCAAGGAGATTGAGTTTTCAGTTTTAGACTTGTGCGGTTTCTTATGTTGTTTTCCTTTCAAACAAGAAACACACTTATCTTCAAACTCAAAACGTTTATGTGGCACACCCAGAACTAAACTATTTTTGGTTATATAATTCATTTTCTGAAAGTTCAAGTGTGCCATTCTCCTATGCCATAAAATAGAGTCAGCTTCTGAAGCCTTGGATAATAAACATGTAGACTCCATTGAAGTAACCGGAGCACCCATGTTGACAGCATAGATGTCCTTCTTCCTTGGTGCCCTCATCAGTATCCAATCTTCGGGAATAACAAATCCCAGCTTCAGGACTAAGGCTTCCTTTTAATTGAAATGAACTGGATGACCTTTATCACAGAATTGGGAAACACTCACTAAGTTGTGAGTTAGTTGTTCAACATAATTCACATCTTCAAGAGTTAAAGTTCCATTCGAAACTTTTCCTTTCCCGGTAATAACTCCTCCTTTGTCACCAGCGAAATTGACTCGCTATTTTAATCAACCTTTGAAGTCCATCAATAGACTTCTTTCTCTTGTCATGTGTCTTGAGCATCTACTGTCTACATACCACTAGCTATCCTTGTTCATAGTCTGCTCCTGCATATGACAAGTTGTACATAGTTAGTTTTCAAGAGGGAACCAAGCCATTACAGTCTTGGATTGTCCCTTATCATCAACAATCTGAACTTCTTTGAAGTAACCATAACTATTCACATCAGGAGTCTTGGTAACTTTCACAGGAGTTTGAGGTTGTTGATGATTAATAGTCTTATGCCTATGAGGAGAGTGAGTAGAAAACCTCCTAGGCACATTACTATGTCCTTGTGCACGTGAAGTAGAAATATTTTCAAACTGACTATGGTTTCTACTAGGAGTCCTAAACCTCGAATGTGTCTTATCTCTAGGTTTATGGAAAGTATTATCACTTTGAGTATAAGATCGTTTAGGTTTAGGTGGTGTGACACTATTAGCACCGTCTGTCTTCAACATGTTTACAGGTTTAGTCAAAGGTTTACTTCCCAACCCAGGTTTAGCACTAGACCTGTCTACAAATTGTGGTTTTTCGTTCACAGGCTTATGTGTTGAGACATAGTTTGTGACAATAGATCTAGCTTGAAATAGGACTGGTGTAATTGTTATCATGTTTGTACATTGGTTTAGATTTGTAAATGAATAGTTTTTGTTAAGGATAGACGTATTTTGTAATTAACATTTACGTTTTATGTGAGTCTGAACTCGCAAAGCAATAACATTAAAGCTATAGCAAGCCGAGTTCATTATTGGGCTTGGGCTGCGTAGCGAGTTGAGTCAACTTGCAAGCCCAGCGGCTGCGAGTTGAGACAACCTATTTATAGGTTTTTCTTTGTGAAAACATAAATAACTTTTGATTGACTTTTGCCATTCGATATAACACACCTGCGAACTCAAGTTTCCAGAGAAAACAAAACCTAATGGCTAGGCTTTGACATTTATTTGTTTAAAGCTAAGTATTAGATTTCTAAAACGCGAACTTATTCGTTGTTAGTAAGATAACATCGTATTAAGGAATTCCGCACCTTAATACTACAGAGAATGAAGTTATCGATCCTAGAACTAGGGACTTACAATTGGTATCAGAGCTTTCGGGCTAAATACGAGTAAAGTTCGAGGTTTTAGTGTTAATCGCGTTTGATTCGGATCGTTTATACGTGTATTAGTACATATTAACGATCAAAATCACTCTCTGGACGATTTAGGGTTTGTTTACGGTCGAAATTTCCAGTTTCAATTGTAAAAATACCTAAATCTTTCATTTTCGGGTTTTTCAGCCGTTTCGCGAGTCGAGATTAGGGTTTCAGATAAGTCTGCGAACCGAGTTGAACTTGCAAACTGAAGTGAGTTCTGCGAGTCGAACCTCTTTGCGAATTGAAATATTCTGTGAACCGAGATCTCCTGCGAACCGAGATCACTTGCAAGTTGACATCACTGTGATCCGAACTGAGACTTGCGAACTGAGATTCTGCGAGTCGAGATGAGATTGCGAGTTAAATTGAGTTTCTGCGAGTCGAGTTTTCTTTTTCTGAATTCGCAAATACAGTTTAACTTTTAAACTTCACGATGTCTGACCTTAGCAAAATGATTGAGATGGAACACGAGATTGGAAAATATAATGTTCCACTTAAATTGTTAAGAGTTGAGGATTATTATAGTTGGAGGGATAGGTTTGAATCTTACTATAGCTTTCATGATCTATCTATCTGGATGTGTATCAAGAATGGATACACGGCACCTACACAAACTGTTGAGAATGCTATTGTGGTTCTCACTTATCAACAGATGAGTGAAGCACAAAAGAAGGAATTTGAGATTGAGAACAAGGCTCATTCTTCAATCAAGATGAGTCTTCCTAAGGAACTTAATCATCAACTGAAATCCTTCCAAACTGCTAGAACATTGTGGACAGCTCTTGAGAAGAGGTGTGAAGGTAGTCCACAAGTTAAAGCAGGCAAGAGGAATCTCCTGAAAAAGCAGTTTACTATGTTCAAAGCTTTGAAAGAAGAAGATCTTGATGCTTATACCACAAGATACTACCATTTGCTGAGTGAGCTAGATGACCATGAGATTGTAACTACCGAGACTGAGAAAACCGACAAGTTTATTGAGGGTTTACCGTCTAAGTGGGAAATGCATGGCATAATGCTTAAAGACAATAATGAGAGGTATGCAACTATGACCTTAGAGCAGGCTATTGATAAGCTCAGAGGTTATGATTTCACCAAGAAGACTAGAGATACTGATTCTCATCAGGCTCAGGATCCGGGACTATATCACGAAAAATCTACTATTTGTAGCACCCCCAAATTTATAATGCAGCGGAAGTCAACACTGGGCGCTACTAATCAAATATCATAACACATAATCACAAGCAAACGACCTCTAAATGAGACGTTTATAGAAAATAGTTACATTTCATAGTAAATCATTTCGAAACATATTGTTTTCGATACAAAAGTTGTAATTTTCTAGAGTCCACGCATAAGGCGGGAGATTCTATTACATAATCGAAATATACAAAAGATAATGCTATGAATCTCCGTTAATGCAGTTATGTTGAAATCATGCGACTCTAGTTAAGTCCGTGAGTAATCCTACTTCGTATGCGTACCTGAGAATACACGCTAAAAAGGTCAACACGAATGTTGGTGAATCTCACAGGTTTGTAAGTAATATCAGATTTTGAACACAAGATTTTATCAGTGGTGCCCGCAGGCGTAAATCAAGTATTTGCAATCCTGCAAATGTATGTAAGTTTATACCATTTCCATGAGGCTCATAATCGAAGCTTAACCCATAAGTAATAAGTTGCCCCCGCGACATGCTCAAAACTAAGCAAGCGTAAGTAACGAATAATAGTCGCCCGTTTATACAGAACGGTTCGTGGTAGCGCTACTACTCCGGGTGGGGAGGGTCATTTCCCTGATGGATCCATTAACTAGTGTTCGCGCTTAAGTCCATAACTAACGATGTATGATGGAGGGACTTCAGTAAATGGTAACTAACTCATGCAATCTCGTATAATAAAATAAGTAGTTCGGTATTTGTGTTCAAGAAAAGTAAGCAATGTATCTCACCCCATAAGTAAAACAGTAAAAATGGAGCTGTAAGACTCACCTGAGTCTAGCAAGTACGTATGTGAAATCAACCAAGTAAAGCGAATGTAAGTCCGTGTATCGGTTCTCAGAACCCTGCAACCTTCTGGCGTCCGAAACGCACAAGGTTGTAAGTAAACAAGTAAATAAGTTGGTGTCTTAAAAGATCACCCATGCTAGTTGTCCACTCAACTAGGAAATGTCCAAGTGTTTGTTTAGTAATCCGTTTGTAATTTGAAAACAAATGTGGCCCGTTGGTGACGGTTTGTAATAATAATCTAAAGTGTTATTATTATATGTATCGTTGTATCAGGTTTCATTATTTGTAAGTGTTCGACACTTAGTGTGAAAAGTATTTACAAGTTCCTGGATGACTGGGGTCCGGGGGCAGCGCCCCTGGTAGCGGGGTCCAAGGGGCAGAGCCCATAGCTGGGGTCGAGCTGCCAGGTCAGCTTGGAAAATTTTTATTTCTACTACATTACTTTAGTGAAAAACGCATCTAAGATTCGAATTTGGGTAAAATCAGGTGATAAAATCTCAGTCCTCGACACTTAGTAAAATCTGAGTTTTCTAGGTTTTGTCATCTGCGATATTGTGTGCGACGTAGATTGTTATGTCGCAGGTCATGACTGCGACATTGGTCATGGTGTCGCTAAGTGCGACTTCGTAATTTAATGCGATATTAGGTGTTATGTCGTTATATGCGACGTTGTTGATTCTTGCGACGTAAGGGTCTGTGTCGCTATGTGCGACGTCAGCCATTTAAGGCGACATTGAAACTGATGTCGCACCTACGACATTGATCAGGGTTTGTGCGACATTGAGGCTGATGTCGTAATGTCGCTGGGACAGATGCGACATCGGCGTCTGATTAGGTCCCGGTGGCCGGAAAAATGGTCGGACGACTTCCGTTTGGTCCGAAACTTTTACCCAACCCTTATTTGGATATTTCAAGCTTAAATAAACAATTATTACTTCAAAACACTAAAAATCGAGGGGTTGCGGGTTTTGTCGGAAACTTACAACTTTGCGCGTGAGAATTCCGAAAAGATGGAAATGTAGATCGTTGCGAGGTGGTCACTTTTCTATAAACGAGCTTGCCGAAATAATGATGTTTGATGGTGTTTTTAGTGGGTTTTATGATGGTGGTGGTGGTAAGTTTAGAGAGAAAAAGGAGAGGAAGAAAGAGAATGAGATGTGAGAAATGAGGAGGAAGAAAAGGAAGGAGGAGGGAAGAAGGGGAAAAAGGTGGGGCTGGTGGGGTCCACCGGGTGTGGGCTTCACCAGTTTTTCGTTCTCCTGCGTACGCGCTCCTTGCGGCGTTCGCTTTCTCATTCGTTTAAACTTTTAAATAATTATTTTACATGTTCAAACACAACTCAAGTTAATCAACCAAATCATAGTCATTTGGACATTCTAGTTGGACGAGCAACTATAAAGGTAGTCTTTTAAGTTACCTAATCAATTAATAACCATCGCGTGTCGTGGACACCCTCAGGTTACGAGTCTTCGGACAATCACTAATCGGCTAATCAACTCACGTTAATTGATTAAACGCATCAAGACTCAGGTGAGTCTCATGGCCCCTCTTTTACTGTTTTTACTCAGGTGTATGATTCATTGCTTATTTTAACATGTGAATGCAAGTACAAACATTTTCATATACTACATGAGTTTTACACAACTAATCATTTCAAAGTCCTCCGTCAGCATAGTTTGGTAATACGGTGTAGCGTGAATATTAGTATATGATATAATATAGGATTGGCCCTCCTCGTCCAGGTTAGCAAGCACTAACTGTGTAAACGGACGTACTAATATTTGTTCAGACGAGTGTTGATTAGGCACTTGTGGAGGCACCTCGCTCAGGCACTGATTGTGATCCTGACCCCTCAAGTTAAGCTCAGACTATGTGCTCATGGCTGTATACTTTATCATTATCTTTAATTGTTGGATGCAAATCAGTACTAAAATCTTGCGGTTCATACGATATAATTTGATACTCAAACCTGTGAGCTCACCAGCGTTAGCTGACCCATTTTAGCATGTATCACAGGTACTCAGCAGTAGATCTGGACTGCCCTCGGGATTACTATAGCTCAACTCATCATGAAGACAATAGAGATTTTCTTGCATTAATATATTTTGTATAAGTATTTATGTATTGAAATCCCTCATTAAATCGAACATGAGTTATGTACGGGTTAACTGTTGTAAATATTTTAATATTAATATATTTTGTTAAAACGACGCATATAGAGTCATTTGCTATATATCTGTGTGCTTTGATTATTGATTAGTAACACCCAAATTATGCTTCCGTCAAACAGTAAATTTGGGGGTGTTATAATGTGCGACGCTAGTGATTTCGCAGTTGGGGCAGTTCTAGGGCAAAGGAAGGATAATCACTTTCGACCAATCTACTACGCTAGCAAAACACTCACAGACGCTCAAGAGAACTACACAACCACCGAAAAAGAGCTGCTATCCGTAGTGTTTTCCTTTGAGAAATTAAGATCCTACCTAATACTATCCAAAACAATAGTAACACGGATCACTCAGCCCTAAAATACCTCTTCAAAAAGCAAGACGCAAAGCCTAGATTGTTACGATGGATTCTACTCCTACAAGAATTCGACATCGAGATACAAGATAAGAAAGGAGCAGAAAGTGTCGTTGCAGATCATTTAAGTCGACTTGAAATCCGTCAATGGAACAACTTGCAGAAAGAGATATTAAAGATCAATTTCCAAAAGAGCAGTTAATGAGTTTAGGAGAACAAATGCAAGGCTCACAATTCACTAACGATCCTTGGTTTGCAGACATTGCCAATTTCGTAGTTGGAGGGATCACAGGGAAAGGGATGATATCATCGCAAAGACAAAAATTCTTCCGCGATGTCAAGCATTACTTTTGGGATGATCCATATTTGTTCAAGGTCTGTCCCGACCAAATTGTAAGAAGATGTGTCGATGGGAAAGAAGCCGAACACATACTCCACCAAAGCCATAACGGACCCACCGGAGGACATCACGCAGCAAATTTGACAGCAAAGAAAGTTTACGACTCAGAATTCTATTGGCCTAATATTTTCAGAGATGCACAAGACTTGGTGAAACGTTGCAATATTTGCCAAAGGTTTGGAAATATCACAACGCGTAACGAAATGTCGTTGATGAATATCCCAGCATGTGAAATATTTGACATATAGGGATTAGATTTCATGGGACCATTTTCAAAATCATACGGAAAAGAATACATTCAAGTAGCTGTCGACTACGTATCTTGATGGGCCGAAGCTCAAGGCTTTCCAACAAATGACTCAAGGGTCATAACCAAGTTCTTAAAGCAACTATTCTTTCGGTTTGGAACCCCTCGGGCGATCATCAACGATCGAGGCACGCACTTTTGAAATACTCAGTTTATGAAACTATTGCAACAATACGGTGTTACCCATAAGACCTCTACGACCTACCACCTGCAAGCAAATGGGCAAGAAGAAATTACAAACCGGGCACTAAAAAAGGATCTTGGAATGAACAGTTGGTCAGCATAAGGAGAGATGGGTAGTTAAGCTAGACGATGCTTTATGGGCATTCCGGACAGCTTATAAAATGCCACGAGGAACAACCCCTTATAGGCTCATTTATGGAAAAGCATGTCATCTTCCGATTGAACTAGAATACAATGCATATTGAGTGCTGAAGAACTGTAGCTTAGATCCTACGACAACGGGAACGCACCAGAAATTGCAACTGAACAAGCTAGCAGAGGTAAGACATCAAGCTTATGAAAGCTCCTGCAAATTCAAAGAAAGAACCAAGTTGCTCCACGATTCAAAGCTCCGCCCTACACGCTTCAATCCAGGTGATAAAGTTCTACTCTTTAACTCCCAATTTAAGAAGTTTTCTGGTAAATTCAAAACACGGTGGAGCGGTCCATTCACAATCTCTAAAGTATTTCCTTATGGTGCCATCGAACTCGAGGCTCCAGACGGGAATTTTAAAGTAAACGGTCACCATTTAAAACACTACGTAGAAGACTTTCTCACAACCGATGAAGTCTATAACTATGAACCACCCTAAAAGAATAGTAGGTATGAATGAGTTAAACTACGAGACTTGATAAACAAAGCGCTCTTGGGAGGCATCCCAAGCCTATCTTATATTTTCAGCATTAATTTTTCGTTTACTGTTGTCTTTGATCTAATCCATTCTTATGCAGTACCTCTCCTTATGAAAGGCTAATGATTATGTTTAGACCATTGACCTTTTGTATTTTGCAGGATGAATTCATAGCTAGTTAGAGCACGAGCCCCCGGTGAGAGACGCTCACGTTTCATGTATCACTCCTAGAGTTCATCACCGGGCAGTAGCATGAGGACCATCAGGAGATCGCGGTCACTGCCCCCTCGATTGGACGAGACCTTGGCAGACTTGGTGGAGGTGAACGTTCAGGAGACATTCCTTTTACGTTCCCTCCATGCCAGGTTACCTTCATCTCGCCGATCAGAGGGACAGACCACAGGAACCTCCAGAGTACCCACCTTTCATCATGGGGTGACTACCGCGGAACTTGCTGTCACTTGGTCAATACTGAGAACCCTCGAGGTCCAGCACACTGCCATCACTGAGATCCACATTTGTTTGGCCTTCCTTCCACACCTATGTGCCCTTTTCAGATGGGACCTGATCTCGCTCCGCACATTCCACCATAAGACCTATTCCCACCTTGGAACCTAACTGCGCAGGACCACCCCACTAATACGGACCCACTAGAGGAGGAGATCGCTGCAATAGATGCTTGGATTCAGGATCCAGAGGGTGGTACTGCATCTCCAGTCTATACCATCGTGGATTCAGTATCACCTACATCGGTTGTTGAAAACACGATCTTTATAGATGATGACTTCACCGATTGGGAGGCGCTCTACGCTGATATGGATTAGCTATTATTAGTTTTGTTATTTCTGTTTAGTATTAACGTGTATTGACATTTGTGTTTCCTGAAGGAAATTTATTATGCACAACTCGATGTGGAAATTATGGAGCAAGTTCATTTTAATGAGCCTGGTCCATTTCCAGCGAATTCACACACTTGAATCTGGTCCATAAACTCCAATGGCAACGCACGCAACATAAGGAAGTATCTCTTCTAACCTTACTTTGCTTGATTAAACACGCTAAAACTCTAAGTAAAACTCTAAGTGTGGGATTAAGACTCACAAACAGAGAATGACTTCGAAAATATTGACCCTCATTCAAAAATATAAGTGTGAGATTAACCTAACTTAGAAATAGAACATTGGGGACAATGTTCTATTAAGTGTGGGATAACAATATTATTCACTACTGAAGTGAAACATAAAGTTTTGATCAATCATTTTAGCAAACACAGATTTTCAACAATTTTTTTATATTTTTTGAATTAAGGAAAGTCTAAAAAGGTTTGGGAAATCAACAATAAACGGTAAAACTCTTTGAAAAATTTTCAGGCTAAGTTTCGAAACAAGCAATCGCATGACTAGGCATTAAATCACCAAAATAAGTGAGGAATATTGAGCCATGTTGCACTGCACACCGGTCGTTGGAATTTCAAATGGAGATGTAGCACAGCAGTGGGTTTTTAATTTGTAAGGCTGGGGCCTAGGGTTACTACTATTGCTAATCTAAGGGCTAGCAAAGGATAAGTATGACCTAGAGTCGTTCTTCAAAGCGTGACGAATTGAAAATAGGAGGGTTTAGGAACTTTTATGAATTTAGCTGGGGCTCAGAAAAATGGTTTTGGTTTTGGGATTTTCTAAATTAAAATTAAATTTAAGATAAACTAAAAGGTGGAGGTTACTTCGGGCATTCAACAATTAAATCGGTTGTCTACTATGAAGTGGTTTAGGTGAAGTTAAATAAGAGAAGTTCTAATGAGGATAAATTTGTAGGTTAATGTGAGCTATTCTACAGTCCTTCTTTCGGGCTAACACGGAGGTGTCCACAATCAGGCAAATAGAATGTCACATGGGTTGCAGAATATATTAAAACATACACCGAATGTTCTCTCAAATGCATGTCCATATTATTCAACAGTTAATCTCAAATCCTATTCCCCAATCTCGGTCATCAAAGACGTCCGAATCATGGCACAGTTTGTTGAATAAACAATCTTGTAGACGGGTTTTACTGTAACACCCGCCAAATTAGGGCTAGTCATTAGGTCCTAATCATTTTTGTAATACATGTAATTAGTACTGTGTTAGGCTAATTTGTGTATCAAATAATATATATTGTTATATATATATAGTTGCGTGATTCGGTTAAATCAAGCACGTTCCAAATCGAATGTAATTCGGTTCAAGTAAATACGGACGTTGGTGGATAATTTTATTAAATAATATAAAGTTATTTAATAATGATATCATACCCAAAGATATTATTTTGATAATATCTCAATTTCATTTCGTATCGTATAGAAAACATCTACGTGACTTAAACATTTAACACACAAGCAAACGAAATTAAACGAACGCTGCAATTAAACGTATGAAAAATATTGAATAAATCTCCCTATTTTAAAACTTGTAATTAAACGTATGAAAATAACTATTTAACGCAAAACGATCAAAAAACGAACGCTGCATGGAGCGTGTACGCGGGAGAACAAAAAACTGGTGAAGTCCACACTCGGTGGACCCCACCAGTCGTCCCCCCTCTTCCCCCTCCTTTTCTTCCCTTATTCCTTTCTTCTTTCTCACTTTCACATTTCTTCTTCTTTTCTTTTCTCTCTAAACCAAACCACACCACCATCCCTTAAATGTCACTAATAACACCACCAAACGACCTCGATCTTCATCACTCGTTTGGAGTAAAAGAACCACCTCGCGACGATCTACGTTTCTATCCTTCCGAATCCTCCGTGCAACGATTTGTAAGTTTCCAACAAAACCCGAAAACTCTCGATTTTAAGTATTTTTAGGTTCTAGTTATTTCTTTAAGCTTAGAATGTCCCTATAAGGGTTGGGTAAAAAGATCAGACCAAACGGAAACCCGAAAACTCATTTTTGGCTCAAATTTTCATCGACAGCTTTAAGTGTCGCAATGAAGGTGCAGTATAGCGTCATTTCATGCGTCACTTAAGTGACGCATTGAGTGTCGCTAAAAGCCCTAATCATGCGTTACTTGCATAAGTGCCGCATAAAACCCCTTTTTCCCGACACTTACCTCCGTCACTTGTTTAGTGACGCCTAGAAGCCTTAACCGACACTTATACCCGACACTAATGGAGTGTCGCCACCTTATGCGTCACTTACCTAAGTGACGCCCTAAACTCAGAATTTCAAATTTTAAGCGACACTTCCTAAGTGTCGCCCAAGCCACTAAGTGACGCCTCACTATGCGTCACTTCCATAAGTGACGCCCTTACCCAGACTCTGCTATTTCATGCGTCACTTCCTAAGTGACACCTAAGACCCTAAGTGTCGCTATAAGTGTCGAGACCTAAAATTTTATCACTTGATTTTACCCAAATTCAAATCTTAGATGCGTTTTTTCTCGACCCCAGACAGGGGCCAGCCCCTTGGACCTCGCCAGGGGTTGCCACCCCTGGGACCCCGCTAACCAGGGGCGCTGCCCCCGGACCCCCGTCACCTAAAGTTTGTAAATACTTTTTAAGTATAACACTTCGACAAAATAATAATATTATTGCAAATAATCACCAACGGGCCGTACACATTTTCAAAACTCGAACTTACCAATCAAATCAAATCATTGGACATTACTAGTTGGTTGAACAACTAGCATAGGTTATCTTTTAAGATAGCTACTTATTTTATTCAACCTTGTGCGTTATAAACGCCCAGCAGGTTACAGTCTTCGGACACCCCATTTTACTTCACTACATTTTCTTCATAGCAACTCTCCAGGCTCAGGTGAGTCTCATAGCCCCGATTTTTTACTGTTTTTATTCCCGGGGTGGGAATACATGCTCTAACTGTTTTACACGTGAACACGAGTACAAAACTGGCTATATTCATCATGAGCTGTTTTCTAATCACTTTTAAGTCCTCTACGATCATAGTTCTGGTAATACTTTATGTAGCGCGAATGTTAGTGTATGGTACCATATAGGACTGACCATCCTCGTCCGGGTCAGCAAGCACTGACTGGTTAAACGGACGCATTAACTTTTGTTCATACGAGTGTGGATTAGACACTCATCCGGAGGCACCCACGATCAGGCATTATTGTGATCCTGACACCCACGTTAAGCGCAGACTATGACCTCATGGTAGACATATACATCATTTGATTCATTTCAAACGGTTATTATTAAATCTTGTGGTTCACACTTACATATTTATTATGCAAACCTGTGAGCTCACCAGCGTTAGCTGACCTTTTTAGCATGTGTTCTCAGGTACTCAACAGTAGTAGGACTGCTCAGGATTAGCTAGCTCGAGTCGCATACAGATCTCAGGAGATTCATATGCATTTCTACATTTTGTAAAATAGATATGCCTTAGAATCTCTTAAATTTTGGCTCACGAGCTTTTGTAACTATTATAACATTGTAAAACTTTTGAATTATCAATGTAATGTTTAAAACGACGCATATAGAGTCGTTCATTATATGCCTTATTGATTAGTAGCACCCCAAAGCTTGCTTTCGCTAAACAATAAATTTGGGGGTGTTACATTTACCCTCGCCGGAACAGGTTGGAATAACCAGTCTAGACGGTCGGATAGTATGTCATCACTTATTCATACAAATTATCAACATTACTCATGTATGTAAGAAAATAGGGATGGTTTATAATAAGAATAGAAACCTAAGTAACACGTTTGTTAATCGATTCATAACATGACTACCTTCGGTCGTTCTCGACTTCCATACATTTGTACTCAACCATAAGTGTTTCCAGTATTATATCGAAGAACAGTCAAATAGGGGCCATCACATTATTTCAGGACGATTAAGGGCTAAATAAATCTTATTATCATGATAATCCTAAGGCAACAATCAAACAAGATCATGCAATAAGATAATCAAGGCAATAGTTCAATTTAAGCGTATAAAAGTGTTATCTAAGTCGAGGATATTCCGAAAGTTGTCTCAAAAATATCGTATGTCTGAATTAAATCTTAATCTACCTCTATTCCCATGTTCCGTGTCTCTTAGATCCTAGTGTGGTCCAGAGAACACCGGCCATGCCGAGCTCAATGATTCAATCTAACATAGTATAACTAAGTGACCTATACCCTAGAGTTAGCTACGTTCATTTTAGGATAAAGTTTTAGTCACAACATGAGTTGGGCAAATAAACGATAAAGATTCAATTCCTACATCTATTTATAATATAAAGCATTCGCAATCTCATGATATACAGTACAATCACATATTTAAACTTCTCCTAAACGACTATCATAGCAGACAATTGAGTTATTTAGTTAATCATGGCAATTCTAGCATGCATATTTAAATTTATTAAAGAAAGAACAAACATATTAAATATGGAAGATAGATTAACACCTGGAGAGAAATACAAATAACTCGTAGCTAAAATATGCATCCGGAGCACTTCCGTACAAATCATCCTTGATTAGTTAATTAGCTAGCCTAATTAACTAGGAAGAATTAAAATTACAAAGAAAGAAAGATATCTAAATGTAGGTGTGTAAAGATGTGAAGATGCTAAAAGATGGTGTGTTTTTCAAATGAACCAAAGACCCCTATTTATAGTTGAGTCATGGTGCATTTTAGCATTTTTAGGCACACATTAGAAAAAGGGTGAAAGGTGGTGCACCGGGTATGAAAAAGCATGGAAAGGTGGTGCACCGGGTACGAAAAAGCATGGAAAGGTGGTGCACCGGGTACACGCAAGGACCAAAAAGCGGAAACAAGACGGGGGGAGGGGGGGCAGCGCTGCCCACCATCAGGCCGGCGGTGGCTGGTGGCTGGCCGGCAGCGGATGGCTGCCACCCGCCCCGGTCCGTCGTCTTTCGTTGCGTTGCTTAATTCGCGCGTATCTTCTTTGTTATGCGTCCGTTTGCATTGATTCTTTTTGCGTTGGATTCGTAATTCAAAAACGAAGACTTTGATGAAAGGATATCCCAAAAATATGTCTTCTATTTCCAGATATTGCGTACGAATCATTTGGATCTTCCGGGTGGCGTAGAATCTTCATTCTTTATCCGTTTTTGTTTATTCATCTAATGTTGGATTCGTAGTTTGAAAACAAACATCTTGGATGAGATGGATATTGATGATGGGCACTTTTGTCTTGAAATCTCGTTTTGATGCCTTGAATCTTCAAACGTGCATGGAATCGTCGTTTTTCATCCATTTTGCTTGATTTTTTTCGTGCAACCTGGTTTTGACCATCTTGGCATAATACCATTGATTTTTATTGTTTTTGATTTTAAAATACCAAGAATTGTTCTAGAATGAGAGAGATATCGGTAGTAAAAACATGACTTTTTACGCGATATCAAGCCATATAAAAGCATTTATCTTTAATGCTTCACTTTTTGATTGAGAGTGTGCCGATGTATGCCTTTTAAGTTAGAACTTGCTCGAGCAATACATGTCGAAACTACAAAAATGGGCGTCATACGTGACGAAAGTGAAACTAGAGAATCTTGACATTTCCTAGGATAAAACCCTCTCATAAAAACCCCTGTTTTCAAGACTAACCCAACCAATGCTCACTTTCAGCATTGAAGATCAAGTAGAAAACCTGTTGAGCCTTAGCCTTTTCATTTCAAAAACTCACTTCAAGAAACCAACCCTTCCTTTACATCTCTTGGCCATCGCCTAAGTTTCTTTTCTGTCAAGAAGAAAGACTGCAAGAAACACAATGAAATCCCCGAAAGACAAAAATACCATCCAAAAAAAAGGGAACTCTGAAGAAAAGCATAATTCAGCAAAATCAAAGCTGCCAGGAGGAACCAAAGAACTAAAAGACCCAAGGATCATTTAATGCCGAGGGGAAGGTTCTTCAAATAAAAACATGAAAAAAAAGCTCTCAAAGAGAGGAATCTAAAAAGAGGTATCACTAAAGCGTCAAAGATACATCATCATAGACAAACTCTTAGGCTATATCAAAACCCCACTAAACCACCTATAAAACCCTTCTTCCATAACCATCTCCACCCTCTTACAAATGTCTAGGGATAATTGGCACCATCCTCATTTAAGTATTGCAGATCTGATTCTCGATCAAGCGTATGACGACGAAGGAGCTACATGACTGGCCTCTGAGTGAATTAGAAGTTAGGAAACCCGATACACTTGAGTGAATTGAGTGAACACCTATGAGGGCCACAGTCATGTATATCTTACATCCGGAAGATTGAAAAGAGAGCTTGTTAGAACCAATAGTTTGGGAAAGCATCAAGGGTTAAAACCCCGTTTGAAATCTTTTCTCCCAACCTGCAGGAATCAAAGTTCTTCAGGATACGAAGACATCCTTCCAAACTTTTGAAGCAGTTTTTCTGAAAATTTGCTTGAGGACAAGCAAAACTCTAGGTGTGGGATACTTGATATCGCGTAAAAAGTTATGTTTTTACCAATGATATCTCTCTCATTTTGGAGCAGTACTTGGCATTTGGACACAAATGATGCTCAAATCAAAGAAACTTTGCCAAGAAGATCAAAATGAAGACGCACAAGAAAAATCAAGCAAAACGGACAAAAAATGAAGATTCCACACACAGTTGAAGATTCAAGGCATCCGAAACAAGATTAAGAGACAAAGTACCCATCACCAAGATCCCTTTTATCCAAGATGTTCGTTTATAAAATACGAATCCAACAAAAGAAGAATCAGCAAAAACAGATGAAGAATGAAGATTAAAACGATTTGTACAAGACATCTAAAGATCAGGGATTCATTTCAGGGATTTCTTTTCATCAAAACGGACGCATAACGAAGAAGATACACGCGAATAAGGAAATGAAGCGAAAGACGGCAAACCGGGGCGGCAGCCTGCCAGCCGTCGCCGCAGGCTGCTAGGGTGGCGGCGCCGGCTGCCTTCCCCCCATCCCCCGGCCACTTTTCTGTCTTTGCTCGTACTCACCTGGTACACGTGCTAGACCTTTTCCGCAACTTTAGGGTACATGTGCTAGACTTTTTCTCGCTTTAGGGTACATGTGCTAGCAACTTTACCCCCTTTTGCTAACAAGTGCTCCTAGTTGCTAAAATGCACCAAATTTCAAGTAAAAATAGGTGCCTTTGGTTCATTTGAAAGACACACCTCATACACCAACATTTCTACACCATTCACAACACACATCTTTCTTATCTTGTAAAATTAGTTGTAGTTCTTCCTTTAGGCTAGTTAGTTAATTAAAATAGCTAATTAATTAACTAAGGAATATTTGTATGGAGGTGCTCCGGGACGCATTGTAGCTACGAGTTATTTGTACACCTTTCCAGGTTTTAATCTATCTTCCATATTTGAATATGTTTGTTCTTTATTTTATAAATTTAAATATGCATGCTAGAATTGCCATGATTAATTAGATAACTCAATTGCCAACTATGATAGTCGTTTAGAAAGTTTTAAATATGTAATTATGTTGTATGTAATGAGATTGCGGATGGTTTATATTACAAATAGATGTAGGAATTAAATCTTTATCGTTTATCTGCCCAACTCATGTTGTGACTAAAACGTTATCCAAAAATGAACGTAGCTAAATCATAGGGTATAGGTCACTTAGTTATACTATGTTAGATTGAATCATTGAGCTCGGCATGGCCAGTGTTCTCTAGAAAAAAATAGGATCCAAGAGACACGGAATATGGGAATAGAGGTAGATTAAGAATAAATTCATATAGACGATATTTTTGAGACAACTTTCAGAATATCTTCGATTTAAATAATACCTTTGCATGCTTATATTGAACTGTTGCTTTGATCGTCTTATTGCATGTTCTTGTTTGATTGTTACCTTAGGATCATCATAATAGTGAAATATAAATGGCATTAAATATCGTGAAGTAATATAACGGCCCCTATTCGACTGTTCTTTGATATAGAACTGGAAATGCCTACACCGGAGTACAAATGTATGGAAGTCGAGAACGAACGAAGGTAGTTATATTATGAATCGAATAACAAACGTATTACTTAAGTTTCCATTTGTAGTAAAAGTCATCCCTGTTTTCTTGCATACCTGAGTAATGTTGATAATTCATACGAATAAGTGATGACGTATTATTCGGCTGCCTAGACCAGTTAGTCAAACCTATTCCGGTGAGGGTAAACCCCGTTCATAAGATTGTTTATTCAACAAACTATGCCATGATTCGGACATCTCTGATGACCGGGATTGGGGAATTGGATTCAAGATTAACAGTCGGATAATATGGGTAAACATTTGAGAGAACTTTCGGTGTATGCATTAATATATTCTGCAACCCACGTGACATTCTATTTGCCTGATTGTAGACACTTCCGCGTTAGCCCGATAGGAGGATTGTAGTAATAGCTCACATTAACTTACGGACTTATCTCCATTAGAACTCTCCATATTTAACAACCCCTAAACCACTTCATAGTAGACAATCGCTTTAATTGTTGAACGCCCGAAGTAACCTCCACTTTTTAGTTAGTTTAGTTTAATTTAGGATAGAAAACCCAAAACCAACTCTTTTATCCCTAGCTAAATACATAAAAGCTTCTAAATCCCCTACTTTCAATTTGCCACGCTTTGAAGAACGATCCTAGGTCATACTTGTGCTTTGCTAGCCCTTTGATTAGCATAATAGTAACCCTAAGCCCCAACCATATAAATTTAAAACCCATTGTTGCCTCACATTACCATTAGAAATTTCAACGACCAGTGCGTGGTGCAACAGTTATACCTGCAACATCATCGAATTGTAGTAATTGTCAAATAGATGCCTCTGATACAACTATTTATGTCTCGGCAATTGGAGACACAATCATGCGCTCCCCCTCAACATTCTTAATTGATGCATTTACCCAAAAATCATTAAGATAGCCTCTATACACCTTCGGATTGACAGTAAGTGCATAAAAATATGGTTATTCCTCAAGAAATCAACAATTTGCTAAAAATCCTTGGCATCAGCAGGTTACATCAAATATGCAATAAGATTGTGTAAAGTAGCAAAAGGTAATTGTTGTTGTGCCATTGATTGATTTAATGAGTGATTTGAACAATGAATCGGAGGATTTGAAAGAGTTTTAGCGCAAAGGGGTTGAGTGGTTGAGAGTATTAACTGCTATTTTGAAATCGTAAAGTGTTTTAGGGTTTATGACTGCCAAATATATAGCAGCAATAAAAGCCCTAAATAAGTAACACTAACAGTCATAACTGAGTTGGAACAAACAGTCATAACTGAAGTACTACTTACAGTAATAACCAAGTTAACACAAACAGTGATAACTAAAATATTAGTAGCAATAACTTAAACAGTAATAAATAATAAAGCTAACATTACTAATGTATATAAGTAGTAATAACCAACCAAGGCATTAACAACTTAACACAAACAGTAATAAAAACTTAGCTTATTAGTTATACTAAGCAGCAGTAAAAACAACTAGCAGTTATAACCAAAAAGGAAGTAATACTAGCAGTTTGATCATACTTAGCAAAAATAATAGAAAGTAAACATTCAAATCTAACATTCAACCTGCAGTAATAAATCACAACCTGCAGTAATAAAAAGTTAACATTCAAAGCTAGCAGCAATAACCTGCACAGTGTTAACAGTTACAATAAAATTAGTACTAACAGTTACAATAAAATAATTAACATTAATAATAACTAACAGTTAAAATTAAAACATAACTTCATTAATTATTCTATCAGTAATAACCCATAAGCAGTACCGAGAAATTTATAGAAAAACAATTATAATTAAAAAGACTTAAGAAAAATTTATCATTCCAATGCTAGTAACAAAAAATGTAAATCTGCCTACATCAAAAGCCTCTAGTAAACAGATCTGCAAACTGATTATTAGTATGGACTTTAAAAATCTGAATAAGTCATTTTTCATTACAGTCTCTTGTAAAATGATATCTTATCTCTATATGCTAAGTTTTGGAATGTTTAACATGGTTATTTATAATACTGATAGCAGAAGTATTATCAATAAATATAGGAGTGTTCAGAAAAGTCGAACCATAATCAAGCATTTGATTATGAATCCATAAAACATGACGACAGCAGCTTCCAGCAGCTACATACTCAGCTTCTGCAGTTGATGTTGATACAGTGGTTTGCTTCTTGCATTGCCATGAAACCAACCATCCTCCTAAAAATTGACAACCTCCTGATGTTGACTTTCTGTCCATGTTTGCACCACCATAATCAATATATGTATATGCAACAAGATCAAATGAATTACTCTTTGGATACCAAATGCCTAATTTTGTTTGACCCTTTAAATATCTAAAGATCCTTATAAGTACGTACAGATGTGATTGTTTTGGACATGATTGAAATCTTGCACATATACACACAGCAAACATAATATCTGGCCTTGAGAAAGTCAAATACATTAGTGATCCTGTCATAGACCTATACAGATATACATCAACCTCTTCTCCTTCAAGATCTGCTATTAATGGTTTATGTGCCTCTATAGGTGTGCTTGCAACCTTTGCATCCTTGTATCCAAACCTCTCCAGAATATCTTTTGCATATTTCTCTTGACTTACGAAAATCCCATTAGCTTTTTGCTTCACTTGTAATCCCAGAAAGAATGTTAACTCTCCCATAGAACTCATGTTAAACCTTTTATGCATAGTAGATTCAAGTTCCTTACATAAAATGTCCCTTGTAGAACCAAAAACAATATCATCTACATAAACTTGAACTAGTAGGATATCATTCTTAACTCTTTTAGTAAACAAGGTCTTGTCTATTATACCTCTCTGGAATCCACTATCAAGCAAATAAATAGATAAAGTGCCATACCAAGCTTTTGGTGTTTAATGTAAGCCATAAAGAGCTTTATCTAGTCTTAACACTTTTTCAGGATATTTTGGATCTTCAAACCCTGGAGGTTGGCATACATAAACTTCTTCTTCATGTTTGCCATATAAAAAGGCACTCTTGACATCCATTTGATACACTTAATTGTTCTGGAAATCGTTCTCTAATATCTCTTTCTGCAAGTTGTTCCATCGACGGATTTTCGAGTCGACTTAAATGATCTGTGGAGACATTTTCTGCTCCCTTCTTATCTTTTATCTCGATGTCGAATTATTGTAGGAGTAGAATCCATCGTAGCAATCTGAGTTTGATAACTTCTTGTTTGACCACGTCTTGAATCTTAGGATTCACTCTCCTCTGCCTTTGCACGGATGGTTTGAAATCGTTCTCCATGAGGATCTTGTGGGTGCAGTAGTTTGGACTGATTCCTTGTATATCAGAAATTTTCCACGCGATTGCTTTCTTGTGCGATTTCAGAACATCAATTAGTTGAGCTTTCTCTTCGGGTTCTAACTCCTTTGAGATTATTACTGAGAGCTGTGAAGTTCCTTGGAGGTAAGCATACTCAAGGTGAGGTGGTAATTCGTTCAATTCTAGGGTTGGTGGTTCAATAAACGGATTCATTCTAGCTATCTCGTCTCTATTTAGTTTCTCGTACTCTTCTTGGAATGGTGCTTCGTCTATCTCGGGTTAAGATGTGGAGATTGATGCTATTTCAACCTACTCGGTTTGGTTTGAAAATTCCTTCATCTTTAGCTTGTATTTATTGACTGTTGATGAGGATATTTCATCATTTTGGGTGAGAATAATCCCTCTGTCGTCGGTGAACTGGAATTCTTGAAATTGAGCAGTTGAAAATTGGTTTATGGTGATTTCGGGATTTGGTAGTGGTACGGGTTGGTTAGTTAGTTGTGGTTCAATTGGGGGTGGTTCTATACTCATTCCCTTGAATGAATCTAGGAACTCTTCTATTGAAGGAAATGTGTTTGGTTTGGTCCCCTCTCTTTTTAGCCAAGGTATCGGTGTACCGCATCCTAATGGAACATTGATTGTTTTGCCATTAGTGCAAGAGGATTTCTTTTCAAACAAGGGAAATAGTAGCTCTTTGGATGTTGTTGGTGAAGTGATTGCGGAGTGCAGCCCAGGGTCCTCATTGTATAACCTCCGAACAGTGACTACTGTGTTGGGTATCGGATCCTGGCTGGATATTGCCAATACTTCATGGAGATGTTCATCAAAAATGTCCTGCATGATATCACATAAACCAAGGTCCTCTTCCAGAGGTTGCTTCATTAATCAATTGATATTAAAGGTGACCTCCTCTTGTCACGAGTAACACATCATCACTTGGTGGATGAGTGGTGTCATTAGTGCTTGCCGACGTATTTTCCTCAATAAAACTTAAGGCTTTCAAAATGGATTCCATGTTAGAGATTAATTTTTCTGAAATTTTTATCATGGCGTCAATGTTGTCTTGAAATCCGGTTACTCTTTTGTTTATAAGGTCTTGTTCAAGCATAAAAGTGGCAAAAGTGATTTTAAGGAAAATAAGTGGCTTGTGGGATAAGAATCATCCAAAAGTAGGTAAAACTAATCTAATCTAATCCTAAAGGAAAGAAATGTAACTTTTAATTGATGTTAATCTTTCAAAAGGGTCGCTAAATACTAAAGTTGCTTAGCTCCTAAAATCGGTTGCCGAGGCTCCCCGGCAGCGGCGCAAAAAACTTGTTGCGCTGCACACCGGTCATTGGAATTTCTAATGGAGATGCAGCACAGCAGTGTGTTTTTATTTTGTAAGGCTGGGGCCTAGGGTTACTACTATTGCTAATCTAATGGCTAGCAAAGGATAAGTATGACCTAGAGTCGTTCTTCAAAGCGCAACGAATTGAAACTAGGAGGGCTTAGGAACTTTTATGAATTTAGCTGGGGCTCAGAAAGATGGTTTTGGTTTTGGGTTTTTCTAAATTAAAATTAAAATTAAGATAAACTAAAAGGTGGAGGTTACTTCGGGTATTCAACAATTAAAGCGATTGTCTACTATGAAGTGGTTTAGGTGAAGTTAAATAAGAGGAGTTCTAATGAGGATAAATTTGTAGGTTAATGTGAGCTATTCTACAGTCCTTCTTTCGGGCTAACGTGGAGGTGTCCACAATCAGGCAAACAGAATGTCACATGGGTTGCAGAATATATTAAAACATACACCGAAAGTTCTCTCAAATGCATGTCCATATTATCCAACAGTTAATCTCAAATCCTATTCCCCAATCTCGGTCATCAGAGATGTCCGAATCATGACATAGTTTATTGAATAAACAATCTTGTAGACGAGTTTTACCCTCGCCGGAACAGGTTGGAATAACCGGTCTAGATGGTCGGATAGTATGTCATCACTTATTCATACAAATTATCAACATTACTCATGTATGTAAGAAAATAGGGATGGTTTATAATAAGAATAGAAACCTAAGTAACACGTTTGTTAATCGATTCATAACATGACTACCTTCGGTCGTTCTCGACTTCCATACATTTGTACTCAACCATAAGTGTTTCCAGTATTATATCGAAGAACAGTCAAATAGGGGCCATCACATTATTTCACGATGATTAAGGGCTAAATAAATCTTATTATCATGATAATCCTAAGGCAACAATCAAACAAGATCATGCAATAAGATAATCAAGGCAATAGTTCAATTTAAGCGTATAAAAGTGTTATCTAAGTCGAGGATATTCCGAAAGTTGTCTCAAAAATATCGTATGTCTGAATTAAATCTTAATCTACCTCTATTCCCATGTTCCGTGTCTCTTAGATCCTAGTGTGGTCCAGAGAACACCAGCCATGCCGAGCTCAATGATTCAATCTCACATAGTATAACTAAGTGACCTATACGCTATGAGTTAGCTACGTTCATTTTGGATAAAGTTTTAGTCACAACATGAGTTGGGCAGATAAACGATAAAGATTCAATTCCTACATGTGTTTATAATATAAAGCATTCGCAATCTGATGACATACAGTACAATCACATATTTAAACTTTTCCTAAACGATTATCATAGCAGACAATTGAGTTATTTAGTTAATCATGGATATTCTAGTATGCATATTTAAATTTATTAAAGAAAGAACAAACATATTAAATATGGAAGATAGATTAACACCTGGAGAGAAATACAAATAACTCGTAGCTAAAATATGCATCCGGAGCACTTCCGTACAAATCTTCCTTGATTAGTTAATTAGCTAGCCTAATTAACTAGGAAGAATTAAAATTACAAAGAAAGAAAGATATCTAAATGTAGGTGTGTAAAGATGTGAAGATGCTAAAAGATGGTGTGTTTTTCAAATGAACCAAAGACCCCTATTTATAGTTGAGTCATGGTGCATTTTAGCATTTTTAGGCACACATTAGAAAAAGGGTGAAAGGTGGTGCACCGGGTACGAAAAAGCATGGAAAGGTGGTGCACCGGGTACGAAAAAGCATGGAAAGGTGGTGCACCGGGTACACGCAAGGACCAAAAAGCGGAAACAAGACGGGGGGAGGGGGGGCAGCGCTGCCCACCATCAGGCCGGTGGTGGCTGGTGGCTGGCCGGCAGCGGATGGCTGCCACCCGCCCCGGTCCGTCGTCTTTCGTTGCGTTGCTTAATTCGCGCGTATCTTCTTTGTTATGCGTCCGTTTGCATTGATTCTTTTTTGCATTGGATTCGTAATTCAAAAACGAAGACTTTGATGAAAGTATATCCCAAAAATATGTCTTCTATTTCCAGATATTGCGTACGAATCATTTGGATCTTCTGTGTGGCATAGAATCTTCATTCTTTATCCGTTTTTGTTTATTCTTCTTCTGTTGGATTCGTAGTTTGAAAACGAACATCTTGGATGAGATGGATGTTGATGATGGGCACTTTTGTCTTGAAATCTCGTTTTGATGCCTTGAATCTTCAAACGTGCATGGAATCGTCGTTTTTCATCCATTTTGCTTGATTTTTTTCGTGCAACCTGGTTTTGACCATCTTGGCATAATACCATTGATTTTTATTGTTTTTTATTTTAAAATACCAAGAATTGTTCTAGAATGAGAGAGATATCGGTAGTAAAAACATGACTTTTTACGCGATATCAAGCCATATAAAAGCATTTATCTTTAATGCTTCACTTTTTGATTGAGAGTGTGCCGATGTATGCCTTTTAAGTTAGAACTTGCTCGAGCAATACATGTCGAAACTACAAAAATGGGCGTCATACGTGACGAAAGTGAAACTAGAGAATCTTGACATTTCCTAGGATAAAACCCTCTCATAAAAACCCCTGTTTTCAAGACTAACCCAACCAATGCTCACTTTCAGCATTGAAGATCAAGTAGAAAACCTGTTGAGCCTTAGCCTTTTCATTTCAAAAACTCACTTCAAGAAACCAACCCTTCCTTTACATCTCTTGGCCATCGCCTAAGTTTCTTTTCTGTCAAGAAGAAAGACTGCAAGAAACACAATGAAATCCCCGAAAGACAAAAATACCATCCAAAAAAAAGGGAACTCTGAAGAAAAGCATAATTCAGCAAAATCAAAGCTGCCAGGAGGAACCAAAGAACTAAAAGACCCAAGGATCATTTAATGCCGAGGGGAAGGTTCTTCAAATAAAAACATGAAAAAAAAGCTCTCAAAGAGAGGAATCTAAAAAGAGGTATCACTAAAGCGTCAAAGATACATCATCATAGACAAACTCTTAGGCTATATCAAAACCCCACTAAACCACCTATAAAACCCTTCTTCCATAACCATCTCCACCCTCTTACAAATGTCTAGGGATAATTGGCACCATCCTCATTTAAGTATTGCAGATCTGATTCTCGATCAAGCGTATGACGACGAAGGAGCTACATGACTGGCCTCTGAGTGAATTAGAAGTTAGGAAACCCGATACACTTGAGTGAATTGAGTGAACACCTATGAGGGCCACAGTCATGTATATCTTACATCCGGAAGATTGAAAAGAGAGCTTGTTAGAACCAATAGTTTGGGAAAGCATCAAGGGTTAAAACCCCGTTTGAAATCTTTTCTCCCAACCTGCAGGAATCAAAGTTCTTCAGGATACGAAGACATCCTTCCAAACTTTTGAAGCAGTTTTTCTGAAAATTTGCTTGAGGACAAGCAAAACTCTAGGTGTGGGATACTTGATATCGCGTAAAAAGTTATGTTTTTACCAATGATATCTCTGTCATTCTGGAGCAATACTTAGCATTTGGACACAAATGATTCTCAAATCAAAGAAACTTTGCCAAGAAGATCAAAATGAAGACGCACGAGAAAAATCAAGCAAAACGGACAAAAAATGAAGATTCCACACACAGTTGAAGATTCAAGGCATCCGAAACAAGATTTAGAGACGAAGTACCCATCACCAAGATCCCTTTTATCCAAGATGTTCATTTATAAAATACGAATCCAAAAGAAGAAGAATCAGCAAAAACAGATGAAGAATGAAGATTCTACGCACACCGGAAGATTAAAATGATTTGTACAAGACATCTAAAGATCAGGGATTCATTTCAGGGATTTCTTTTCATCAAATTCTTTGTTTTTGAAAAAAGAATCCAACGCAAAAAGAATCAATGAAAACGGACGCATAACGAAGAAGATACACGCGAATAAGGAAATGAAGCGAAAGACGGCAAACCGGGGCGGCAGCCTGCCAGCCGTCGCCGCAGGCTGCTAGGGTGGCGGCGCCGGCTGCCTTCCCCCCATCCCCCGGCCACTTTTCTGTCTTTGCTCGTACTCACCTGGTACACGTGCTAGACCTTTTCCGCAACTTTAGGGTACATGTGCTAGACTTTTTCTCGCTTTAGGGTACATGTGCTAGCAACTTTACCCCCTTTTGCTAACAAGTGCTCCTAGTTGCTAAAATGCACCAAATTTCAAGTATAAATAGGTGCCTTTGGTTCATTTGAAAGACACACCTCATACACCAACATTTCTACACCATTCACAACACACATCTTTCTTATCTTGTAAAATTAGTTGTAGTTCTTCCTTTAGGCTAGTTAGTTAATTAAAATAGCTAATTAATTAACTAAGGAATATTTGTATGGAGGTGCTCCGGGACGCATTGTAGCTACGAGTTATTTGTACACCTTTCCAGGTTTTAATCTATCTTCCATATTTGAATATGTTTGTTCTTTATTTTATAAATTTAAATATGCATGCTAGAATTGCCATGATTAATTAGATAACTCAATTGCCAACTATGATAGTCGTTTAGAAAGTTTTAAATATGTAATTATGTTGTATGTAATGAGATTGCGGATGGTTTATATTACAAATAGATGTAGGAATTAAATCTTTATCGTTTATCTGCCCAACTCATGTTGTGACTAAAACGTTATCCAAAAATGAACGTAGCTAAATCATAGGGTATAGGTCACTTAGTTATACTATGTTAGATTGAATCATTGAGCTCGGCATGGCCAGTGTTCTCTAGAAAAAAATAGGAGCCAAGAGACACGGAATATGGGAATAGAGGTAGATTAAGAATAAATTCATATAGACGATATTTTTGAGACAACTTTCAGAATATCTTCGATTTAAATAATACCTTTGCATGCTTATATTGAACTGTTGCTTTGATCGTCTTATTGCATGTTCTTGTTTGATTGTTACCTTAGGATCACGGCATTAAATATCGTGAAGTAATATAACGGCCCCTATTCGACTGTTCTTTGATATAGTACTGAAAATGCCTACGCCAGAGTACAAATGTATGGAAGTCGAGAACGACCGAAGGTAGTTATATTATGAATCGAATAACAAACGTATTACTTAAGTTTCCATTTGTAGTATAAGTCATCCCTGTTTTCTTGCATACCTGAGTAATGTTGATAATTCATACGAATAAGTGATGACGTATTATTCGGCCGCCTAGACCAGTTAGTCAAACCTATTCCGGTGAGGGTAAACCCTGTTCATAAGATTGTTTATTCAACAAACTATGCCATGATTCGGACATCTCTGATGACCGGGATTGGGGAATTGGATTCGAGATTAACTGTCGGATAATATGGGTAAACATTTGAGAGAACTTTCGGTGTATGAATTAATATATTCTGCAACCCACGTGACATTCTATTTGCCTGATTATGGACACTTCCGCGTTAGCCCGATAGGAGGATTGTAGTAATAGCTCACATTAACTTACGGACTTATCTCCATTAGAACTCTCCATATTTAACAACCCCTAAACCACTTCATTGTAGACAATCGCTTTAATTGTTGAACGCCCGAAGTAACCTCCACTTTTTAGTTAGTTTAGTTTAATTTAGGATAGAAAACCCAAAACCAACTCTTTTATGCCTAGCTAAATACATAAAAGTTTCTAAATCCCCTACTTTCAATTTGCCACGCTTTGAAGAACGATCCTAGGTCATACTTGTCCTTTGCTAGCCCTTTGATTAGCATAATAGTAACCCTAAGCCCCAGCCATATAAATTTAAAACCCATTGTTGCCTCACATCACCATTAGAAATTTCAACGACCAGTGCGTGGTGCAACAGTTATACCTGCAGCATCATCAAATTGTAGTAATTGTCAAATAGATGCCTCAGATACAACTATTTATGTCTTGGCAATTGGAAACACAATCCTAGTCTCCCCCTCAACATTCTCAATTGATGCATTTACCCAAAAATCATTAAGATAGCCTTTATACACCTTCGGATTGACAGTAAGTGCATAAAAATATGGTTATTCCTCAAGAAATCAACAATTTGCTAAAAATCCTTGGCATCAGCAGGTTACATCAAATATGCAATAAGATGGTGTAAAGTAGCAAAAGGTAATTGTTGTTGTGCCATGGATTGATTTAATGAGTGATTTGAACAATGAATCGAAGGATTTGAAAGAGTTTTAGCGTGAAGGGGTTGAGTGGTTGAGAGTATTAACTGCTATTTTGAAATCGTAAAGTGTTTTAGGGTTTATGACTGCCAAATATATAGCAGCAATAAAAGCCCTAAATAAGTAACACTAACAGTCATGACTGAGTTTGAACAAACAGTCATAACTGAAGTACTACTTACAGTAATAACCAAGTTAACACAAACAGTGATAACTAAAATATTAGTAGCAATAACTTAAACAGTAATAAATAATAAAGCTAACATTACTAATGTATATAAGTAGTAATAACCAACCAAGGCATTAACAACTTAACACAAACAGTAATAAAAACTTAGCTTATTAGTTATACTAAGCAGCAGTAAAAACAACTAGCAGTAAAAACAACTAGCAGTTATAACCAAAAAGGAAGTAATACTAGCAGTTTGATCATACTTAGCAAAAATAATAGAAAGTAAACATTCAAATCTAACATTCAACCTGCAGTAATAAATCACAACCTGCAGTAATAAAAAGTTAACATTCAAAGCTAGCAGCAATAACCTGCACAGTGTTAACTGAAAAACAAAAGCAGTGATAAAAATATACAAGTATACACACAGTCATAACTAATGAAGACAGTTTTAAAAATGTCCTCTAAATATTAGTACTAACAGTTACAATAAACTAATTAACATTAATAATAACTAACGGTTAAAATTAAAACATAACTTCATTAATTATTCTATCAGTAATAACCCATAAGCAGTGCCGAGAAATTTATAGAAAAACAATTATAATTAAAAAGACTTAAGAAAAATTTATCATTCCAATGCTAGTAACAAAAAATGTAAATCTGCCTACATCAAAAGCCTTTAGTAAACAGATCTGCAAACTGATTATCAGTATGGACTTTAAAAATCTGAATAAGTCATTTTTCATTACAGTCTCTTGTAAAATGATATCTTATCTCTATATGCTAAGTTTTGGAATGTTTAACATGGTTTTTTATAATACTGATAGCAGAAGTATTATCAATAAATATAGGAGTGTTCAGAAAAGTCAAACCATAATCAAGCATTTGATTATGAACCCATAAAACATGACGACAGCAGCTTCCAGCAGCTACATACTTAGCTTCTGCAGTTGATGTTGATACAGTGGTTTGCTTCTTGCATTGCCATGAAACCAACCATCCTCCTAAAAATTGACAACCTCCTGGTGTTGACTTTCTGTCCATGTTTGCACCACCATAATCAATATCTGTATATGCAACAAGATCAAATGAATTACTCTTTGGATACCAAATGCCCAATTTTGTTTGACCGTTTAAATATCTAAAGATCCTTTTAAGTATGTACAGATGTGATTGGTTTGGACATGATTGAAAACATAATATCTGGCCTTGAAAAAGTCAAATACATTAGTGATCCTGTCGTAGACCTATACAGATATACATCAACCTCTTCTCTTTCAAGATCTGCTATTAATGGTTTATGTGCCTCTATAGGTGTGCTTGCAACCTTTGCATCCTTGTATCCAAACCTCTCCAGAATATCTTTTGCATATTTCTCTTGACTTACGAAAATCCCATTAGCTTTTTGATTCACTTGTAATCCCAGAAAGAATGTTAACCCTCCTATAGAACTCATGCTAAACCTTTTATGCATAGTAGATTCAAGTTCCTTACATAAAATGTCCCTTGTAGAACCAAAAATAATATCATCTACATAGACTTGAACTAGTAGGATATCATTCTTAACTCTTTTAGTAAACAAGGTCTTGTCTATTATACCTCTTTGGAATCCACTATCAAGCAAATAAACGGATAAAGTGCCATACCAAGCTTTAGGTGTTTAATGTAAGCGATAAAGAGCTTTATCTAGTCTTAACACTTTTTCAGGATATTTTGGATCTTCAAACCCTGGAGGTTGGCATACATAAACTTCTTCTTCAAGTTTGCCATATAAAAAGGCACTCTTGACATCCATTTGATACACTTAATTGTTCTGGAAATCGTTCTCTAATATCTCTTTCTGCACGTTTTTCCATCGATGGATTTTCAAGTCGACTTAAATGATCTGTGGCGACATTTTATGCTCCCTTCTTATCTTTTATCTCGATGTCGAATTATTGTAGGAGTAGAATCGATCGTAGCAATCTGGGTTTTGCATCTTGCTTTTTGAATAGGTATTTTAGAGCGGAGTGATTTGTGTACACTATCGTTTTGGACAATATAAATAGGATCGGAATTTATCAAAGGCAAACACTACGGCTAGCAGCTCCTTTTCAGTTGTTGTGTAGTTTTCTTGAGAGTCTGTTAACGTTTTGCTAGCAAAGTAGATTGGTCGAAAGTGATTATCCTTCCTTTGTCTGAGAACTGCCCTTACTGCAAAGTCGCTAGCGTCACATATGATTTCAAATGGTAGACTCCAATCTGGAGCAATCATGATTGGGGCATTGGTTAGCTCTTTCTTTAGGTAGTAGAAGGCCTTCATACAATTTTCGTCAAACACAAACTTTATGTCCTTTCCTAAAAGGTGGGTGATAGGTCGAGAGATCTTTGAGAAGTCTTTGATAAAATGGCGGTAGAATCCAGCGTGTCCTAAAAAACTCCGAATGGATTTGACGTTGGTTGGTGGTGGATGTTTAGTGATGGTTTCGACTTTGGCTTTGTCTACTTCAATTCCTGACTTTGATATCCTATGTCCTAAAACTATTCCTTCTTTCACCATAAAATGACATTTTTCCCAATTCAAGACGAGATTCGATTCTTCACATTTGGTGAGCATTCTATCGAGGTTTGATAAGCATGATGCGAAAGAGTCTCCAAAGACCGAGAATTCATCCATAAAGACTTCCATGCATCATTCGATCATGTCGTGGAAGATTGCAACCATGCATCTCTGAAATATCGCAGGTGCGTTGCATAATCCAAATGGCATTCGTTGGTAGGCGAATGTTCCATACGGGCATGTGAAAGTTGTCTTCTCTTGGTCCTTCGGGTCGAGCGGGATTTGGAAATACCCGGAGAATCCGTCAAGGAAACAGTAGAATTCGTTCCCTGATATTCTTTCGAGCATTTGGTCAATCAACGGAAGTGGGAAGTGATCCTTACGAGTTGCTTCATTTAACTTCCTATAATCGATGCAAACTCTCCAACCGGTGACAGTCCGAGTTGGTATAAGCTCATTGTCTTCGTTTGTAATGACTATCATTCCTCCTTTCTTTGGAACCACTTGAACAGGGCTAACCTAGGGTGAATTCGAAATTGGATAGATTAATCCAGCATCCAAGAGTTTGATAACTTCTTGTTTGACCACGTCTTGAATCTTAGGATTCACTCTCCTCTACCTTTGCACGGATGGTTTGAAATCGTTCTCCATGAGGATCTTGTGTGTGCAGTAGTTTGGACTGATTCCTTGTATATCAGAAATTTTCCACGCGATTGCTTTCTTGTGCGATTTCAGAACATCAATTAGTTGAGCTTTCTCTTCGGGTTCTAACTCCTTTGAGATTATTACTGGGAGCTATGAAGTTCCTTGGAGGTAAGCGTACTCAAGGTGAGGTGGTAATTCTTTCAATTCTAGGGTTGGTGGTTCTTCAATAAATGGCTTCATTCTAGCTATCTCGTCTCTATTTAGTTTCTCGTACTCTTCTTGGAATGGTGCTTCGTCTATCTCGGGTTCAGATGTGGAGATTGATGCTATTTCGACCCAATCGGTTTGGTTTGAAAATTTGTTCGTCTTTGGCTCGTATTTGTTGACTGTTGATGAGGATATTTCATCATTTCGGGTGAGAATAATCCCTCCGTCTTCGGTGAACTGGAATTCTTGAAATTGAGCGGTTAAAGATTGGTTTATGGTGATTTCGGGATTTGGTAGTGGTACGGGTTGGTTCGTTAGTTGTGGTCAATTGGGGGTGGTTCCATACTCATTCCCTTGAATGTATCTAGGATCTTTTTAATTGAAGGAAATGGGTTTGGTTTGGTCCCCTCTCTTTTTAGCTAAGGTATCGGTGTACCGCATCCTAATGGAACAGCGACTGTTTTGCCATTAGTGCAAGAGGATTCTTTTCAAACAGGGGAAATAGTAGCTCTTTGGATGTTGTTGGTGAAGTGATTGCGGAGTGCAGCCCAGGGTCCTCATTGTATAACCTCCGAACGGTGACTACCGTGTTGGGTATCGGATCCTGGCTGGATATTGCCAATACTTCGTGGAGATGTTCATCAAAAATGTCATGCATGATATCACACAAACCAAGTTCCTCTTCCAGAGGTTGCTTCATTAATCAATTGACATTAAAGGTGACCTCCTCCTCCCTCACTCTCAGTTTTAAAGATTTTTCGTTTACGTTGATCACAGGCTTGGCAGTGTTTAAGAAAGGTCTGCCAAGGATGAGCGGGACATGGGTGTCTTCCTCTATATCCATGACAATGAAGTCTACCGGAAAGATGAACTTTTCGACGTTTAACCGATCTGTCTGCTAAATGAATGGTCATACGAGTAGGTAACAGGTTATCTAATCCTAATTTCTTATAGAGGAATAAGGCATAAGATTAACACTAGCACCTAGGTCGGCTAAGGCATTATTGATTTGAATATCTTGGAGAAAACAAGGTATGGTAAAGCGTCCAATATCGCCTAGTTTAGGTGGAAGACCATGTTGCACAATTAAAGAACATTCAGCATCCAAGGGTAAACTAACTATGTGCCTAAGCTTTTCTTTATTTGAAAAGAGTTCTTTAAAGAATTTGGCACATGAAGGCATTTCTACTAAAGCATCTAATAATTTAACATTTAAGTGTAGGCTTTTAAACATTTCCAGATATTTTCCGAATTTGGCTTCTTGCTTTTCCTTTTTAAGTCTTCCAGGATAAGGTATTCTTGTACGAGATACGTTATCCTGAGTTTGGGCTAGTGATGGGTCTGGGATGTCAATTGACTCATGTTCACTAGGTATAGGTGTAGGTAAAGAAGTGTTTTCGAGGGGGTTATCTGGTCATGGTGGATCAACTTTGGTTACTTTTCCTCCTCTTGTCACGAGTAACACATCATCACTTGGTGGATGAGTGGTGTCATTAGTGCTTGCCGACGTACTTTCTTCAATAAAACTTAAGTTTTTCAAAATAGATTCCATGTTAGAGATTAATTTTTCTGAAATTTTTATCATGGCGTCAATATTTTCTTGAAATCCGGTTACTCTTTTGTTTATAAGGTCTTGTTCAAGCATAAAAAGTGGCAAAAGTGATTTTGAGGAAAATAAGTGGCTTGTGGGAGAAGAATCATCCAAAAGTTGGGTCCAATAAGGATAAGGTGTTGACATGGTTGGTTAAAAAGTAGGTAAAACTAATCTAATCTAATCCTAAAGGCAAGAAATGTAACTTTCAAAAGGATCACTAAATACTTAAGTTGCTAAGCTCCTAAAATCGGTCGTCGACGCTCCCCGGCAGCGGCGCCAAAAAATTGTTGCGCTGCACACCGTCGTTGGAATTTCTAATGGAGATGCAGCATAGCAGTGGGTTTTAATTTGTAAGGCTGAGGCCTAGGGTTACTACTATTGTTAATCTAAGGGCTAGCAAAGGATAAGTATGACCTAGAGTCGTTCTTCAAAGCGCGACAAATTGAAACTAGGAGGTTTTAGGAACTGTGTAGTCCCAATCAAACACCAAGCAAAAGATTAATACATGATAAAGAACAATATGAAGAACACAAAGAAGATTTTAATAGTTAAACCCCTAATCTTATTAATATAATCAACAAGACGGATACAACTTTCTATCAGGATTACAAAGAACCTTAGGGGTACATGGGGGAAGGATCTCAAGTTATGAGATCGGGTTTTACCCTAATGGTAACACACACAAACAATGTCTAGGGATCTCTTTATATATAGAGTCCCAAAGACTTACAATAGGAAACCCAATCATATTAGGAAACTAAGTCCTTCTATTCTTCTATGTCGATCTTCAAAATCTTTAACTTTATCTTCAAGTCTTCTAGAAGCCGACCTTCAATGTTTCCTAATCAGTTTACACTTTGTCACATCAAATCTTAATTTTTCCTAACAATCTCCCCCTATTTGATGATGACAAAACAACTAGTAAACTGATTACAAGATGATACATATAGATTAAACAAAAAGTAAAATCTTCTCCTTGACAGCTCATAACATCTTACATAATTCGTCAACTCTTTCTTCTTCAACTTCATAACTGTTCACCTTTTTATTCTCCCCCTCAATATCAGCAACCCAATGTCAAATGATTCTCCTCCTATTTCGCCGTACCCTTCTTTAACGAGACAGATACACAGATACAAATTCTATGTATCAGGGTTAGAAAACCTTAGAGAAATATGCTAAAATCTCTAATCTTGTAAAAGAAAGTTTGTATGATTTGGTTTGAACATAATTTAAGCTCTTACAACTCTTATCTTCAACCACACTTATTACCCATTGAAAAATCTTCAACTATCTTGAACATAAGCATGAAAACCCGTTATAGAATATCAACCCATCACTCTAAACGTATAAATGTCGAACCTTTTAATTGAAAACTTCATCAATGATGTCATAAATGTTGAGTAGACTTGAGCTAACCTTTGGGTCTGATTTTGTTTGAGTTTGAAGTCGTATTAAACATTTCACTACCAAAAGATATATAATCAACCATAAAAGCTGTACAAATAACTAACCAACAGTAGTAACGAGTACCATGTAGTACCATCTATGACGAGCATCACTAATTCCGCATTAGTGTTTGAAAAATGACTAACAGTGGTAATTGATACTAAGTAGTAGTAACAATGAAGAGCATCATTAAAATGGTTGAACAGTAGTAACCTTGTTGAAGCAGTGGCAAAATTACATTAACAGCGAAAAGCTCTACTAGCAGTGGCAAGTTTGTACTAGCAGTGGGAAGCTTGTACTAACAGTGGTAAGATTTTACTAGCAGCGGGAAGCTTGTACTAACAGCGGGAAGCTTGTACTAACAGCGGTAAGCTTGTACTAACAGCGGTAAACTTGTACTAACAGTGGTAAGCTTGTGGTAAGCTTGTACTAACAGCGGTAAGCTTGTACTAACAGCGGTAAGCTTGTACTAACAGTGGTACAAACCTTTTAGCAATGGCAACGTTGTACAAACAGTGGTACAAACCTAGCAGCGGTTGGGTTTGAGCAGTGGCAACTTTGTAACTATATATCTCCTTGATGCCGTATCCAATGAAGCTCAAATTTTAACATGAAGTCCATAAATGTTTCATTAACCACATATCCAAAAATCAAGTCGATCCAACGGTTAACAAATCTACAGTAATTTTCTGACTTCAGCTGCATGAAAGAAACCATAAACGTACTGCAGCAGATTTGAATTTTAATATCTCTATGTAGAAACATCCGATCACAATGAACATTTTACACGATGTAGAAACATATGTCTTGAATAACATATCCAAAAATCATGAATATTCGTTAAATAACGAAGACACAGTGATCGATTTACTGCAGCTGTTTGGAAAAACCATACGGTTTCAGCAACAGATTTCAACTTTATATATCTCTCAATCGAAAGCTCAGATCGAAAATTCCTCCAGTCAGAATGTGCGTCTATGTGTTATGAAGCTACAGTTCAAATTTCACGACGATTGAACGGTTAACGAATGAGATCCGGATTTGTTACTATCGCTGCGCAGAGTATGACGAATTACAAATTTTTCTTGCAATCTTCTAGGTTTTTTTCGATATGGCTTCTCTTGCTTGAATTGGATCTTTATAAATCTTGAATAGATTCGACGCGCTCTGATACCAATTGTGTAGTCCCAATCAAACACCAAGCAAAAGATTAATACATGATAAAGAACAATATGAAGAACACAAAGAAGATTTTAATAGCCAAACCCCTAATCTTATTAATATAATCAACAAGACGGATACAACTTTGTATCAGGATTACAAAGAACCTTAGGGGTACATCGAGAAACGATCTCAATTTATGAGATATGGTTTTACCCTAATGGTAACACACACAAACAATGTCTAGGGATCTCTTTATATATAGAGTCCCAAAGACTTACAATAGGAAACACAATCATATTAGGAACTAAGTCCTTCTATTCTTCTATGTCGATCTTCAAAATCTTTAACTTTATCTTCGAGTCTTCTAGAAGCTGACCTTCAATGTTTCCTAATCAGTTTACACTTTGTCACATCATATCTTAATTTTTCCTAACAGGAACTTTTATGAATTTAGCTGGGGCTCAGAAAGATGGTTTTGGTTTTTGGGATTTTCTAAATTAAAATTAAATTTAAGATAAACTAAAAGGTGGAGGTTACTTCGGGCGTTCAGCAATTAAAGCGATTGTCTACTATGAAGTGGTTTAGGTGAAGTTCAATAAGAGGAGTTCTAATGAGGATAAATTTGTAGGTTAATGTGAGCTATTCTACAGTCCTTCTTTTGGGCTAACGCGGAGGTGTCCACAATCAGGCAAATAGAATGTCACATGGGTTGCAGAATATATTAAAACATACACCGAAAGTTCTCTCAAATGCATGTCCATATTATCCAATAGTTAATCTCAAATCCTATTCCCCAATCTCGGTCATCAGAGATGTAACACCCGCCAAATTAGGACTAGTGGTTAGTACCTAACCAGTTGTTAATACATGTAATTAGTCCTTAGATTAGGATAATTAATGTATCTCAATATATACGGCACATATGTCAGCAAGTGCCTTACTTGCTCGAGAGTCAAAACCGAACATCAAAAACCTTCTGGTCTTCAACAACCCAACATTCCTGAATGGAAATGGGAACAAATCGCCATGGATTTCATAACTAAACTACCCAAGTCATCGAGCGGTTGCGATACCATTTGGGTGATCGTCGATCGTCTCACCAAATCTGCTCATTTCCTGGCGATCAAGGAAACCGATAAAATGGAACGCCTCTCACAAATCTACATCAAAGAAATTGTTTCTCGACATGGTGTTCCAACCTTAATTATCTCTGACAGAGATGCTCGTTTCACATCTCACTTTTGGCAATCACTCCAAAAATCATTAGGTACCCAACTTGATATGAGTACCGCATACCATCCTCAAACCGATGGCCAAAGTGAACGAACCATTCAGACACTGGAAGACATGCTACGAGCTTGCGTAGTTGACTTCGGTGCAAACTGGGAAAGACACCTGCCATTGTGCGAGTTTTCCTACAATAACAGTTATCATACCAACATTAAGGCTGCACCATTCGAGGCACTGTACGGTCGTAAGTGCCGATCACCGATCTGTTGGACCGAAGTGGGAGACAGCCAACTCACTGGTCCTGAACTCATACACGAAACCACTGAGAAAATTGTCGAGATCCAAAACCGACTTAAAGCCGCACGTGATCGTCAGAAAAGTTATGCAGACGTGAGACGCAAACCACTCGAGTTCCAAGTTGGAGATCGAGTACTCCTTAAAGTATCGCCTTGGAAAGGCGTAATCCGATTCGGCAAACGCGGGAAGTTAAACCCCAGGTACATTTGTAACACCCCCAAATTTATTGTTTAGCGGAAGCAGGATTTGGGTGTTACTAGTCAATAATCAAAGCACAGAGATTAATAATGAACGACCACTACATGCGTCGTTTTACATTGATATTGATAAAATAAAAGTTTACATCAAAATATTGGTTACATTAGCTCCTTTTGAAATTGAGAGATTTAAGTACATAATTAAACTATACAAAATGTAATAATGCAGCTAAATCTCTGATTGTTTGCATGCTGACTCGAGCTAATGGATCTTGATTAAGCAGTCCAACCTACTGCTGGTCACCTGTGATACATGCTAAAATGGGTCAGCGAAACGCTGGTGAGCTCACAGGTTTGTATATCAACATATATTTGTATGAACCGCAAGATTTTATAATTGAATTTAAAATGCAATTAAGCAAGATAAAAGTTATACAGCCATGAGCACATAGTCTGAGCTTAACTTGAGTTGTCAGGCCCACTTAAGGAAACCTAACTTGAAATGCCTCCTACGAGTGCCTAATCCACACTCGTCTTCCCAAATGCTAATACGTCCGTTTGACCAGTTAGTGCGTGCTAACCCGGACGAGGATTGTCAATCCTATATGATATCATATACTAACATTCACGCTACAGATGTATTACCAGACTATGCTATGGAGGGCTTTATTGATTAGTTGAAAACAACTCATGTAGTATTTGATTGAATTGTACTTGCGTTCTACTTGTAAAACAAAACGAGCAATAATATCACACCCCTGATTGAAAAGCAGTAAAATAGGGGCCATGAGACTCACCTGAGCCTTGAGCGATTAAATTAATAAACTTGAATTGATTAGCGGTGGATTGATGTCCGAAGACTTGTAGCCTGAGAGTGTCCAAGACACACAATGGTTATAACATGAGTAGGCATCTCGAAAGACTGCCCTTATAATTGTTCGTCCAACTTAGAATGTCCAAATTACTACGATTTGGTTAATTGAATTATCCAAATTACTACGATTTGGTTGTTTGACTTGTGTTTTGAAAACGTGTACGGCCCGTTGGTGATTTATTTGTAATGATAATCCCATATCATTATTTTGATGATTTTGAAGCATTATACTAAAAATAAATTCCATTGTGTTTTAGAAGTTGTATCGCATTCGTGTTTGATGTTATACAAATTTAACTCTTTGTGTGAAAGTTTAGATGTAACACTGTTACTTGTGAACCTAGGGTAAGGGCGAAGCCCGTTAATGACGGGGGTCCGGGGGCAGCGCCCCTGGTAGCGGGGTCCAAGGGGCGGCAGCCCCTGGCGGGGTCCAAGGGGCAGAGCCCCTGGCTGGGGTCGAGCTGCCAGGTCAGCTTGGAAAATTTTTATTTCAACTAAATTGCTTTGGTGAAAAACGCATCTGGACTTGAATTTCGGTGAAATTGAGTGTCAAATTTTGAGTCTCAAAACTTAGTGAAAAATGAGTTTTAAACTCTCTGTTTTTAGCGACACAGCATGCGACACAATGGTCATGTATGCGACACAAGGGTTGTGTCGCATAAGAATGCGACACAAGAGCTTAGCGACACAAGGGTTGTGTCGCATAAGTGTACGATGCTGATTTAACAGCGACATAGTGATTGTGTCGCATGGGATTTGCGACATAAGGTACGACACAATATTGTGTCGCAAAAGGTACGACACAAGTGGGTTTCTACGACACAAGATACGACATAAAGGATCTTATGCGACACAAGGCTTGTGTCGCAAAGATGAACACTCAGACAGTCCCCAGCGACTGTCGTGGTTTTCAAACCCAAAACCCAAATCTAACTCGTTTTTAGGCTATAAAATCATGTTTTCCTCATACATTTGGACAATACTAAGTTGTGTAAACATTATAACACCGAAATAATACACCAAAATGAGTAGATCTAAATATTTAGAGAATTTCTTACAATTTCAAATCGAAGCTAGAGGAGGCCGAAAATGATGATGATGCTTTTGTAAATCTTGTTCCTTGCTTGATGGTGATTCCGAAAATGTAAGTTTTGTGGTCGGATTTGATATATCCGAAAATTTGGTGGTGATGGGTTTGAGAGTGTTTAGTGGTGTGTGTGTGTTTTTGATGAATGCAAATGAAAGAAAGAGGGAAAGGGGAGGTGGGGTGTAGGTGAAAGCCTCACGTTTTACAGTCCCCGCAATCGCGCTCCGTGCGGTGTTCGTTCTCCCGTTCGTTTAAACGTTAAATGTTTATTTTATACGTTTAAATACACGTTTTAAATACGAATAATTACCCAATATTTTGATGAAGTATTTTACCAAATACTTAATGGTTGCGTTATAAGGTATAACTTTAACTTGTTTCGATTTGTTTGCGCGTTTAATAATCTAATCGTGTAGTCCTTGTTTGTACGATACGAATTTGAATTGAAATATTATCTAAATAATATTTTGGATATAATTGCGTTATTAAATAATATTATATTATTTAATAAAATTTTCACCAACGTCCGTATTAATTGAATCGAATTGCATTCGATTTGAAACTCGTACGATTTAATCAAATCGTATACTTGTATATATATACTCATCAATATATATGTTGATATATTAATTAGCCTAACACAAAGCTAATTACATGTATTAAGACTTGATTAGGCACTAACTACTAGTCCTAAATTGACGGGTGTCACAACATTGGGCCCTTTGAGATCCTTGAGAGGATTGGCCCCGTGGCATATCGATTGCAGCTGCCAGCCGAACTCAGCAGTGTGCATCCCACCTTTCACATTTCTAACCTAAAGAAATGCCTGTCTGACGAGACACTTATCATCCCACTCGACGAAATTCGCATTGATAACAAACTTCATTTTGTCGAGGAACCTGCGGAAATCATGGACCGTGAGGTCAAACAACTCAAGCAAAGTCGTATCCCCATCGTTAAGGTCAGGTGGAATTCGCAGCGTGGTCCGGAATTCACTTGGGAACGGGAAGACCAAATGCGACTCAAGTATCCTCAGCTATTCCCTGACTCTACATCAAACACGACCACGAGCTAAATTTCGGGACGATATTCTCCTAACAGGGGGAGAATGTAACACCCGCCAAATTAGGACTAGTGGTTGTACCTAACCAGTTGTTAATACATGTAATTAGTCCTTAGATTAGGATAATTAATGTATCTCAATACATATTGATGAATATATACGAACATGCGAATTGATTAAATCGTAGGCAATCTCAAATCGAATGTAATTCGATTCAATTTATACGGACGTTGGTGAACATTTTTATTAAATAATATAATATTATTTAATACAACTATTATATCCAAAATATTATGTTAATAATATTTCATATTTATTTCGTATCGTGCGAACAAGGATTTCGCGATTAAAAGTAACAAACACACAAACAAAATGAAACAAATTAAGTTATATTTTATAACTCAATTATTAAATGTGAAAACGTATGATCGTTTAAGCTCTAGACTTTTTAGGTCTTGATCTAGGATATAATGATAACAATGATAAATTATGCAGCGGAATATAAATATGAACATCAATGTTATCTCAAGCCTCAATTTTATTTGATCAAAATAAAACGGTTATACAACTATAACAGGATCAAGAATACCTTGATCTTGAGGCTAACCAAAAACTCTAGACGTCTACATTATGTGTGCACACAGAAACCCTAAACCTAATGTCTCTTTATATAATAGAGACATCTAGGGTTACAAAGAAATCATAATCATACAAGGAAACTAATTAAACAATCTTCACTTTTAGTCCCTTATCTTTAATTATTTTGTATCATCAAATCAATAATTCCCAACAATCTTCCCCTATTTGATGATGACAAAATATCGATCTTCTTGCACAAACTTCCCCTTAACTCTTGATTTCTTTTAAACCATGCCATGCATAATAACAAGCTGCAAATCTTGATCTTCAATTCTTCTTCCCCTTTTTGTCATAATCCAATAGGGATCTTCTAGAAGATAAGCAACTTAAAGTTTTACAACCACATGCTATATAGTACACCACTAATCCAACCTTCTAATGTCTTAAATTACCCTCCATGACGCATCCTCAGAATAATGAATTTGGACAATAGAAAATTATACTAGCAGTAGTAATATATAACTAGCAGTAATAATGAAACAGTTATCCCCAAACAATGCATGAACATCTCCTGATGGTTAAACACTATGTCAATAAGCTTCCCCTCAAATCAATATGTTAACCATCTCTCGAATCTTGAACTTTGTAGGCTCTTTGTAATGATCACCGATGAAGAAAATAAAGTATAACAAACTTAATAAAGAAAGTAAATCTTCCAAACTTATACCTTATATCTTGTACTATCCACGACGTCAAACTTATAATCCTATGTATAAGTAGACCGCAATCTCTTTGACAAAAATCCTTATTTTCCATAATAAGTCACCGAGCACACCAAACTCTTCCAAGTGATAGCAAATGTGAGCATTGAGCATCATAAGTTTAATCTCACACGTTTGCTAGATTTGTCAAGTCTTCGTCGTCACCATACAAATCAAACAAGTTATCTTCAAAGCTCTTCATCCACCACTTTGAGATATGATAAGATACAAACCTGTAAAACTCAATTACAATATCAAATAAATTATAATCAATCTTCTTCGTAATCACACCTTCAAATAATCTTCAAGAACGAGCCATAAAATCAATAAAAATAAATTGTTCTGAAAACAATTCCATTCGAGATCCAAACTAGCGATTGCACCAACAGTTGTAACCAATTAGTACGAACAGTGAAAACTATTTTGTACTAACAGTGGTAATCTCCTTTCCACTAACAGTGCCAATCTTCAAAATTCATCAACAGTGGCAATCTTTAAATATCCACTAACAGTGGCAAGCTTTCAAAATCCACTAACAGTGGTAACCACTTTGCATTAACAGTGGTAAGCTTCAAGCAGTGGTAAGGTCGTACTAACAACGGTAAGATTGCACCAACAGTGGTACAAACCTTTTAGCAGTGGTAAGCTTGATGAGCAGTGGCTACTTCGTACTAACAGTGGTAAGGATGTGCTAACAGTGGTAATCTTGTTCTAACAGTGGTAAGCTTGTACTACCAGCGACAAGTTTGTACTAACAGTGGGAAGAACCTTCTAGCAGTGGCAACGTTTGTACAAACAGTGGCTGAGCAGTGGCTAGCACATCTAATGAGCAGTGACAGGAAACTTCAGAATTACATCTCCCTGATTACGAATCTGATCATTCTCAAATTTTTAAACGAAATTCATCAATGTTTCATTAACCACATATCCAAAAATCAAGTCGATCCAACGGTTAACGAATCTACAGTAATTATTTGACTTCAGCTGCACAAAAGAAACCATAAACTTACTGCAGCAGATTCGAATTTCAATATCTCTTTGTATATACATCTGATCACGATGAAATTTTTACACACTGTAGAAATATATGTCTTCTATAACATATCCAAAAATCATAAACTTTCGTTGGATAACGAAGACACAGTGACCGCTTTACTTCTGCCATTCTGAAAAACCCTAAACTTTCAGCAACCAATTTCGACAATGAATATCTCTCAATCAAAAGCTCAGATTAAAAATTCCTCCGGTCTGAATGTGCGCCAATATGTTAAAAAACTCCAGTTCAAATTTCATGACGATCTAACGGTTAACGAATGAGATCCGAATTTTTTACCATGGCTGTGCAGAAAGTGACGAATTACGAATTTTTCTTGCAATCTTCTAGGGTTTCTTCGATATGGCTTCTCTTGCTTGTAAAACTTGTAGATCCTAGATAACGAGCCACCTTGCTCTGATACCAATTGTGAAAACGTATGATCGTTTAAGCTCTAGACTTTTTAGGTCTTGATCTAGGATATAATGATAACAATGATAAATTATGCAGCGGAATATAAATATGAACATCAATGTTATCTCAAGCCTCAATTTTATTTGATCAAAATAAAACGGTTATACAACTATAACAGGATCAAGAATACCTTGATCTTGAGGCTAACCAAAAACTCTAGACGTCTACATTATGTGTGCACACAGAAACCCTAAACCTAATGTCTCTTTATATAATAGAGACATCTAGGGTTACAAAGAAATCATAATCATACAAGGAAACTAATTAAACAATCTTCACTTTTAGTCCCTTATCTTTAATTATTTTGTATCATCAAATCAATAATTCCCAACATTAAATATGTGGTAAAATACTTCAACAAAAATATGGGGTGATTATTCATATTTTAAAACGCATATTAAAACACACAAAATAATTATCTAACGTTTAAACAATCGGGAAAACGAACACCGCACGGAACGCAAACGCGAGGAACAAGTTTGGGACACACCCACATGGGGTGGGCCCCACGAAAAATCTGCCAAAAGGGGTGAGGTCACCACCTCCCCACCCCATTTTCACTTTACTCTTCTCTCTCTCTTCCTCTCTTTTCTCTCTAAATCACAAACCACCACCACCTCACTAAATCCTAAAATAACACCTCCAAACGACCTCGAATCTTCACACTCGTTTGGAAGAAAATAACCATGAAGCAATGATCTACACTTCCATCTTTTCGGAATTTTCAACCGACAAATTGTAAGTTTCCGACAAAACCCGCAACTCCTTGATTTTTAGTGTTTTTAGCAAGTAGTTGTTTCTTTAAGCTTAAAATGTCCAAATATGGGTTGGGTAAAAGTTTCAGGCCAAACGGTGGCCGGAAAACTCGTTTTGGCTCAAAAATCCGTCAAACAGACCTAAGTGTCGCAAAGACGACCAGTATAGCGTCACTTCGTGCGTCACTTAAGTGACGCATTGAGTGTCGCATGAAACCCTAATTTTGCCTAAGTGCCGCATAAAATCCCTTTTTCCCGACACTCCTACCGTCACTTGACTAGTGACGCACAACAACTTTAACCGACACTTCTAGCGACACTTCCTAAGTGACGCCTAGACCCATACCCGACACTTATAGCGACACTTCCTAAGTGACGCCTAGACCCATACCCGACACTTATACCGACACTTACCTTAGTGACGCCCTATCATGCGTCACTTCCCTTAAGTGACGCATATGCTCAGATTTACTATTTTTAGCGACACTTCCCAAGTGTCACCCAAGCCCCTAAGTGACGCTATAAGTGACGCATAAACAGAAGGTTTCAAACTAATTTTACACTAAGTTTTGAGGCCCTGCCCCTTGGACCCCAGCCAGGGGCTCTGCCCCTTGGACCCCGCTACCAGGGGCGCTGCCCCCGGACCCCCGTCATTAACGGGCTTCGCCCTTACCCTAGGTTCACGAGTAACGGTGTTACATCTAAACTTTCACACAAAGTGTTAAACTTGTACAACATCAAACACGAATGCGACACAACTACTAAAACACATTGGAACTTACTTTTAGGTAAACACTTTAAAATCATCAAAATAATAATGTGGGATTATTATTACAAACAATCACCAACGGGCCGTACACATTTTCAATACTTAAACAAACAACCAAATCATGGTAATTTGGACATTCTAGTTGAACAGACAACTACAAGGGTGATCTTTGAGATACTCAATCATGTCATAACCATCGCGTGTCGTGGACACCCTCAGGTTACAAGTCTTTGGATTTCAATTCTTGGCTAATCAACTTCAGTTTATTAAGATAAACTCTCAAGACTCAGGTGAGTCTCATGGCCCCTCTTTTTACTGTTTTACTAGGAGTGTGATACATTGCTCTGTTTTTAACGCATGAACGCGAGTACATATTTCAATATACTACATGAGTTGTTTTCAACTAATCAAATCAAAGTCCTCCGTCAGTTAGTCTGGTAATACGAAAGTAGCGTGAATATTAGTATATGGTACCATATAGGATTGACCCTCCTCGTCCGGGTTAGCAAGCACTAACCGGGTAAATGGACGTACTAATATTTGGGAAGACGAGTGTAGATTAGGCACTCGTGGAGGCACCTCGCTCGGAATTCTCTATATGGGACCCGACCCTCGAGTTAAGCTCAGACTATGCGCTCATGGTTGTATACATTATCCATAACTTTATTTGCTGGATGCATAGCAATACTTAAATCTTGCGGTCCATAGAATATTATTTGATACTCAAACCTGTGAGCTCACCAGCGTTAGCTGACCCATTTTAGCATGTATCACAGGTACTCAGCAGTAGATTTGGACTGCCCATCAGGATGCATCTTAGCTCGAGTCTTCATGCAAACTTCAGAGATTTCATTGCATTATTAGATTTTGTATAACTAATTATGTACTTAAATCTCTCATATTACGAACACGAGCTATGTATGAGTTCAAACTGTTGTAAACCATTTAATATTAATATATTTTGTTAAAACGACGCATATAGAGTCGTTTGCTATATATCTGTGTGCTTTGATTATTGATTAGTAACACCCAAAGTATGCTTCCGCGAATCATTAAATTTGGGGGTGTTACAAGAGACGTCCGAATCATGGCACATTTTGTTGAATAAGCAATCTTGTAGACGGGTTTTACCCTCGCTGGAACAGGTTGGAATAACCGGTCTAGACGGTCGGATAGTATGTCATCACTTATTCATATAAATTATCAACATTACTCAAGTATGCAAGAAAATAAGGATGGTTTATACTAAGAATAGAAACCTAAGTAACACGTTTGTTAATCGATTCATCCATGACTACCTTCGGTCGTTCTCGACTTCCATACAATTTTACTCAGCCATAAGCGTTTCCAGTACTATATCGAAGAACAGTCAAATAGGGGCCGTCACATTTTTTCACGATGATTAGGGGCTAAATATATTTTATTATCATGATAATCCTAAGGCAACAATCAAACAAGAACATGCAATAAGATAATCAAGGCAATAGTTCAATTTAAGCGTACAAAAGTGTTATCTAAGTCGAGGATATTCCGAAAGTTGTCTCAAAAATATCGTCTGTCCGAATTAAATCTTAATCTACCTCTATTCCCATGTTCCATGTCTCTTAGATCCTAGTGTGGTCCAGATAACAACGGCCATGCCGAGCTCAATGATTCAATCTAACATAGTATAACTAAGTGACCTATACCCTATGAGTTAGCTACGTTCATTTTTGGATAAAGTTTTAGTCACAACATGAGTTGGGCATATAAACGATATAGATTCAATTCCTACATCTATTTATAATATAAAGCATTCGCGATCTCATGACATACAGTACAATCACATATTTAAACTTTTCCTAAACGATTCTCATAGCAGACAATTGAGTTATTTAGTTAATCATGGCAATTCTAGCATGCATATTTAAATTTATTAAAGAAAGAACAAACATATTAAATATGGAAGATAGATTAACACCTGGAGAGAAGTACAATAACTCGTAGCTAAAATATGCGTCCCAGAGCACCTCCGTACAAATCTTCCTTGATTAGTTAATTATCTTGCCTAATTAACTAGGAAGAATTAAAATTACAAAGAAAGAAAGATATCTAAATGTAGGTGTGTAAAGATGTGAAGATGCTAAAATAGGGTGTGTTTTTCAAATGAACCAAAGACCCCTATTTATAGTTGAATCATGGTGCATCTTAGCATTTTTAGGCACACATTAGAAAAAGGGTGAAAGGTGGTGCACCGGGTACGAAAAAGCATGGAAAGGTGGTGCATCGGGTACACGCAAGGACCAAAAGGCAGAAACAAGATGGGGGGAGGGGGGGTGGTGCCGCCCACCATCAAACCGGTGGCGGCTGGTGGCTGGCCGGCGCCAACTGGTTGCCACCCGCCCCGGTCTGTTGTCTTTCGTTGCGTTGCTTAATTTGCGCGTATCTTCTTTGTTATGCGTCCGTTTGTGTTGATTCTTTTTTCGTTGGATTCGTAATTCAAAAACGAAGACTTTGATGTAAGGATATCCCAAAAATATGTACTATATCTCCAGATATTGCATACGAATCATTTGAATCTTCCGGTGGGCGTAGAATCTTCATTCTTTATCCGTTTTTGTTGATTCTTCTTCAGTTGGATTTGTAATTTGAAAATGAACATCTTGGATGAGATGGATATTGATGATGGCCTTTTGTCTTGAAATCTCATTTTGATGCCTTGAATCTTCAAACGTGCGTGGAATCTTCATTTTTCATCCGTTTTGCTTGATTTTTATCGTGCAACCTTGTTTTGACCATCTTGGTATAATATCGTTGATTTGTATTGTTTTTAAGTTTAAAATGCCGAGAATCGATCTAGAATGAGAGAGATATCGGTAGTAAAATCTACTGAACACCACGACCAACCAAAAAAGAAATCCAACGCCATCCAAGCTTACACCTCCAACACTGAACCTAAACGTGGGTATACTGGGAACAAACCCTATTGTTCCAAGTGTAACCGCCACCACAAGGGTCAATGCAATACCCCTTGCAACAACTGTAGGAGGTACGGGCATTCGACCAAAGATTGCCGAGCTCCCAAATCCAACAACAACACCTCCAACAACAACACCAGACAACCCAGGGCCTGTTATGAATGTGGGGACACTGGACACTTCAGGAACAAGTGTCCAAAGCTGAAGAACAGGAGCAACAACAACAACAACGCGAGAGGTAGAGCCTTCGTACTCAACTTTGGGGACGCTCGCGAAGACCCTAATGTGGTCTCAGGTATCTTCCTCCTCAACAACTTAATAGCTTATGTTCTATATGATACTGGTGCCGATAGAACCTTTATTTCTTGTCGCACCCTCAAATTCGGGTTGCGGAAGCGAATTGGGTCGGGGAGCGACTAATCAATAATCACAGCACAAAGATATAATGAACGACTCTACATGCGTCATTTTACAAATTGTATTGATAAAATCAAAGTTTACATCAAAATATAGTTTACATTAGCTCATTTTGGAATTGAGATATTTACATACATAATTAATTTATACAAAATATAATAATGCAGCTAAATCTCTGAATGTTTGCATGCTGACACGAGCTAATGATTCCTAAATGCAGTCCAACCTACTGCTGAATACCTGTGATACATGCTAAAATGGGTCAGGGAAACGCTGGTGAGCTCAGAGGTTTGTATGTTAACACATATTGTATGAACCACAAGATTTAATTGAATTTAAATTGCAATTAAGCAAAATAAAAGTTTTACAGCCATGAGCACATAGTCTGAGCTTAACTCGAGGTGTCAGGTCCACATTTAAGGAATCCTGATCGAGGTGCCTCCCACGAGTGCCTAATCTATTCTCGTCTGAAAAAATATTAGTACATCCGTTTACCCAGTTAGTGCATGCTAACCCGGACGCGGAGGGTCAATCCTATATGGTACCATATACTAATATTCACGCTACAACGTATTACCAAACTTTGCTGAGGAGGGCTTTAAAAGATTAGTGAGATAACTCATGTAGTAGTTATTTGTTCATATAGTTAAAATAAAATGAGCAATGATATCACACCCCTGAGTAAAACAGTAAAATAGGGGCTATGAGACTCACCTGAGTCTTGAAGTGTTTATCTAAATAAACTTGAGTTGATTAGCCGAGTAGTGATGTCCGAAGACTTGTAACCTAAGGGTATCCATGATACGCGATGGTTATTAATTGATTAGGTATCTTAAAAGACTACCTTTGTAGTTGCTCATCCAACTATAATGTCCAAATGACTACGATTTGGTTGATTATCTTGAGTTTTAAAAATGTGTACGGCCCGTTCATGATTTGTTTGTAATAATAATCCCACATTATTATTTTGATTTTCGAAAGGTGTTATACTTAAAAAGTATTTATAAACTTTAGGTGACGGTGGTCCGGGGGCAGCGGCCCTGGTTAGCGGGGTCCCAGGGGTGGCAACCCCTGGCGGGGTCCAAGGGGCTGGCCCCTGCTTTTGTGAAAAACGCATCTGAACTTGAATTTGGGTGAAATCAAGTGATAAAATTTTAGGTCTCGACATTTTGTAAAATCTGTGTTTTCTTGGTTCTGTTTCATGCGACACAGTGTGCGACATACAGCTTTGTGTCGCTAAGTGCAACATAGTCTGTTGTGTTGCAGATCATGACTGCGACATTAGGGTTTGTGTCGCTAAGTGCGACATCCACAATTTAATGCGACATAAGGTGTTGTGTCGCTAAGTGCAACATAGTCTGTTGTGTTGCAGATCATGACTGCGACATTAGGGTTTGTGTCGCTAAGTGCGACATCCACAATTTAATGCGACATAAGGTGTTGTGTCGCTATGTGCGACGGGAATAAGTTTTGCGACATAGTGTTTTGTGTCGCTATCTGCGACATCTGAAGGTATTGCGACATAGAGGCTTGTGTCGCTATATGCGACATAGGCCATGATTTGGTGACATAAGGCCTTGTGTCATTGGTGGCCTGGAGCCTCTACGACACAATGAGCTGTTGGCCGGAAAATTAGCCGAAAAGGTGTTTTCCGGTTTCCATTTGACTTGAAACTTTTACCCAACCCATATTTGGACATTACAAGCTTAAAAAACCCATAAACAAGTAAAAATAAGTGAAATCGGAGTGTTTCGGGTTTTGTCGGAAACTTACAAACTTAACGCCGGTGGAATCCAGAAAGATGGAAATGTAGATCGTGTCGCGGTGAATCTTTTCTTCCAAACGAGTGTAGTGATTCGAGTGAGTTTGGTGGTGGTTTTTGGTGGTTGTAGGTGGTGGTGGTGGTTGTTGTTTTTAGAGAGAAAAGAGAGAAAGTAAGAAAGAGAGAGAGAGAGAGTGAAATGATGAAAATGAGGAGGGGAGGGAGGGATTTTGGCAGATTTTTAGAGAAAAGGGGGAGGGAATCTCCCAAATTTTGATCCCCCGTATTTACGCTTCGTGCGGTGTTCGTTTCCCTGATCGTTTAATCGTGTAAATAATTATTTTAAAATACGAATATTTGTTAAGGTTTTTGTTGAAGTATTTCATCAAATGCTTTTACTTGAGTTATAAAATATAATTTATTCTTGTTTAGGTTGTTCACGCGTTTATTATTTTAATCGCGTAATTGTAGTTTGTACGATATGAATTTGAGTTGAAACATTATCTAAATAATATTTTGGACAAAATAAAGTTATTAAATAATGTCATATTATTTAATAAAATTGTTCACCAACGTCCGTATTAGTTGAATCGAATTGCATTCGATTTGAAACTTGTACAATTTAATCAAATCGCATACTTGTGTATATTCAACAATATATATATTGATACATTAATTAGCCTAACGCAGAACTAATTACATGTATTACACTTGCTTAGGTACTAATTACAAGTCCTAATTTGGCAGGTGTCACATTTCTGATGAATTTTATCAATTGTTTGACATCACCCCTGTTGCTCTAGATATAAAGTACACTGTAGAATTAGCGAACGGTAAAATCATAGAAACCGATAGTGTGATACTTAATTGCACTTTAAACCTAGACAACGAAACCTTTTCAATCGATCTTATGCATGTTGAAATTGGAAGTTTCGACATCATCATAGGAATGGACTGGTTGTCCAGACACTGAGCCGAAATCATTTGTTATGATAAGGTCGTTCGCATCCTTCTCACCGTCGGTAGAACTTTGATCATACAGGGGAAGACCGGTGGAACGAGACTAAACATCATCTCTTGTCTGAAAACCCGAAAATTTCTGAGAAAAGGTTATCTGACTATCCTCGCACACATCATGGAGAAAAAGTCAGAGGATAAGTGACTTGAGGATGTACCCATCGTTCGATACTTTCCAAAACTCTTTCCCGATGAACTTCCTAGTCTACAACCGCCAAGACAGGCTGAGTTCTCGATCAATCTCGTGCCAGGTGTTGCACCTGTGGCCCGAGCACCATACCACTTAGCCCCATCCGAACTTCAGGAGTTATCAAATCAATTACAGGAACTCCTAGAAAGGGGATTCAATAAACCGAGTTTTTGACCCTGGGGAGCTCCAGTCTTATTCGTGAAAAAGAAAGACGGTTCTTTCCGAATGTGCATCGACTACCGAGAGTTGAAGAAATTAACCATCAAGAACCAATATCCACTCCCTCGCATCGATGACCTATTTGACCAACTTCAAGGGTCGAGTATTTATTCAAAGATCGATCTTCGGTCAGGTTATCATCAACTTCGAGTTCGCGACACCGATATCCTGAAAACTGCTTTTCGAACTGCTATGGGCATTATTAATTTCAGGTGATGTTTTTCGGTTTAACAAACGCACCGGCTGTATTCATGGACCTTATGAATCGGGTGTGCAAACCTTACCTTGACAAGTTTGTCATTGTCTTCATCGATGACATCCTCATTTACTCGCACGACGAACGTGAACACGCGCAACATCTCAAAACTATCCTAGAACTACTCAGACACGAGGAGTTATATGCCAAATTCTCCAAGTGTGACTTCTGGATACATTCCGTTTAATTCCTAGGACATGTTGTTAATAGTCAGGGAATCCATGTTGATCCATAAAAAATCGAGGCTATCAAGTGCTGGCAAGCACCAACAACTCCAACCGAAGTACACCAATTCTTGGGTCTTGCTAGGTACTATCGGTGATTCAATGAAAATTTCTCGAAAATAGCCCAACCACTCACGACGTCGACTCAGAAAGACAAAAAGTTCGATTGAACTGATAAACAAGAGTCAGCCTTTCAACTTCTGAAGCAAAAGCTTTGCAGTGCTCCTATCCTATCCTTACATGAACGCACCGATGAATTCGTGGTATACTGTGATGCTTCTCATCAAGGTCTTGGTTGCGTATTGATGCAACGGGACAAAGTCATTGCCTACGCTTCTCGACAGATGAAAATTCATGAAAAGAACTACACCACCCATGATCTTGAGCTAGGAGCTGTCGTCTTTGCCCTCAAAATCTGGAGACACTACCTTTATGGCATTAAGTGCACAATCTTTACCGACCACAAAATTCTCCAACGCATATTCGATCAGAAGGATCTCAACTTGAGGCAACATCAGTGGGTCGAGATGCTTACCGACTACGATTGCGAGATCAAATACCATACGGGTAAGGAAAATGTTATTGCCGATGCCCTCAGTCGAAAGGAACAAACGAAACCCCTTCAAGTCCGAGCCCTCAGTATGACCATTCATAATGATCTAAACATTCAGATCCTCGCTGCACAACTCGATGCCCTGAAACTCGATAACATCAAAAATGAAGCCTTTCAAGGTATGGATAAAAAATTCGAAATCAAACCTAACAGAGTTAGGTACCTCTCTAACCGAATCTGGTTGCCTAGTTTTGGGAACCTGCGAGACTTGGTGATGGATGAAGCTCACAAGTCCAAATACTCTATCCATCCGGGATCTGACAAAAAGTATCACTGCATCAAGGAATTCTACTGGTGGCCGAACATGAAAACTGAAATCGCCACATACGTCAGCAAGTGTCTTACTTGCTCAAAAATCAAGGCCGAGTATCAAAAACCTTCCGGCTTTCTCCAACAACCCGAAATTCCTGAATGGAAATGGGAACAAATTGCCATGGATTTCATAACAAAACTACCCAAGTCATCGAGCCGTTGTGATACCATTTGGATGATCATGGATCGTCTCACAAAGTCTATTCATTTCCTTGCGATCAAGGAAACTGATAAAATGGAATGCCTCACACGAATCTACATTAAAGAAATAGTTTCTCGGCACGGTGTTCCAATGTCGATTATCTCAGATAGGGATAGTCGATTCACATCTCACTTTTGGCAATCACTCCAGAAATCATTGGGTACTCATCTTGATATGAGTACCGCATACCACCCTCAAACCGACGGCCAAACTGAACAAACGATTCAAACACTGGAAGATATGCTACGATCCTGCGTAGTTAATTTCGGTGTAAATTGGGAAAAACATCTACCGTTGTGCGAGTTTTCATACAACAACAGTTATCACTCCAACATTAAGGCTTCACCCTTCGAGGCACTGTACGGTCATAAGTGCCGGTCACCTATCTGTTGGACCGAAGTGGGAGACAGTCAACTCACTGGTCCTGAACTTATCCACGAAACAACCGAGAAAATCTTCGAGATTCAAAACAAACTCAAAGCCGCACGTGACCGTCAGAAAAGTTATGCAGATGTGAGACGCAAACCACTCGAGTTCCAGGTTGGGGATCGAGTGCTGCTCAAAGTTTCACCTTGGAAAGGTGTTATTCTATTTGGTAAACGAGGAAAACTGAACCCTAGATACATTGGACCTTTTGACATCCTCGAGAGGATTGGTCCAATGGCATATCGATTGCAGCTGCCACCCGAACTCAGCAGCGTGCACCCCACATTTTACATTTCTAATCTGAAGAAATATCTGTCTGATGAGACACTAATCATTCCACTAGATGAAATCCATATCGACGACAAACTTCATTTTGTTGAAGAACCCGCTGAGATCATGGACCGTGAGGTCAAATAACTCAAACAAAGTCGTATTGCCATCGTCAAGGTCAGGTGGAATTCGCGGCGTGGGCCGGAATTCACATGGGAACGGGAAGACCAAATGCGACTCAAGTATCCTCAGTTGTTCCCTGAAACTTACAATACATGTAATCAGTTCTGTGTTAGGCTAATTTGTGTATCAAATAATATATTATTGAATATATATACAATACGAATGTTGGTGAGCAATTTTATTAAATAATATGACATTACTTAATAACACTATTTTACTCAAAATATTATTTTAATAATATTCGTAATTATTTCATATTGTATAAACAAACGTCTACGCGATTTGGCTAAATCTCTCATTCATTTCCACCACCACACCACCACCACCTTAAATTGCCAAAAACTACCGTCAAACGGCCTTGAATCACCAAGCATCTTAGGAGAAAAACGTTCAACGCATCACGATCTACATTTCCATCTTTTAGGTTTCTCCCGACGTTAACTCGTAAGTTTCCGACAATTATGGAAAACTCTTATATTTCATCTATTTATCATAAAAGTTGTTTATTTAAGCTTGAAATGTTCAAATATGGGTTGGGTAAAAGTTTCGAGTCAAACGGAAACCGGAAAACACGATTTCGACCTAAAATCCGGCCAACAGATGTAAGTGTCGCACATGCCAGTGCAGTGATGCGTCACTTCCTTAAGTGACGCATTAAGTGTCGCTTAAAACCCTAATCTTGCGTCATTTGCCTAAGTGCCGCATAAAACCCCTTTTTCCTGAAACTTGCCTAAGTGTCGCAAATTCAATACCCGACACTTCCTACAAACACTCTTAGTGGCACTTGCCTAAGTGTCGCCTATAATTGAAATCTGATTTCATCTGACACTCATCCTAATGACGCACGACACTTGTTTAAGTGTCGCCCTTTTTGCGTCACTTCCCTAAGTGACGCTAACAATCCCGAATCCCTCATTTTCTACGACACTTCCTAAGTGTCGCCTAAACCCTAAGTGTCGCTATAAGTGACGCTAAAAACATAATGTTTACAAACTATTTTTATAGTAAGTTTCAAACTTGTATAACTTCAAACACTTATACGATACGACTTTTAAAACACATCGGGATACGTTTTTGAACATAAACACTTTGAGATCATAATAATAATGAGATTATTATTACAACCAGTCACCAACCGGCCGTACACGCTTTCAAAACATAATCAAATCAACCAAATCGTAGTAATTTAGATATTCTGGTTGAACGAACAACTACAAAGGTAGTCTTTATAGATACCTACACACATTTATAACCATCGCGTGTCGTGGACAAACTCAGGTTACCAGTCTTCGGACAACTCACTTCGGCTAATCAACTCAAGTTTATTAAGTTAAACTATTAAGACTCAGGTGAGTCTCATAGCCCCTATTTTAATGTCTTACTCAGGGGTGTGATATCATTGCTCGTTTTATTTTAACTCTATGAACGTAAGTACGAAAACAAACAATTACTACATGGGTTATCTCACTAATCTTTCAAAGCCCTCCTCAACATAGTTTGGTAATACGTTGTAGCATGAATATTAGTATATGGTACCATATAGGATTGACCCTCCTTATCCGGGTTAGCATGCACTAACTGGGTAAATAGATGTACTAATATTTGTTCAGACGAGTGTAGATTAGACACTCGTGGGAGGCACCTCGATCAGGATACCTTAAATGTGGACCTGAAACCTCGAGTTAAGCTCAGACTATGTGCTCATGGCTGTAAACTTTTACTTTGCTTAATTTCAATTTAAATTCAATTAAATCTTGCGGTTCATACAATATGTGTTGACAACAAACCTGTGAGCTCATCAGCATTTGGCTGACCCATTTTAGCATGTATCACATGTACTCATCAGTAGGTTGGACTGCCTTCAGGATTACTGTAGCTCGAGTCAGCATGCAGACATTAGAGATTTCCATGCATTAATATATTTTGTAAAATTATTTATGTATTGGAATCTCTCATTTTCAGAACACGAGCTATGAATTATTTGAAATGTTGTAAACATTTCTTATATCAATATATTTTATTAAAATGACGCATATAGAGTCATTTACTATATATCTTTGTGCTGTGATTATTGATTAGTCGCGCCACGACACGATTCGCTTCCGCAACCTGAATTTGGAGGTGCGACAACACACATTTATATGATTCAGAATTTACACTTTTTTCACTTTCAGATGTAATTTCACTGTCATCATCTTCTTCAGTCCAGTCACTAATTTCAACATTTTCAAAAGTTACATCTTCTTCTAAGCTTCTGATTGGATAAGCCTTTTTAACATCAGGTGACAATCCTTCCTTAAGTACATTTATACAATATCAGTTTTGGAAGGAAAATAGTTGTTGTTATAAGGTGGAGGTACATTATTGTACCCTAAGCTTACCATGAATTTTTTTAATTTATTAGCTTTTGGACACTTTTAGATGCATTTTCTAAGTCACTTACTTTTAGTTTAATGTTATGTCTCTCACATATGACCTCATAAACTTTCTTAATTGTGACACCCGCAATTTAGGTTTACCTGTTAAGCCTAACTGAAACCTTGATTACTTGTATTTAGTTTGAATTAGGCTAAATATATGTAATTTCTTGTATACTTGAATAAACACTTACGTGATTACTTGTTTGTTTGTAATTACGCGAAACAACCGGATGCAGTCCGACTAATTATACGACGTTGATGAAAACACTTTTATAAATAACGTAAACCTATTTTGTGATTTAAATAGTAGTTATTTACATTATATTATTATTTCGTATACACGGAAAACCTAAACATTCTGTTTAAAACGTTACAAACACGGTAAAAACGCGTGAATCGAATTAGGCAACGAAACAAAAGCTAATAAGCATTTTGACAACTCAAAATAAAGTATTTTAATAATACTTCGATGGAAAAATATCCCAAATACATCGTTAATAAAAACGACATAAGAAAACGTTAGACGATTTAACGCTTAACGCTTTAACGATAATAACGAGTAAACGACCAAAATACGTAACACGGTCTGGAAAAAAAAAACACAAGACCTACCAAATGGGCCCCCCATGGCTGACCACCACCACCCCCTTGCCCAATGAAGTGTCATGCAAACTTTAATCATGAGATTCCTTCTCATCTCCTCTATACACTCTAACTCCATGCACAATTTCACTCTACTCACTCTCAACTTTCTCTCTACCTTCTCTCTAAACACTTCACTCTCTCTCTATAATCTAGAGAAACCCACCACCACAACACCACCACACCACCACCATTGACCACCATCAAATACCCTTTGACCACCATAAACCACCATACAACCTCCACTTCAAAATCTTCATCATTTATAAAGGAAAGTAGCTCAATAACACACGCATCATCTCCTCATCTCATTCCCATTGCGAGAATCCTTTTTCTTTCTTCCTTTTACTATTATAACATGTAACTAAGGTTCACTCAACAAGTTATGTAAAGAACTATGCTTAAAAACCCTTTTTCTTAACATAAACCTTATAAAATGCAAGAAAAACTTTATGTCCAAAAGTTATAACTACTTCAATAATTTTTAGAAATATCATTTTCAATGAAAATGGACGTTTTTATAGCCAAAAATTAAGTTCAGAAAGTAAGCTTACCATCCCCACTAGCCTCATATTTTTCTGAGCTTGTTTACTATTTTTAATATTTTTTGATAGAACACATAGGTAATCTGTCTAGTAAAGTCAGAAACTTTTGCCTTATTATTTTGACCATATCTCAAGCTACACAGCTCCAAATGATTTGAACCACCTCTAAAATCTCAAAAATTTTGTTAGCTACAAATGTCGTGTTGACCACTTTCCTTAAAAACCTATAGATTTTGCCCAGAAATTACGACTTCATGCATGTGTCCAAATCTGACCACAGAAGATAAATGTAATTTTTATAAATACTTAGACTTCCCTAAAAATCCTGGAAAAATTTCAGAAGTATTTTTTTTTTTACTTTATTTCAGGCAATAAATGTTTAGAAAAATTCAACAAGGAGATGTACTTTCTAGAAAAATGTAAAAGTGGACTGATTTTGGATAATAATAAAAACCGACACTTTAGAAACTTGGTATAAGTGGTGAAACTGATTTTTATGACCTATGAACATGTCTAAGGTTTGTGTAAAAGATTTGGGTCAAACTGAGAAGGTTTAACCAAGTCAATGAAAATGGGGCTCGATTTTGACAAACGCTAGACTTACTAATTTTGGAAAGAATGGTAATAAAAAGGGTTTTGGTGAATTTTTTAGTAACTTGGACCAAAAACGAGACCTGAAAATACATCCGAAATAAAAACGAAGATGAAAACTTAATTTTCTCTAAGTATTCAACTTGGGCAACGACTTATAACAACATACGATAACAATGTGTTGACACATGATATATACTAAGGTAATGTATACAACAAACAAACCTAATAGTAATGTCTTTTTAAGAATTATTATTGCAAACTTTCACCAGCGGGTCGTACATGTTTTGATAAACTACATACTTTGGACTACTAGTTGAGTGAACAACTAGCGTAGGTAGACATTAACCCTCCACCTACACGATTAGATTATTTGGACATTAACCCTCCACTTACATAGATGGTATTTTGAGACATCTACTTACATACACAACCTTATACGTTTAGGGCGTTAGAAAGTTGCATTTGGACACACGCTTACTTGCTTGCTATTTGATTAATTTCTTGCTTGCTTATTGATAAACTCAGGTGAATTCGTAGCCCCACTTTTTACTGTTTTGAAATACTTTGGGGTGAGAATGCAAGCTTCACTCACTATTTTTTGAATACAAACATTTAAGTCTTATGATTTACATTTAAAATGTTACTATGGAGTAATACAGATGTTTAACACTTACAAATTACAATCTTCATGAATGCTGTAAAGTAATACAACTAATACAACTGCTTAAATCATATGATTTACTTTTATACAAAAACTGAAAAACCGTTAAACTGATTGCATGATGAAAACTTCAAGAGGCTCAAACTTCCGTGTTAAACTTTGAACTGTGAATACCTGTGGATTATATCTGATGATTATATATATTGTATGGCACGTTGTGTTACTTTTCGAGCACGTTGTGCTACTTTCCCGGTACGTTGTGCTACTTTCCGGGCATGTTGTGCTACTTCCGATTGATATATGCATACATGACATACATGATAACTTTTTGGGCATCTTATGCTACTTCTGATACCTATATGCATACATGATAACATGATACACTATTTGGGCACGTTGTGCTACTTTCGATTAATATATGCATACTCGACATACATGATAACTATTTGGGCACGTTGTGCTACTTCCGATAAAATATGCATACATGATAACATGATACACTATTTGGGCACGTTGTGCTACTTCCGATAAAATATGCATACTTGACATACATGATAACTATTTGGGCACGTTGTGCTACTTCCGATACCTATATGCATACATGATACACTATTAGGGCACGTTTTTCTACTTTCGAATAATATATGCATACTAGATATACATGATTATTAGGCACTGTTAGAACATGTTGTTCTAACATTTTGTGACAATAGTTTGTATATTGTTTTAGCATAGATTAATTGAATAAATGACCTATTGTATTGCGACTATAGCCATACGACAATAGTATTGCGATAAAGCTATTGTCGGATGGTTAGTCAAAGCTATTGACTAAGTTTGACTTCATTAAGTCTTATGGTTGCATGTATGTTTGGAGGTCTATAAATAGACTTCCTTAGGTCATTTTGAAATAGGTTTTTGAGTGAGTTTTGGAGAGACTCTTCAATTGTAACACTTTCACTTCCATATCTAGAAAGAGTTTGAGAGAGAGATTAGAGAGATAATCAAGCTGATTTTGTATACTTTGTGACATGAAATAAAAGTTCTCAAATTTTATTTACATCTTTACATTTCGAATACGATTTATACTTTGATTCACGTTTTACACTTGTGATTGATTTCCGCTCAATTGCAAGAATTCGATCAGCTGTAGATCCTAGGCGTACACAAGTGGTATCAGAGCGGGAACAGCTCTTCGAATATGTGAAAAACGTGTTCGTATTGGTTTTTAGCTTCGGATTTTGTGTTCGCAAGTTACGAATTTCATTTTACTTTGAATTAGCTTGTGATTTTGATTCGGATTGATTAGAAAACATCACTCGATCATCACGCAGCAATTAATTCTGTGTTATCACATATTAATTTGAAGATGTATTGAGTTTTTCGATTGGTTTTCATACGAAGTGTACGGATTTTGTACGGACATGTCAATATTGACTTGTTTTGGTCAAATTGATAGCATATGAAGGTCGGAATTTCATTTCCGAATTGATTAACGTCAAAATCAGCCGATTTGAGTTAATTTTGAATGATTTTTGGAATTTTTTCGTAATCTGGACGCTCCTTCCGTGAATAACATTTCCGTGAATAGTGGATAATCTATTCCGTGATTAGCATTCCGTGATTAACATTTCCGACAATAATGATCAATTCCGTGATTAGTGTTCCGTGATTAATTCTATGTGTGGTCCGACAATAGCTTATTGTCGCATAAACAGTATATGATCATTGACGGATTTACTATTCTCGGATTGATTAAAGTACTCTCGGATTGTTATTGACGGATAGATATTCTCGGACTGAGTATTCTTGGAATTATTCTCGGATTATCGGATTGAATATTCTCGGATTAAGTATTCTCGGATTTTTGGAATTCTTTGAAGTATAATTCACGGATAATATTCTTGGATTATTTTGAAGTATCATTCTCGGATAACTTTGAATATTATTCACGGAATTCGTATTCTCGGAATATTATTCTCGGATTTCTTATTCTCGCAACAAGAGTATTGTCGTAAAAAAAAAAAAAAAAAAAAAAAAGTTTCATTTGGCGGGAAAATTTGTATACTTCCAAAATTTTTTCTCAGCCTTAAAAGTGATAAATTTTGGCTTTGAAAAAGTTTCATTTTACCCGGGCGTTTTTGAGCGTTTTTGGACGTTTTTGAACGCGATTTTGGAGGGAAATTTGTAAAAAAAATTCTTATTGCAAAATTTTGTTATTAAGATTAAAATTGTTCATTTTTAGCTTGGGAAAAATTACATTTTATCCAAGTAATTTTGGACATTTTTAACAAAATTTGGTGGGAAAATTCAAGAGAGGTGAAGATGGCATCTTCAAAGTTTGAGCTTGACTACAATGGAAATCCCCTACCTCCAAGATTCTTCTGTAATAATGATTACACTAGTTGGAAGACTAGATTTGAAGAATTTATTGTGTTCAGCAATCCTGATTTGTGGATTCCCATTATCAACCGATATGAGAGGCCAAAAGCAAAAGGGACGTATTTTGGTATTGTTCCATTTAAATCGGTGAAATTAATGGATGAACAGGAATGCAAGGAATTTAACAGAGACAAGAAAGCCTTTGAAACAATTAAAAGTTGTTTATCAGAAGAAGTGTTTCGTGCTTTCTCAGAAGCCGAAACCTCCTATGATTTATGGATTTCTTTGTCAAAAAGGTTTGGGGGAGAAGATTTGTTGAAATTGTCAAATATTGATGACAGAATTAAAGATGAATCAATACAGAAAGATGATGAGCTTAAAGCCTTGCAATCTAAAGTTCTAATCATGGAAACTGAACGTGATGAAATGCGTTTAAAGATTGCTAGAATGGAAGAACAGATTCTAGAACTTCAGAGTCAACAAACTGAGCTAATCAAGCTACAAGAAGATCATAGTCATGCTTTGAAGACTATTCAAGATCTTCGTGGTCAATTCTCTCGAAACTCTCACTTTGCAAAACAACCTGAAAAGGTTGTACAACCTGCAAAGGTTGTGAAAAACATTTACACAAGTAAATCTTCGTATGAGAAAAGGATTTCTCAGTTTACTAATTATTCTTTGCAAAAGAATAAGAAGTATTCTAAGAAATCACAATTAACTTCCAAAAAGGTTGATTGTTTGGATTCTGTAAAGGTCAAGAATGTTAACAAATCGGTTTCAGAACATCAAAAGAAGACAAAAAGAGCTTCTTCAGCACCGATACAACCTTCTTCAGAATCAAGACAAACAAAATCTTGTGCATACACACGGGCACAGATGTTTGCATTAGCACCGTCACGATATAATCGTAAGGTGTTTAAGCAATCAAAAGATTTTGTTCCTTTCTCCCAAAGGCGAACTTCTTCACAATCGATTCCTTGTCAACAATTTAGATATGAAACACCGTGTTTCTTATCTAGATGGAATTCGATTTCCTTGGATTATGTAGACACAACTTATCGATGGCTGTCAGGGCTATCTAAGCCTGTTGGAACTATGCTCAGGTGGGTTCCAAAAGTTGTTGCTACTTGATTGATACAAGACCAAGGAAGATAAAATCTACTGTTCAGGGGGAGTTATGATCTATTCTGATGGTATCAGAATATGGAACAGTTAGATTTTTTGAAGATTGAATGCTTGAAGATTATTCTCTCTCTCAACAAGTTTATCATCAATCAAGCTAAAGTCGAAGACTTATACAAGCTATTGTCAAGGGGGAGTTTGTTAGAACATGTTGTTCTAACAGTTTGTGTCAATAGTTTGTATATACAAGCTATTGTCAAGGGGGAGTTTGTTAGAACATGTTGTTCTAACATTTTGTGACAATAGTTTGTATATTGTTTTAGCATAGATTAATTGAATAAATGACCTATTGTATTGCGACTATAGCCATACGACAATAGTATTGCGACAAAGCTATTGTCGGATGGTTAGTCAAAGCTATTGACTAAGTTTGACTTCATTAAGTCTTATGGTTGCATGTATGTTTGGAGGTCTATAAATAGACTTCCTTAGGTCATTTTGAAATAGGTTTTTGAGTGAGTTTTGGAGAGACTCTTCAATTGTAACACTTTCACTTCCATATCTAGAAAGAGTTTGAGAGAGAGATTAGAGAGATAATCAAGCTGATTTTGTATACTTTGTGACATGAAATAAAAGTTCTCAACTTTTATTTACATCTTTACATTTCGAATACGATTTATACTTTGATTCACGTTTTACACTTGTGATTGATTTCCGCTCAATTGCAAGAATTCGATCAGCTGTAGATCCTAGGCGTACACAGGCACGTGTTACTACGTTCGAAAAACACATGATTTATTGACCACTTTCAAAAAAAGTATAGTTTATACTTCTGATTTCTAACTAACAAAACCTATGAACTCACCAACAATTATGTTGACCCATTTTAGCATGTATTCTCAGGTTCACAGAGCCAATGGACAACCCATAGAAAACAACATATTAGAGGTCGTTCAATGTAATCTTGTGCGATGATATTTGATTTGGTCGTGGCCCCCGTGACACCTCATACTTTCACTACCACGCGTTTTGGGGGTACGACATTAATTAACAATTCAACTGTATTTTTTAAAGCATTTGTTTCCCATTTAGCATATTGATATCATATTTAAACTGTGTTTCATTGACCTCATATGCTTTTATCCGTTTTTCAAGATTTTCTATGGCAACAGTGGTGTGCTTACTCCTAATGTCCCGTTGCTTTAATTCCTTACACACTTTAATATTATGATCCATGTAATGTTTAACAGTTTGTTTACACACAACAGAACATAATCTAATTTGTACCTCATTAGGTACATATGGCTATTTGTCAGATTCAACTATGGCCATCAATGAGTGATTCTACACCTCATGCTCTTCTTAATCACTCCAGTCAAATCCAAGTCCATCTTCAGACACCAATGCATTTGATGTACCACCCTAAATTGGTACATTTCTTCTCTGTGTCCCATTGCTTCTAGATCTTTGCCCATTTTGTTCCTATCTAGGACTTCTAGATTCCCTTGCAAAGTGTCCCATCTTGGTGACAGTTGAAGCACTCTAACTTGATTTTATCAAACCATGAAGCATCATTCCTTTGATTTGCAAAGTTATTCCTTCCACTTCTATTCATAAATTTTCTTGCTCTCATGGTAATTAGAGCAATCTGCCACTTTATGTCCATCTCTTCGAGATCATCAACATTGATCTGCTCTAGATCTTCATTATTAAGTGAGGAGTTCACATTACTAGCAAAGAAAGATTCCAACACCTAATCATTGGATTTGCTTTGAGATGTTCTACATCCTCCATAAACATAAGTTGATCCATGTTGATTTGCATCAATTTGAGATCCACCTACATACATAAAAGTAGCATTATTTGTGTATCCTGATGATTGCTTCTTACTCTCTACTTCTGGTTCAAAGTTCCTTAGATCATTTTAGATGTCTTCTAGCTCGTTAATATCAAGATCTGCACTCTCCTCAAACCTACAGTGTATATGGTCCAATCCTCACATAATGATCATAAAAATTTCTTGTTCAGATCATCTTTGTCTATCTTCACCTTATGATTCTCCAACTCACCAACTAAGTTTGTAAACCTATCAATAGTTTGAGTCAAATTTTCTGTCTTTACAGAGTTAAGGTTTTCATATTGATGTTTCAGTAAGGACCTTTTGTTCTTCTTGGTGTTTTCATTTCCACCAAATCCTTTCTGTATTGCCTCCATTAGAACATTAGCATCCTAACATCCTTCAAATCTTATCTGATATTCATTGGAGATATATTCATTGGGGATAGACAATAACAGTGTGCTAAGTGCTCTGAACTCAGTTGATCTAACTTTTCTTTACGTGTCAATAGTTGGTGCTGGTCTTTTTTGTCTAACACCATCACCATCAACAGTATAAGCAGGACCATTAACAACTACCTTCCACATCTGATAATCTGTGAGAAACATGTATTGTTTGATCCTGTTTTTCCGGAGATCAAACTCATCAGGTCTAAGCATAGGTATCTTAGTAATCTGGATTCCATCATTACCTTCTGTCACCATTAATATCAAAACTTAAACAGAATAAATTTAAATAAAATAGGATTTTGGTTCACACGACCTGTTGCAGCAAAGGCTTGTCAAAAAGCGTTTATAACTAATCGTGTTGGTGATTTTGGTTTATTATTAGGCATTTTGGGGTTTTATTGGGTAACAGGAAGTTTCAAATTTTGTGATTTATTCTAAATATTAAATAACTTGATTTCTACTAATGAGGTCAATTTTTAATTTGTTACTTTGTGCACTGTTCTATGATCTTCTCAGATTCAAAGCATTCCAAAGTTCTGATACCACTTATTACTCCCTTATAGATCTTCAGTTACGCTTTGACAATCCCTCTTATATATTAAAAGAGGGCTTGATTAGCCTAATCAATTTGAAATTACCTTTTATGTTTATAACTAACCCTGATTATGATTACCCAATAAATCTCTAGTTCTATTATTTAATTACCCTAATACCCCTTCTTAATATAAAACCGTTGTGATTAAAGATCTAAATGTCCCACAACCCTAGAACCTTTTCGCACCCCCGGAACACGTGGCAGCGGAGGCATGAGGTGTCATGGAGGCTACGACCAAATCAAATATCCCAACACAAAGATTAAAGCAAACGACCTCTACATAAGACATTTGAAAAATAGTTACATTAGCATAAGTCAAATGTTTACAAAAGCATCTCGAGTTCGCATAAAATGAGTATAATTACATAGTTATAACTACAAAATATAGAAATGCAATTAAATTCTCTTGTTTGCAAATATGCGACTCGAGCTATGCTTTACAAAAGCATCCTACTGTCCTGTTTCCTGTGGGTAGTCCTACTGCGTCTGTAAACCTGAGAATACATACAAAAAGGGTCAACATAAAGTTGGAGAGTTCATAGGTTTAATATGTAAAGTAATTATATAAAAACCAAGTTCCCTGTTTGTAAAATAATGTTCAGTATCATAAAGATTCTGTGTAATGAAGTCCTGTAACATAGTACAGTTTCTAAATAATCAAGTTCTTAATAATAAAGTTTATGTATGAATCATGTTCTGTAAAATAGAGTTTTTGTGAAATCGAGATTCTGTATAATAAAGATTCTGTATACTATAGTATTGTATACTATAGTCCTGTATACTATTGACATGAGCTCATGTATTCGAAGCTTTAACAAATTTTGTTGCCTCTATGTGTCTAATCCGGGACACATCCTGATTCAAATAATTATGCGCCCGTGGGTTAGCTGGAGAGACCAGCTCGGATGGGATTGTCAATCCCAATAGTACTATTCACAATTATTCGCGCTTTATGAAATTAACGAACCATGAAATTGAGGTCTTATTGGTGGATTAGTTCTGCTACTCATGCAATAAGTATATGTTCTGTTTATGTTTAAGTTTCTGTTTCTGTTTCTAGCAATCACAAGTAAAATCTGTAACAGTTTATGCTTTTATTTAAGTAAAAATCTGTAAAAGCATGTGTATGTATTCTCACCCCAAAACAGTTCAAAAACAAGTAAAAAGGGGGCTATGAAACTCACCTGAGTTTAGCAAGCAACTAGCAAATAGTCAAATAAGCAAGCAAGCCAGTGTACAACCTTCTAATGTCCTAAATATATAAGGTTGTGTATGTATGAGTAGATGTCTTACAGACCATCTATGTAAGTGGAGGGTTAACGTCCACATAAACCAATAGTATAGGTGGAGGGTTAATGTCCACCTATAGCTAGTTCATCAACTAGTATGTCCAAATAAGTAGTTTGAGTTCGTTTATCAAAACGTGTACGGCCCGTTGGTGAAAGTTTGTAATAATAATTCATTTAGACATTATTATTAAGTTTGTTTTGTTGTAAACTATTCATTAGTACATATCGTGTATTGCAAACAGATTATTTTAGTTTGTATAAGCCATAAACCGGTCAAAGTTGGTCAACTCATTGGTCAAACTTGGTCAAACTAGTCAAACCTGGTCAAGCCTGGTCAAACCTGGTCAACTTGGTCAAACCTGGTCAAACTAGTCAAATCTGGTCAAGCCTGGTCAAACTAGTCAAACCTGGTCAAAGTTGGTCAATCTATGAGTCACTTTCAATTTATAGAGTCACTTATAGAGTCACTTCCAATTTATAGAGTCACTTCCAATTTATAGAGTCACTTATAATTTATATGTGTCGGTTTCTAATTCGGGAAACTTTCTAAGTTTAGTTTTTGGTCCAAGTTACTAAATAAGTCACTCAAACCCATATTTTTTACCCATTTTCAAAAATAGTAAGTTTTGTCATTTTTAGAAACCGAGCCGTTTTTGTTGACTTGGTCAAACTTACTCGGTTTGACCCGAAACTTTTACCCAACCCAAATATCAGTTTATAGAGTCCAAATATATTGTCGGTTCATGTCCAAAATCACCAAAAGTGTCGGTTTTTATAAAAGTTCCAAAACTTCAAGATTTCACATTTTCGACTTTTGTCGGTTTGTTTCTCCATATTTCTTACTAACTTCTGGTCCAAATCAAGTCTAACAAATTTTACCAACTGATCATCCATATATCTAGTATCTAATCTACGTTTTGTAAGAAGTTTAAGTCCCATCTTTATAGAGAAACAAAATAAATTATACAGCCTAGCACAGATTCTGATTTCACCCAGACCAGTCCCACAAATCGGCTTATAGACAAAAATACGTATAGATCTTGTAAAAACGTAAAACATGAAAGTTGTAGATCTTTTCAATACGCAAATTTTAAAAAACAATGAATCTTCTAACTCTTCCTAGAACCCAAGATATGACGTTTTTAGTGAGCTGTGATTTTCTGGACAGATTGTGTACTCTTTGTATATAAAACATAAAAACGTATTTTAAGCTTATATTTGGACATAATATTGTTAGATGAGCTTTATAACATATAAATAAACAATATGAGAGTATATTAATGAAAGGTTTGATGATTCTTACAAAGGAAATGATGGAGCAAAGATGAGGATGGTGAAAAACAAGCTTGTTCTTGATTCCTCTTGAAAATTGTTGGTGTTTGAATGGTGGTTTGTGGTGGTTGTAGGAGATGATGGTGGCTGAGTTTTTCCAGAGATTAGAGAGATTATGAGAGTGTATTTTTGAGAGAAAACTAAATGATTTGTTGAAAATGGAAATGAGATCAATTGCATGTTATCCCTTTGGTTGTAAGTGTAATCATGGTTTTGTATGGAATTTTAGTGGCTCATGTGGGTGGTGACCACATGGGGTCACATGAGGGAGGAGGAGAACGACCAAGGGGGCCCACAAGGGGTATTTTAGTCATTTTCTTATTTACCATTTAATTTGTTATGTTTCCCGTTCGTTTACCCAATTGTTTCGATGTTTATTCGTACGTAAAACGTTAATTGTACGTGTTTAATCAACGATTTAAAATTTGATATTCTTAATTGATATAAAAGTTTAAATACTTAGAACATTTATAAAAATGTTCCGTTAATTTATCGGTCTCGATTTGCATGCTCGTTTTACGGAGGTTAAATTGCGTAACGTTTTATTTGGACGTTTTCATTGACGAACTTTTATACGATGTTTTTAATAATAATTTCATTCAAAATAATGTCTTTTAAATTCTAAAATATATTTTGAATTTCGCTCGATTGTCGGCAACGTTTCGTGTGTTTTTTTCGCGTTTATGTTACTTTATACGATATAATTAACGTGTTAAATATTATCAACATAATATTTACGAGTTTATTAAATAATTTCATATTATTTAATATTTTGTTCACCAACGTCCGTATTAATACTGTGTCGGACTCCGTCCGGTTGTTTCGCACAATTTCGTCAAATTGCGTAAGCGTAATTATAACCAATTACGGGAGTGTATATTCACATAAATATACATGTAGTTACAAGCAATTTCAAGTATTTAGCCTAAAGCTAAAATAAACACGCGTAATTAGAGTTTCAAGTAGGATTATCAGTAACCCTAAATTGACGGGTGTAACATTCTCCCCTTGTTAGATGAATTTCATCCCGAAATTAGTTCGTAGTCATAGTTTGTGTGGTATCTAGCGAAAGTGTGGGAATTTCTGACGTTTAACAAAGTCCATGAAAGGAAATCTCGTTGTTGTGATGCAACTCATCCATTTGTATATGTTTGGAGAATTATCTCCATGTACTATTAGCAGGACAAATATTCCTAAATAGTCAGTTGTAGTAAGGTCATTTACTATAGGGTTCATAGTAGGAAAACATCCCTATGTGGTTCGTTGTAGGAATCGTAGATGAAATCAAAGAAAGGTCATAGTTGAGATCATAGGTCAAAGCATAGTTCTAAAATCGGAGTACAAGTCTCAAGTTTTCAAAGTTGTTAAGGTTTCCAAAGTTTAATCACAGATGAAATCGTAGTTGGAATCGTAGTTATTATCGTAGTGGGGCTCGTAGTTGCTATCGTAGTTGTTTCATAGTTGTATTATACAATACGTAAAAGTAATTTCACAAAAATAGTTCACAGTATAGTACAAAGTTGTTCATAAAGCAGAGTTAAAGTAGTTCATGAATCAGAGTTAAAGTAGTGATCAAATCTTGATAAAAGAAAAAAAAAATGAAAGTAGTAATTGGATTCCAATAAATAGTTTGTTAAAACTGTCAATAAACCAGCTTGTAAAAAGAAATTCGCAAGTTATGAGTAATTCGTTGGATCACATCCAATATAAATCGTGGTAAACGTATTTCCAATATGTAAATCGTTAGAAGACCCGCAGGTGTTTCAAAGTATAAGTCATTATCGTTCGTTAGAAAACATAGATCTTTGAGAAAAATTAAGTGAAAATCAAGTGTTTGTTTATAGGTACGGTTTTTATTTGTTAAAAATGTCATCATAATATCTGTTGAAAACTTAATGTCAATCAAAATACGTTGGAAACTCTTGTCAGCACGTTGAAAGACTCTGTTTAACAAAAATTTGTTGAAAGCTCTGGTTATTGAAAACCGTTGAAAATTCTATTTGTCAAAAATCGGTTGAAAGTTTACGTTTGTAAAAAATCCATATCATCTATTCTATTCTCGTGGCGGCGTTGCCTAGAAGCTAGTACCAGAACGGTATGATGAGCGGTTTCCTATGCGTATGGAGGGGTATTTGATCACGCCCAAACGGTCAGTCGGGTTTTCACCCCGTCGTCGGATCGGTTGAGTTTTAAAATTTATAAAGAGCTGGGGACTCAATTTATAAGTACTACCTATCACAGAGGGTGAGTAAGCAGTAAGTATAACTCGAGGTCGTTCTTAAATCGGAGCGAATTGAAACGAAGTGATGCCAAAGATAGAGTTTTGCTTTTAGGATGGGTTTTGTGCAGATAGGTAGGTTTTGGGGGTTTTAATTAACTATTTAACTAAAGACAGGAAAAGTAAATAAGATAGAGAAGAATCGGTAGCTAGGTAGACAGATAGAGAATTGTGGCAGTTGAAACTTCAATGATCAGTTGCGGGGATGATGCTTATTATAAAGATAATTGGGGACATTTTCAGTTAATAAACAGATGCATTATGGGTGTAAACACTAGGACCCTACTCATTCTAGTTATGTACCAGAATTAGTATGTCACGAGACCTAGGCTATCGTGATTCTGATCAGAATAGGCTGCTCAACCCCCCACACTGTCTTTTTGGACAAGTGACCCTTTAAGGGTGCAGGAATAAGGTAACAGACTGCCACTTGGGTTATTCTGACCGTTCTTAACACCTAAATGTAAATGCCATTTCCTAAATATGTTCAGATTATTAACTTGTTATTCTAAACTATCAGTTTTGTAGAGTCTAGGGGTTTTAAGAATCCTGAACCACTGTTGGGCTTGACTTTCATCACCAGACTCATTCCTTACGTTTTATTTGTTCAACTACTTCTGTCATGATCTAGCCTCTCCTTTGCAATCAGTCATTCAGCCCTAGGAACACCAGCGGGGTACAATGCATACTCCTTCCACAGTGTACTAACCTAGGAACCGTTTACGATGTACCAAACTTAGATAATTCCACAGATTCGTGTAACCGAGGATGTATTTACGGTGTACTATGATGTTTCCATAGCTTTTCATCCCTAGGTACATATACGGTGTATACTATCAAAGTGTTTCCATAGCTTCAGTTACAGGGGTAGCCAGACGGTGTACTGTGCACTTCCACAGCTATATTGGTTTCTAGACCATATTCTAGGGTCTCTAGGTAATCCACATTGTCAGCACAGACGGCTTTTTCCGGAGCTTCCACGTTGTACTCCACCAGTGGTGTTTCCAAAGCTATACTCAGTACTTCAGCCGAATTACAGTGACAAACACGGCTTCTTTACTATAACACAGATAACTTCCTACTGTACCTAGAGTTGATCAGGTTCTAAGCCTAAAGTAGTAGTCACGCGAAGGACTGGAAAGGGTGATCCACAGCTAAGTCTAGATGCATGATAAGTTTAGACATAACAAATATAACAATTCCCAATTATATAGATTTAAAGATTAATTCAACATCATCCCTACTTCTAACTATCTACATTTCAACAACCGCAACAGCATACTACTCAATAAACATGGCAATAATAGTAACATACATCATACAAATAGGCAGAAATAATTCAGACATAGTATAAGTATGAAAAGAGAGATATCACCAGTAAAATTGAGCAGAGTAACAGCTGAAAAGAAAAGGCAGAGTCTTGCACCAAGAATGCTTCTTATTACACCGTGATTACAATACCAGCTTTTCTCTCTCTCTACTGCTAACCAACTAACTATCTAACTCTCTCTCTCTAGAGAGAGAAACTCTAGAGAGAGAAACTATCTAAACTATTCTAGAGAGAGACTAAAAATATAAAAATATAAGAAAACGATGAATTGAAGTGTGTGTGTTGAATGAGATGTGTGAGATGTGAGATGTCTTGGAATGGTGAAATGAGGCTTGTATTTATAGAGAACGCACAACCGTATCTGTAGACCGTATCCAAACCCCAAAACGCACAACCGTATCGCAAAGGCGAATAAAAATCAGATTTTTATCACCCAAACGCACGATACGGCTGAGCTAGGGTGAATACGGGTGAACTGGACCGTATATGGCTGTGCATAGGGTGAATACGGCTGAACTGGATCGTATACGGCTGTGCATAGGCCGTATACGGCCTGCACAGACCGTATACGGTCTAGGTCCAGCCGTATACGGCCTGGACCAGCCGTATACGGCCTGGTTCAGCCGTATGCTGGCCTCTCGGTTCTCTGTTTCTTCGTTCGGGCGTAACTTCTTCGTCGTTTATCCGTTTTGAGCGTTCTTTATACCCCACGCGTTCGTATTTTCCTAACGAAGAGAATGACATAAGTTAGAGGTCATAAATCGGAGCGTAGCTTAAAGTGTATTGAAATGAGTGAACGGTGGTGTGATAAAGGAATTTTGCCCGGTTTCTTATGTTTTTCATGCCATTTTTAGTGATTTTTCAAACATCGACTCCGTTTTGACTTAGTTAACAAAACTTTATGAATAATGTCCTTTTAAGTATGTTTTTGTTAACTTTGTGCCTAAAATGTGGAAGATAACGTACGTAAAAACATGACTTTTTATGTGTTATCAAATATCCCAAACTTAGACTTTTGCTTGTCCTCAAGCAAACTTTAAAATCCTCACTTGCTATAAAGGTTTGAAAAAAATTGGTTTTTGGGTTTTGACAAGAAATAACCTGAGATTTTTACTTAGTCAGAGATTAAGAAAACCTTTTTAGAAAGCAAGCATCATTAAGATAACCCTCCCTTAATCTTGAAATATCAACCTTGGCATACTTTCACAATTCTCGATGGATATTGTACATGACTAGGAGATCTCACAAAGGTGGTCACTCAATTCACTCAGAGTGTATCGGGTTTCCTATCATTCTAATCAAACGAAATTGCTCATAAAGCCAGTCATGCATTGCTTCTCATCATAGGCTTGATCAAGAATCGGATCTCCACCACTTCTATGAGGACGGTGCTAATCATCCCAGGACATTCGAAATGGGTTGTAATGGTTGGTGAGGGTTAAGTGGTATGGATAAGTGGGAGTTTTTGGTTTAAAATAGGGGGTTTTGCTTATCTTTGAGAATTCTAAACTATTTTTTGGGAAAACATTACTTTAAACACCTTTTTAATGAAAACGGAAATGGATAAATGGCAAGGGAAGAAGATAGCTATTTTGACTTCCATCTTCTTGAAAATACTCGGGGGGAGTTTATATCTTTTATAAGAACAAGATTTTTTCGAGAGATTTGAAGCACTTAGCTTTATTCTTCTTTTCTTTTCTTTTCTTTTCTTTTCTTTTGCTTCTATTTTTTTGATTTTTCTAGGGATTTTTATTTTGTTTCTTTCTTTTGCCCTTTTTTTCTTCCTTCCATATTTTTCATCCTTCTGATGACTTTGCATTTACTTGGTGTCAATTTTTCACACCATAAACTTTTTCAACTTTTGATTCTTATCAGGGGAACGCACACGAGAAAGTTTTGAGTAAACACCAGTATTTGTGATTTGGAGTGAAAGCAAAAAGTATAATTAAAATAACATTTCCCACAAGTTTAAAAAATTTTAAGATAAGATTTTTGGTGGGTGTGGAATTAGTGGGTTCATATTTTTGGGTTTTGAAAGAAACGAATAGGCTAAGGCTCAATAGGGTTTTCTAGGCGGATCATCAACACTAAAAGCAAGTGTTGGAAGGGTTTTGTGCTTGAAGAGATATGAAAGAAAGGGGTTTATATCCTAAGGAATGTCAAGGTCCTTTGACTGCACCTTCACCGCGTACGGTGCCCATTGGTGTGGTCTCGAAGCGTATACCAAGAGCAAGTTCTAACTTAAAGCACATGCATCGGCACACACATCAAATGAAAAATTGAAGCATTAAAGATGAATGCTTTTATTGGGCTCAAATACCTCACTGCAATAGGGTTGTATGTGCCTAGCCGTGTGATGCTCTTAGATTAACATTTCATTTTTAAGGAAATCGTATCTTAACTTATTTTACTTTCCAAAGCAGTTTAGTTAATTTCTGAAAAATTTATTTTTCTCAAGATTATTTAGAGTCAGAAAATTTTAAAAATTTTAACAAAAATGAGTTTTTATGAAAATTAAGCCAACTGAATGAGTGGCATCTCCACTGTCGAAGTTAAGCTTATGATTTTGAAAAACGTTTTCTAAAATTTTAGCAAAAATGAGGTTTTTTAGGAAAAAGTTTAAGCTAACTGAATGAGTGGCATCTCCACTGTCGAAGTTAAGCTTTTTTTTAGAAAGTTATACTTTGGACAAGCAATCAAAGTCAAAGAATACGGTATAACATACCGTGTATCCCACACTTAGAGGAACATTGTCCCTAATGTTCTCAAACTAAGTTTAAAATTCTTGTGAAGGAATCCCACACTTAAAGTTTGAAAATATTTTGGAACCCTATTTTTAAGTTGATTTGATTTGTGTGGGATTTAGAATCCCACACTTAGAAATTAAGCATAATGGAATAACGGCGAGTTATAGATGATGAAAGAAAATCACTAAGGAATGGAAAAAAAACTCCCCTAGAAAGGACTGAGATGTGTGAATGAAGATTCTGATTCAGATGTATAGATCGATCAGTTTGTGTCAGGATCTTTGCGTGATTCGTGCGTCATCTCGGTTTCTTCTCGGGGAACTTTCATACTTTTTACTCTCTCTTTTATTGCAAGTAATCTAAAAACTAACTAAGAAAAGCATAAAATAAGTAAATGATAGATAAACGATAAGATAGGATAGATAGATGGGTCCAAGCAGATTACAGGTTGGAACCCAAATAGTTCAAGCAGCAATAGTCAAATACAGTAATCCCAAATATTAGTAATAATAATAATAAGTGATACAGTTATCCAACACAAATGAAAATAAAATCTGATAAGATCAATGGTGAGAAGGATCCTGGTCGGATGGTGGTCCGTGAGCTGGAGGTGGCATGGAGTTGTAAGGTGCATGACGGGAGACAGAGTGCTGTCCACTGGATAACCTGTGGGAGACTGATGCTGAAGATGAACTGCGCTGCCTGCTGGATGTTGGTGGCTGGATCGGGTACAAATGGAAGTTGGGATCTAGTCCCATCTCTGCAACCTCATACGATCCTAAGGAAGCACCATGCATCGGGTACGGTGAAAGCTCAGCAGAAGGCACTGGGTTGCTTTGAAGCATCCCTGTGAATCCTGAAAAAGTAGGCACAACAGTAGCAGTAGTCATATCAGGCAGATAATCAGTCTGCACCGGTACCTGGTCATCAACCTGCATGTCCTGTCTGAACCCTGACTGAGGTGAGTCTTTCTCTGAAGATGTGTCTGATGTGGCTGATTCAGCTGGTCTCAGACGGGTCATGGTACGGGAAGATGGCTGTCCAATATGTGGGATATGCAGCTCATGTGGTGTCGCAGTGTGAACAGAGAAAACTGGCTCAGCCGCAGGAGTAGTCCTGGTACGGCGGGCTCGAGGAATCTCCATGTGCACAGTGCGAGTGGAGGATGTGGGTGGTATGGAGGTGTAGGGAATGGTGGTAGTGGGTGGTCGTGGGCCGCATACCCATGTAGGACGTGTAGGTTGTGGGAATCCAAACTCAGTAGCTAAATATGTGTCCTGTGTGTAATGTGAGTTAAGCATACCCAATATACCGTACATGAGCTCGGATGATACCGGATCTCCCCAACCAAACTCTTGAACAGGCGGTATTAGTGGACTTTGTGCCTCAGCAGCGGCTGTCTCTCCTTCCTCTCGCTCATGAGCAACAGCGGTCCTAGGCTGTCGGTGGACCGTGCTGTCATCGAACTCAAACCTAACACTCTTGCTCCTAGGGGGCCTCATTCGAACTCCCGGAATGATATCACCATCCTTCCATCTTATCTGCCCATCAGCATCTTTCTCTAGCAACCAAACCTTAACCATATAGTTAATGTCATATGGCTTAGATACCCTGTTTGCCACTGGTGTCAGGTTACCAATCACCTCCTCAGTCAACAGCCCCATTCTCCTAACTAACTTAGTGATTATTGCTCCCATATATGCAAACTCTGACTCGGTGTACCCCGACTCAGTAAGGATCCTATCAGCAACCAAATAAGCAACATTAACGTGTTCCTTCTCTATAATGCTCTTGATGATCTGTAAGTCCTTTACCCCAACAGCTCCCTTAGTCTTCCTCTTTCCTCGAATGCTGCAAGCAATGAGGTTGTGGAGAACTTGGTAGTGCTTATCAAGAAAGGAAGTGGCCTTGACATTGGACTGGAACTGATTTCCAGTCAATTCTTGCCAAATAGCAGTGTGGTCTCGCTGCTTAACCTCAGTGTTTGCCTTCAGAAAGAAAGGAGTGGTAACTTGATACTCAGTGTATAATTCAAGATGTCTGGCGAAGGTTGCTAATGACATATGGTGAGGGTTTCCCATGAAGTTGAATGTAATCATTCGGTCATCATTTAGCTTATCAATCGTTTTGTCGAACTGGAATGTTACCATAAACTCAGCAACTAACTCTTGATAAACATTTTCTTTAATCTCAAATAGATTCCTCCATGCGCGCAGATGTCGCTTCCCTTCCTTAAACATTATCAAATTTTCAAACCCTTCCTTTAAACCGATTTGCTCTAAATCCTCCCATACTAAGTACCTATTTTCTCCCAACTGATGTGTTAGCCATGTCTGATACCTTTCCCGTTTCTCTGGGTCCTTGATGGATTTTCTGATATACCGGGGAAAATCAGTCATCTGAAAAATAAGAGAAAACAAGAACATAGTGAATTACCAGCAATAATTACAAGTTATTTGACTAAATCATATTCCCAATTTTGAATAAAAATTCGAAATGTGGGCTTTAGAATATGAGCAGTCCCAAAAACCTGTAATAGCTAATAATACCACCAAACTCAATTTTCAATCACCACAAGAAACTTTGGTTTACAATAATAGGCTATTAGGTCTTAATGATTTCTTCAAGAAAAGTAAAAGACTTATTCAACCATAACAAGCATGTATGATAAAGAGTTAAATCTTAATCATGTAATTACCTTATCATGGCAAGTATAACCTATTACCGCATGCAAACAAACCATGATATTTAAACAAGTATATAGCAATTTTGACCATATCATGCAAGTATCGCAACAAAGCTTCTTTAGTTGACAAATGTGTTACTTGATTGTATCTTTTAAGTAATTATGGTATTCTTTTAAGTAGATTTTTTTTTTTTTCTGAAATTTAAAAGTAGTTAATTTAGGAAAATGTAGTATCTATTTAAGATTTACCATAACACTTTCAAATATACAATTTTTAGAACACCACCATGACTCTTTAACTAGAATGGTTACTAGTATTACTAAAAATTAAGCATTTTGACTTTTAAAGTCAACATTACCAAAGTAAGGTTTCCTTTTTGTCATTTGCCAAATCTATCATAATACTAACTTGAATTAGCAAATCAAAGCAAGGCATTAGCATCTAATTAAATTAAAACATCATTTTATCAAAGGTTGTGTTTCAAAATGGTGACGTTTCAACAAAAGTCAACTTTCCATGCTTACTTTAATTTGCTAACTTGACCATATTACGCATTTAACCACAAATGAAGCAAATGAATAAGCTATACTAATCATATTTAGCATTAATCAATCAACAAACAACTTATCATAAGCAATTTAATCATTAATTGGCCAAAATGGGTTTACTAGTCACAAAAGTCAAATATAGTCAACTTTCCAAAGTCAAACATCAAATTGCTTCAATCTAAGAAGTAATGCTAGTTCCTACATCATACTATATCATCACCAAGCAAGAATCAAAGCTCAATTTCGCAATGTAAAGCATAAATTATCAAAAACTAACTTGAAACTCTAGGTTAATAAAGTTAGAGAATTTTGGTATTTTAAGCTTGGATCTTACCTTAGTGAAGATGCAATGATGTTAGATGACATAAAAGTGACCTAGAGATGAAGGTTTGAAGCTTGGTTTGGTCAACAATGGTGGAAAATGGTGGGTTTAGGGTGGTGGTGATGGGAGCCGTGGCAAAGGGAGAAGAAGGAGGGGGAAGAAAATTGGTTTTTGTTGTTTTGACTTTGTTTGACCCATTTTAACCCCTTTTATTTACTCCTCCTTTTTACCATTTGTGCATAAATAACCTTTTAAATGTAATTACTAGGTATTTTGGGTAATTAAAAACCTTAGCCAAATATTTTAGCAAAAGTTTAAAATTTGGTATTTGACTGTGCGCAACAAAAGATTGTTTTATTAAAATGCAAGGAGAACTACTTAACTAGATAAAAATAAACAATATTTTTGGTTTAAAATTTTGACTCTTTAAAATCTAAGCCATTTAAAACTTTATAAAATATTTTGATTTAAGATTTTCAAGTTTTCAGAAACTGCGCAGATTTTTCGGAGACAAAGATTTTAATAGGGTTTTCTTCTTCTTTTTCTAAAACAATTTAAACCACTAACTAAACTAACTTATTTTTAACCTAAGAAAATTGTTTTAAAGACCTAATTAAAAATTTGGGTTGCCTCCCAAAAAGCGCTTGTTTCAAGTCTTGTAGCTCGACTATTGTTCCAAATCCATTTAAAGGGGATTGCTCGAAAGCAATCTTGAAGTATAGCGAGGAATAAAATCACAGTTTAGAATGTTAATGACATAATCAACTAGTTTGGCAGGGTGTAATGAAAAAAATTCGAATTCGCTAAGAATCCTACATTCTTTCTGGCCTAATTCTAGCATATTGTTAACAAACTTATTAAATTCCTTTCTAACTTTCTTTTTACTTGAAATTCCTATTCGCATACCGCGGTCTATATTATTAAGATCGTGAAGAAGATTTCCTAAAATTCTCTGAAACTTAAGTTCCTCTTTTGAGTCGAGATCTCCATTTGTAGTTTGAACTGCAATGGTGATATCCCAAATTAAAGATTTTTGAGAAACGGTAAAAGGGAATTTGGATTGATCGAACAACGAAGCGAGTTTAACGTGAATATCTTTTCTTTCGGCAAAGAAAACGGCTTCTATCTTGTCGTCGTCAGCTCCAGGAAATATTTCTTGCAACTTGGCGATTATATAAGCGGCGGGATCTATGAAGAATGGAATTTTTCTAGAAATGACGAGAGTGATTGCAGGATCTTTAGTATTTAATAGCTCAAGCTCTTTTATCATTGCTGCAACATAACGATTAATCATGGTTTGTGAAACTGATGGATAATCGGTGCAAGCAAATAGATCCATGAGGCGATCTATTTCTGATAATAGCTTTCGATCTTGCTCTCGATATCGAGTGAAGATACCATCTTCCTTTTGGATCAGAAGACAGTGGAGAACACCTACGAGTATGTCAATCCTTAAGATGGTTTTTCTTTGCTCGACTGAATAAGGAAAATCAGACGTATTTAAGTGTAAGGCAAATGCCTTACATACACCTAACCTCTTATCAGGGTCAAAAGAATAACCAACGTATCGGATTTCATTACCATCTGAATCTTTCGGTATCTCCTTATCAACAACACAATAAATGGTGTATGAAGGTTCTGGTACAAAGTGGACAAAAATTGGTGATTTTAGAAGATGTTCATGAATATCCTCATTCCTTATGGGGATTCGTTCTTCATTAGATGAGGAATGAAAGGATTGAGTGTTTTCAGGAATATTATCGGCAAAATCAGGGAATCTAGGGATATTTTCTAAGGAATATTTAATCTCGGGTACAGGTAAAACCTGATAGCTTGGAATGCTAGAAGCAGAAGTTGAGATCTTCTGTTGAGATTTATGGGTTCCTAAGTCAAGATCTAAGAATTTCCCTAAGGTTCTAGAATCGTCGTCTGGGCTAGCGGAGGCTTCTTCCGGTGATGAGTGAAAGTCGGATTTCAACTCTGGTTCCAAGTGGTCGAAGAACTCAGCATCATCCATAGCCGTCATTTCTTTAGTCGTCTTGGAGGCGGATAGAGAACTGGGACAGGAAGGCGGCGAATCGTAGAAAGATATTTTTGGATTTTTCATTTTATTTCAAACTAAGTTAATTTATTCTAAGAAAAGTAACTTTCGAATAGGTTAAGGACAATCTATACGAAAAGGATCTCCTAATTGCTTATTCTATCTAAGGCGGCTTCAGAATCGTAACGCTCTACGATCCCCGGCAGCGGTGCCAAAAACTTGATCGCGCCCAAACGGTCAGTCGGGTTTTCACCCCGTCGTCGGACCGTCCGTCGAGGCGCGGGTCGGTTGAGTTTTAAAATTTATAAAGAGCTGGGGACTCAATTTATAAGTACTACCTATCACACAGGGTGAGTAAGCAGTAAGTATAACTTGAGGTCGTTCTTAAATCGGAGCGAATTGAAACGATGTGATGCCAAAGATAGAGTTTTGCTTTTAGGATGGGTTTTGTGCAGATAGATAGGTTTTGGGGGTTTTAATTAACTATTTAACTAAAGACAGGAAAAGTAAATAAGATAGAGAAGAATCGGTAGCTAGGTAGACAGATAGAGAATTGCGGCAGTTGAAACTTCAATGATCAGTTGCGGGGATGATGCTTATTATAAAGATAATTGGGGACATTTTCAGTTAATAAACAGATGCATTGTGGGTGTAAACACTAGGACCCTACTCATTCTAGTTATGTACCAGAATTAGTATGTCACGAGACCTAGGCTATCGTGATTCTGATCAGAACAGGCTGCTCAACCCCCCACACTGTCTTTTTGGACAAGTGACCCTTTAAGGGTGCAGGAATAAGGTAACAGACTGCCACTTGGGTTATTCTGACCGTTCTTAACACCTAAATGTAAATGCCATTTCCTAAATATGTTCAGATTATTAACTTGTTATTCTAAACTATCAGTTTTGTAGAGTCTAGGGGTTTTAAGAATCCTGAACCACTGCTGAGCTTGACTTTCATCACCAGACTCATTTCTTACGTTTTATTAGTTCAACTACTTCTGTCATGATCTAGCCTCTCCTTTGCAATCAGTCATTCAGCCCTAGGAACACCAGCGGGGTACAATGCATACTCCTTCCACAGTGTACTAACCTAGGAACCGTTTACGATGTACCGCACTTAGATAATTCCACAGATTCGTGTAACCGAGGATGTATTTACGGTGTACTATGATGTTTCCACAGCTTTTCATCCCTAGGTACATATACGGTGTATACTATCGAAGTGTTTCCATAGCTTCAGTTACAGGGGTAGCCAGACGGTGTACTGTGCACTTCCACAGCTATATTGGTTTCTAGACCATATTCTAGGGTCTCTAGGTAATCCACATTGTCAGCACAGACGGCTTTTTCCGGAGCTTCCACGTTGTACTCCACCAGTGGTGTTTCCAAAGCTATACTCAGTACTTCAGCCGAATTACAGTGACAAACACGGCTTCTTTACTATAACACAGATAACTTCCTACTGTACCTAGAGTTGATCAGGTTCTAAGCCTAAAGTAGTAGTCACGCGAAGGACTGGAAAGGGTGATCCACAGCTAAGTCTAGATGCATGATAAGTTTAGACATAACAAATATAACAATTCCCAATTATATAGATTTAAAGATTAATTCAACATCATCCCTACTTCTAACTATCTACATTTCAACAACCGCAACAGCATACTACTCAATAAACATGGCAATAATAGTAACATACATCATACAAATAGGCAGAAATAATTCGGACATAGTATAAGTATGAAAAGAGAGATATCACCAGTAAAATTGAGCAGAGTAACAGCTGAAAAGAAAAGGCAGAGTCTTGCACCAAGAATGCTTCTTATTACACTGTGATTACAATACCAGCTTTTCTCTCTCTCTACTGCTAACCAACTAACTATCTAACTCTCTCTCTCTAGAGAGAGAAACTCTAGAGAGAGAAACTATCTAAACTATTCTAGAGAGAGACTAAAAATATAAAAATATAAGAAAACGATGAATTGAAGTGTGTGTGTTGAATGAGATGTGTGAGATGTGAGATGTCTTGGAATGGTGAAATGAGGCTTGTATTTATAGAGAACGTACAACCGTATCTGTAGACCGTATCCAAACCCCAAAACGCACAACCGTATCACAAAGGCGAATAAAAATCAGATTTTTATCACCCAAACGCACGATACGGCTGAGCTAGGGTGAATACGGGTGAACTGGACCGTATACGGCTGTGCATAGGGTGAATACGGCTGAACTGGACCATATACGGCTGTGCATAGGCCGTATACGGCCTGCACAGACCCTATACGGTCTAGGTCCAGCCGTATACGGCCTGGACCAGCCGTATACGGTCTGGTTCAGCCGTATGTTGGCCTCTCGGTTCTCTGTTTCTTCGTTCGGGCGTAACTTCTTCGTCGTTTATCCGTTTTGAGCGTTCTTTATACCCACGCATTCGTATTTTCCTAACGAAGAGAATGACATAAGTTAGAGGTCATAAATCGGAGCGTAGCTTAAAGTGTATTGAAATGAGTGAACGGTGGTGTGATAAAGCAATTTTGCCCGGTTTCTTATGTTTTTCATGCCATTTTTAGTGATTTTTCAAACATCGACTCCGTTTTGACTTAGTTAACAAAACTTTATGAATAATGTCCTTTTAAGTATGTTTTTGTTAACTTTGTGCCTAAAATGTGAAAGATAACGTACGTAAAAACATGACTTTTTACGTGTTATCAAATATCCCAAACTTAGACTTTTGCTTGTCCTCAAGCAAACTTTAAAATCCTCACTTGCTATAAAGGTTTGAAAAAAATTGGTTTTTGGGTTTTGACAAGAAATAACCTGAGATTTTTACTTAGTCAGAGATCAAGAAAACCTTTTTAGAAAGCAAGCATCATTAAGATAATCCTCCCTTAATCTTGAAATATCAACCTTGGCATACTTTCACAATTCTCGATGGATATTGTACATGACTAGGAGATCTCACAAAGGTGGTCACTCAATTCACTCAGAGTGTATCGGGTTTCCTATCATTCTAATCAAACAAAATTGCTCATAAAGCCAGTCATGCATTGCTTCTCATCATAGGCTTGATCAAGAATCGGATCCAAACCACAAAACGCACAACCGTATCGCAAAGGCGAATAAAAATCAGATTTTTATCACCCAAACGCACGATACGGCTGAGCTAGGGTGAATACGGGTGAACTGGACCGTATACGGCTGTGCATAGGGTGAATACGTTTGAACTGGACCGTATACGGCTGTGCATAGGCCGTATACGGCCTGCACAGACCGTATACGGTCTAGGTCCAGCCGTATATGGCCTGGACCAGCCGTATACGGCCTGGACCAGCCGTATACGGCCTGGTTCAGCCGTATGTTGGCCTCTCGGTTCTCTGTTTCTTCGTTCAGGCGTAACTTCTTCGTCGTTTATCCGTTTTGAGCGTTCTTTATACCCACGCGTTCGTATTTTCCTAACGAAGAGAATGACATAAGTTAGAGTTCATAACTCAGAGCGTAGCTTAAAGTGTATTGAAATGAGTGAACGGTGGTGTGATAATGCAGTTTTGCCCGGTTTCTTATGTTTTTCATGCCATTTTTAGTGATTTTTCAAACATCGACTCCGTTTTGACTTAGTTAACAAAACTTTATGAATAATGTCCTTTTAAGTATGTTTTTGTTAACTTTGTGCCTAAAATGTGGAAGATAACGTACGTAAAAACATGACTTTTTACGTGTTATCAGTATTCATGTCGGAAGATTCTCCGCGTCTCAAGAGTTGTAATTAGTCAAATCGTAGTTTCAAAAAGTAGTCATGACAACGACCGAGTAGTGTTCTTGAAGTATTCAATCATGACTATGTTATTGTTTCGAAATGAACAAATTTGATAAAGGTGTTCGGAGCAGTCAAAGTCGCGAATCAAGTTATGGGTAAATCGTTTGACGAACGTGTCAAAATAGTGACCAAACATGATCATGTAGAATAGTATGAATAGGATAAGGTCTAGTCCGAGGAGGTCTATCAGTCAGTCCTTCTATTGGTGTAAAACACATGCGATTTATATGTCTAGGTTGAGAGCGGGTGGAGAAAGTGCACTGGCAGAAGTAGGTATAGTCCGTCTAAGTGGCGAAGTATCGTACAGTTTAGGTTCTATACGTGTTCCCGAGTGATTTGGTTGCAAGCGGAAAGAAGAGGGTGAAGTAGATGTGACTTGTTTGGTTGGCGAATCCTCAGGTAGATTCTTCTCAAGTGAGTCCTATTCGTTTATGTAGTTACCCTATGCGGTTGGGAAAGTGGTACCGTGAATGTCTCCTCAGTGGTAAATAAGGGTTGAGTCTCGCTCTCAGAGTTGGGTGACGTAGCTCTGGGAGTGGTTGCCATGAAGAATGACAAATGTGTTTAGTGTACATAAGGTTATACATATATATACATATATATACACATAAAAGCCTAGCACATAAGCACATATAAAGGTTGGTCCTGTTCTATCCTCGGCATATGTCTACTACTGTACTCTCATTCACTATAACCATTTCAGGTCTTGCATCGAATCTCCTTTAATTGTACATAGTTGATCAGGCTATGTTAAATTAAATTCAAATGATGCAATCGCTGAACCAGTCATACTAAACAAAGAAAACTAACCTAATGGTTATAGTCTAGGTCACTAATGCAATCCTAGTTCGCTATAACCTTTGGCTCTGATACTAATCTGTCGCACCCCCGGAACACATGGCAGCGGAGGCATGAGGTGTCATGCGGGCTACGACCAAATCAAATATCCCAACACAAAGATTAAAGCAAACGACCTCTACATAAGACGTTTGAAAAATAGTTACATTAGCATAAGTCAAATGTTTACAAAAGCATCTGGAGTTCGCATAATATGAGTATAATTACATAGTTATAACTACAAAATATAGAAATGCAATTAAATTCTCTTGTTTGCAAATATGCGACTCGAGCTATGCTTTCCAAAAGCATCCTACTGTCCTGTTTCTTGTGGGGTAGTCCTACTGCGTCTGTAAACCTGTGAATACATACTAAAAGGGTCAACATAAAGTTGGTGAGTTCATAGGTTTAATATGTAAAGTAATTATATAAAAACCAAGTTCCTTTTTTGTAAAATAATGTTCAGTATCATAAAGATTCTGTGTAATGAAGTCCTGCAATATAGTACAGTTTCTGAATAATCAAGTTCTGAATAATAAAGTTTCTGTATGAATCATGTTCTGTAAAATAGAGTTTTTGTGAAATCGAGATTCTGTATAATAAAGATTCTGTATACTGTAGTATTGTATACAATAGTCCTGTATACTATTGACATGAGCTCATGTATTCGAAGCTTTAACAAATTCTGCTTCCTCTATGTGTCTAATCCGGGACACATCCTGATTCAAAAAATTATGCGCCCGTGGGTTAGCTGGAGCGACCAGCTCGGACGGGATTGTCAATCCCAATAGTACTATTCACAATTATTCTCACTTTATGAAATTAACGAACCATGAAATTGAGGTCTTATTGGTGGATTAGTTCTACTACTCATGCAATAAGTATATGTTCTGTTTCTGTTTAAGTTTCTGTTTCTATTTCTAGCAATCACAAGTAAAATCTGTAACAATTTCTGCTTCTATTTAAGTAAAAATCTGTAAAAGCATGTGTATGTATTCTCATTCCAAAACAGTTCAAAAACAAGTAAAAAGGGGGCTATGAAACTCACCTGAGTTTAGCAAGCAACTAGCAAATAATCAAATAAGCAAGCAAGCCGGTGTGCAACCTTTTAACGTCCTAAACATATAAGGTTGTGTATGTATGAGTAGATGTCTTACAGACCATCTATGTAAGTGGAGGGTTAATGACCACTTAAACCAATAGTGTAGGTGGAGGGTTAATGTCCACCTATAGCTAGTTCATCAAATAGTATGTCCAAATAAGTAGTTTGAGTTCGTTTATCAAAATATGTACGGCCCGTTGGTGAAAGTTTGTAATAATAATTCATTTAGACATTATTATTAAGTTTGTTTTGTTGTATACTATTCATTAGTACATATCGTGTGTTGCAAACAGATTATTTTCTTGCATTTCTATATTTTGTAGTTATAACTATGTAATTATACTCATATTATGCGAACTCCAGATGCTTTTGTAAACATTTGACTTATGCTAATGTAACTATTTTTCAAACGTCTCATGTAGAGGTCGTTTGCTTTAATCTTTGTGTTGGGATATTTGATTTGGTCGTAGCCTCCGTGACACCTCATGCCTCCACTGCCACGTGTTCCGGGGGTGCGACAGATTGGTATCAGAGCCAAAGGTTATAGCGAACTACGATTGCATTAGTGACCTAGACTATAACCATTAGGTTAGTATTCTTTGTTTAGTATGACTGGTTTAGCGATTGCATCATTTGAATTTAATTTAACATAGCCTGATCAACTATGTACAATTAAAGGAGATTCGATGCAAGACCTGAAATGGTTATAGGGAACGAGAGTACATTAGCAGATGTGTACCGAGTATAGAACGGGACCAACCTTTATATGTGCTTATGTGCTAGGCTTTTATGTGTATATATATGTATATATATGTATAACCTTATGTACACTAAACACATTTGCCATTCTTCATGGCAACCACTCCCACAGCTACGTCACCCAACTCTGAGAGTGAGACTCAACCCTTATTTACCATTGAGGAGACTTTCACGGTACCACTTGCCCAACCGCATAGGGTAACTACATAAACGAATAGGACTCACTTGAGAAGAATCTACCTGAGGATTCGCCAACCAAACAAGTCACATCTACTTCACCCTCTTCTTTCCGCTTGCAACCAAATCACTCGGGAACACGTATAGAACTTAAACCGTAATATACTTCACCACTTAGACGGACTATACCTACTTCTGCCAGTACACTTTCTCCACCCGCTCTCAACCTAGACATATAAATCGCATGTGTTTTACACCAATAGAAGGACTGACTGATAGACCTCCTCGGACTAGACCTTATCCTATTCATACTATTCTACATGATCATGTTTGGTCACTATTTTGACACGTTCGTCAAACGATTTACCCATAACTTGATTCGCGACTTTGACTGCTCCGAACACCTTTATCAAATTCGTTCATTTCGAAACAATAACATAGTCATGATTGAATACTTCAAGAAAACTACTCGGTCGTTGTCATGACTACTTTTTGAAACTACGATTTGACTAATTACAACTCTTGAGATGCGGAGAATCTTCCGACATGAATACCCCTCCATACGCATAGGAAACCGCTCATCATACCGTTCTGGTACTAGCTTCTAGGCTACGCCGCCACGAGAATAGAATAGATGATATGGATTTTTCACAAACGTAAACTTTCAACCGATTTTTGACAAGATAGAATTTTCAACGGTTTTCAATAGCCAGAGCTTTCAACAAATTTTTGTTAAACAGAGTCTTTCAACATGCTGACAAGAGTTTCCAATGTATTTTGATTGACATTAAGTATTCAACAGATATTATGATGACATTTTTAACAAATAAAAACCGTACCTATAAACAAACACTTGATTTTCACTTAATTTTTCACAAAGATCTATGTTTTCTAACGAACGATAATGACTTATACTTTGAAACACCTGCGAGTCTTCTAACGATTTACATATTGGAAATACGTTTACCACGATTTATATTGGATGTGATCCAACGAATTACTCATAACTTGCGAATTTCTTTTTACAAGCTGGTTTATTGACAGTTTTAACAAACTATTTATTGGAATCCAATTATTATTACAAACTTTCACCAACGGGCCGTACACGTTTTGATAAACGAACTCAAACTACTTATTTGGACATACTAGTTGATGAACTAGCTTTAGGTGGACATAAACCCCCCACCTACCCGATTGGCTTAAGTGGACATTAACCGCCACTTATACAATCGCAATAGATGGTCTTTTGAGACATCTACTTACCCAACCTTATACGTTTAGGACGTTTAAAGGTTGCACTTTGGACTTTGCTTGCTATTTGATTATTGCTTGCTACCTGCTTAACTCTGGTGAGTTTCATAGCCCCCTTTTACTTGTTTTTTAATTGTTTTGGGGTGAGAATACATACACATGCTTTTACAGATTTTTACTTAAACAGAAGCAGAAACTTTTACAGATTTTACTTGTGATTGCTAGAAACAAAAATAGAAACTTAAACAGAAATAGAACATATACTAGTTGTATGAGTAGCAGAACTAATCCACCAATAAGACCTCAATTTCATGGTTCGTTAATTTCATAAAGCGTGAATATTGTGAATAGTACTATTGGGATTGACAATCCTATCCGAGCTGGTCGCTCCAGCTAACCCACAGGCGCATAATTATTTGAATCAGGATGTGTCCCGGATTAGACACATAGAGGCAGCAGAACTTGTTAAAGCTTCAAATACATGAGCTCATGACAATAGTATACAGGACTATAGTATACAGAATCTTTGTTATACAGAATCTCGATTTCACAAAAACTCTATTTTACAGAACATGATTCATACAGAAACTTTATTATTCAGAACTTGATTATTCAGAAACTGTACTATATTGCAGGACTTCATTACACAAAATCTTTTTGATACTGAACGTTATTTTACAAACAGGGAACTTAGTTTTTATATAATTACTTTACATATTAAACCTATGAACTCACCAACTTTATGTTGACCCTTTTAGTATGTATTCTCAGTTTTACAAACGCAGTATGACTACCCACAGGAAACCGGATAGTAGGATGCTTTTGGAAAGCATAGCTCGAGTCACATATTTTCAAACAGGAGATTTAAATTGCATTACGATATTTTGTATCAACGATTATGTATTATAAATCTCTAAACTATGTTTGCGAACTTTAGAATCTTATGTAAACTTTTATTTATGGAATGTAACGTTTTCAAATGTCTCATATAGAGGTCGTTTGCTTAAATCACCCCGCCTCGGCGGAAAGTTGCGAGGTGCGACTATCATGAGATCACAACACAAGAATTACAATGAACGACCACTACATGAGTCGTTTCAAACATACTTCATAAAGTTTTAAAGTGTCTTACAGACTTAGAACATTTGTCTTAAAAAGTTTACAAGAAATTCCCATAAGTTACAAAATAGTTAGGGGTTTAAGAATTTAAGATCAAAAGCAATGTTCGTCCATGCAAATGTAGTTCCTAACTTCAAAAGGGGTATGCCATCTTCACAACTAGCAAGCATCTTAATTACCTGAGAATAACATGTAAAAATGGGTCAACATAAAGTTGGTGAGCTCATAGGTTTTAGTAGTTGCAAAACATTACCGTTGATCACGAGATTTCAAGTTGTATTGCCATTCAACAATATATTAAAAATTGTATTACTATTACCATAAGCTCATGAATTGAAACCTTAACATTTAGTGCCTCACAAGTGTCCTATCCAAACACTAGTAGTTCTCAAATGACAATGCACCCGTTTGACTTATAGTCATGTTGGCGCTACCAACCCGGATGGGGGCGTCAACCCAAATAGATCTATTCATGACATTCACGTTTAAGTCCTTAACTAACAATTCATGATAAAGGCCTACATAATGGATAGTGTCAACTTATGCAATACGTAACAGTTTAGTTTGTGTCCACAAAGAAAAGAACATGTATTCTCACCCCAAAAACATATCAAAGCATTTAAAAAGGAGTAGTGGCCATGAGACTCACCTTAGTGAGAGAGCGGAAATTAGAAAGTATTTGTTTGGGTCTCGGTGGGATTAACGCGTCCTAAATCACGTAAAACGCTTAAGTTTAGTTATAAAGAGTATACATAATAGTGCTAGCTTTTGTAAAGTTTCATCACCCATAGTTAGTCTTTGTTGAGTATGTTACATAATAAAGTTTCCTTATAGTTAAATATACAATCATCTAGTAAGAATGCAAATCCATATCATGATATCCAAGCATGTATCATAAGTTTATTGATTTCGGAAAAATAAATTGTCGGTGCAACAGTTTAGTATAGACTATTTGAAGGTCGAATACTCCATGTTTTTAATTGAAACCACTTGGGTTTGAAAGCTATCACATAACGGTAATTTCAGTAGCAAAATGATAGTCTTTATTTAAGTATTCATGGAAAAGTTTGGTTTTTGATTGGTGGAGGTGGGAGGTGTATTTAAAGGTGTAATTATGTTTTTATTAATTAATTTAAAGGTTTAAATTAAATAAGTTTTAAAAATATGTATTATTTATTTAAATAATTTTTTTAAAAAAATAATTCAAATATAAGTATTTATTTAATTATAATAGTTTTGATTCATTTCATGCAAAGTTGATGAGTGTAGTTTCCTTCATGCAAGTAAGTGTCATCAAATTCACCTCTTGAACCACATATATATATATATATATATATATATATATATATATATACATCTTAGATTAGTGTCTACTAAATAAATTAATAAACATAGACGTAAGCACTTTGTCACATTATGTATATTCATAAATAAGTGTTTGCTTAATGTCGGGTTGTAACGATAGGGCGCCTAAATTCAACGATATTTAATTATAGGCGTTAATTCACCAATCTTATAGTTTAACTAAATAAAATAAATATAAAAAATTTCTCCAAGTTTATTACCTGAGCGGAGTTAAATCAGAATTTTTTGCCTGTTGTCACATTCTCCCCCTGTTAAAAGAATTTCGTCCCGAAATTTAGTTCGTGATCTCGGGTGGTGCAGGGTTTGAGAATAGGTGGGGATACTTGCGACGGATTTGATCCTCGCGCTCCCAGGTGAATTCCGGACCTCGTTTCGAATTCCACATAACCTTTACAATGGGTACACGACTCCGCTTCAAGGTCTTTATTTCTCGGTCCATGTTCTCGATTGGTTCTTCGACAAAATGCAATTTCTCATCGATTTGTACTTCTCCGACTGGTATGACAAGTGATTCGTCTGATAAACACTTTTTCAGATTTGACACATGAAACGTGTCATGTACATTACTGAGTTCTTGAGGCAACTTAAGTTTGTATGCAACTAGACCAATTCTCTCCCGTATTTTGAATGGTCCAACATATCTAGGTTTTAGCTTTCCTCGTTTCCCAAAACGGACTACGCATTTCCAAGGCGACACTTTCAACATGACTCTATCCCCAGTTTGAAATTCTAGCGGTTTGCGCCTCGTATCTGCATAACTCTTTTGGCAGTCACGGGCTGCCTTCAGTCTGTTTTGGATTTGCACAATCTTCTCGGTCGTTTCATGTATAATCTCTGGACCAAGGAGTTGACTATCTCCCACCTCAGTCCAACATACAGGCGATCGACACTTTCGCCCATAAAGTGCTTCGAATGGGGCGGCCTTGATGCTGGTGTGATAACTGTTGTTGCAAGAGAACTCGCATAGTGGCAGGTGGTTCTCCCAGCCACGTCCAAAGTCGATAACACATGCGCATAACATATCTTCTACGGTTTGAATTGTCCTTTCGCTTTGGCCATCTGTCTGAGGGTGGTATGCGGTACTCATATCCAAGCGAGTACCTAGAGCTTTTTGGAGTAATTGCCAAAATCTCAAGGTGAAACGGCTATCTCGATCAGAGATAATCGAGATGGGCACCCCGTGTCTTGACACCATCTCTTTCAAGTAAGTCCTAGTCAATCTTTCCATTGTGTCGGTCTCCTTGATTGCTAGAAAGTGGGAGGACTTTGTCAGGCGATCAACAATTACCCAAATCGTATCACAACCATTTGCTGTCTTAGGAAGCTTAGTAATAAAGTTCATTGTTATTTGCTCCCACTTCCATTAGGGTATTTCGGGTTGTTGCAATAGACCTGATGGATTCTGATACTCGACCTTTACCTTGGAATACGTCAAGCATTTACTAACATAGGTAGCCACCTCAGCCTTCATTTTAGGCCACCAATACAAGTCCTTAAGCCCATGGTACATCTTGTCAGCACCCGGATGGATGAAATACCTAGATTTATGTGCCTCGTCCATTACCAACTTCCTCAAGTTACCAAAACTTGGTATCCATATACGATTTATAAAATATCGGATTCCATCGGACTTAACCTCAAAATGCTTATCCATACCGCGTAGAGATTCGCCCTTTACATTCTCCTCCTTGATTGCCTCGAGTTGAGCATCACGAATTTGAGAGGTAAGGTTCGTATGAATGGTCATACCTAAAGCCCTAACTCGTAGTGGTTTCATCCCGTTCTTTTCTGCTCAAAGCATCAACTACAACATTTGCCTTGCCCGGGTGATAATGAATTTCGCAATCGTAATCACTGAGCAACTCAACCCACCTACGCTGTCTCATGTTCAGATCCTTTTGATCGAAAATGTGCTGAAGGCTTTTATGATCCGTAAACACGGTACACTTTGTACCATAGAGGTAATGCCTCCAAATCTTGAGTGCAAACACCACTGCTCCCAATTCTAGGTCATGGGTTGTGTAGTTTTTCTCATGCACCTTAAGTTGACGAGAAGCATAAGCTATGACCTTCTCCTTTTGCATTAACACATATCCTAGCCCTTGTCGTGATGCGTCGCAGAAGACTACAAAATTTTTGGTTCCCTCCGGCAATGATAATACAGGTGCGCTACAAAGTTTTTGCTTCAGCAATTGGAAAGCTTCCTCCTGCTCATCACTCCAATTATACTTTGTTGTTTTCTGAGTTAGCAGTGTCAAAGGTTTGGCTATTTTAGAAAAAATTTCGATGAATCGTCTATAATAACCAGCAAGACCTAAGAATTTCCGTACTTCCGTTGGGGTTCTAGGCGTCTCCCAATTTTTGATAGCCTCAATCTTGGCAGGGTCGACATGTATTCCTTGACTATCAATAACATGTCCTATGAATTGCACTCTTCGTAACCAAAACTCACACTTTGAGAACTTAGCATACAACTCCTCCTTTTTAAGCAACTCCAAGATAGATCTCAAATGCTGTTCATGGTCCTCTTTGTTCCTCGAATACATCAAAATGTCATCGATGAATACAATGATGACACCGAGTTCTAAATGTTGTCTTTGGGATGCTTTCTTCTCCGACTCTCAACTGATGATACCCCGATCGTAGGTCAATTTTTGAGTAAAAACTCGAGCCTTGCAGCTGATCGAATAAGTCATCAATTCTAGGGAGTAGGTAACGGTTCTTCACGGTTAGTTTATTCAATTCCCGGTAATCGATGCACATCCTTAACGATCCATCTTTCTTTTTCACAAATAAGACGGGAGCTTCCCAAGGTAAGGAACTCAGCCGAATAAACCCTTTATCTAAAAGCTCTTGTAGTTGACTCGATAACTCTTGTATTTCAGAAGGGGCTAATCGATATGGTGCTCGGGCAACGGGTGCAGCACCAGTCACCAAGTCGATATCAAATTCCACTTGTCGGGCTGGTGGTAGTCCAGGCAAGTCTTCAGGGAAAACTTCGGGAAAATCCCTCACAATAGTACATCTTCGAGTCGTCTCTCTTCCGGTTTCTCCTCTACAACGTGAGCTAAGATTGCTTGGTACCCTTTTCTAAGGTACCTCTGTGTTTTCATGCACGATATGATGTTCAATCTCGTTCCACTGTTTTCTCCTTGAATTATTAAAGTTTTTCCGCTAGAGAGGGGGATGCGGACAATCTTATCATAACATACTATTTCAGCACGATTCTTGGACAGCCAATCCATGCCAACGATGACGTCAAAGCTTCCTATTTTGACGGGTATCAAATTTATGGGAAAGATTTCACTTGCTAAGTTTAGGGAACAGTTTTGAATTATACTATTAGCTTCAATTAATTTACCGTTAGCTAACTCTACCGTGTATTTAGTGTCTAAGGCAGTTGTGGTGATATCAAGTAAGGGGCTAAACTCGTTAGACACGAAACTCTCATCAGCACCAGTATCAAATAAGACTGAAACAACCTTGTCATTTAGGAGAAACGTACCCGTGACTAGGTTGGGATCTTGGCGTGCTTCATTGGTATTGATCACGAATGCCCTGCCATGCGCCGCATTGTTATTCTGATTTTTCAGCTCCGGACAATCCTTTTTAAAGTGTCCAACACTCCCGCACCCGTAGCATGTGTTTGGGGTGTTAGTGTTGGCAACAGGTGCAGGGCTCCGACAGTCCTTGGCTTGATGGCCAGGTTTCTTACATCTCCCACATGCGTTGCTACAGGGACCTTTGTGGTGAAGGTTGCAACGCTTACAATATGGTTTGTTTCCAGCATAACCTTTCTTAGCATCTGGCCCTGAAGCGTAAGCCCTAACTGTCTCGGTCTTCTTATTTTGTTGTTGGCTGGTGTTTCCCCTAGAACTTTCCTCCCATTTCCTTTTACCATCGGAATTCTTATCAGCATTTCCCCTTTCTGTTGTCCTACGTCGTACAATTTGATCCATTAAATTGTGTGCCATACGGACGTCATCGTGGATCGTATTGGGCTTGGATGAAGTTACATTTCCTTGAATTTGGGAGGGAAGTCCCCAGATATAACGTTCAATCCTCTTGTACTCGAGAGTGACCAAAGATGGGCAAAGAAGTGCCAATTCATGGAACCTCCTTGTATAACTAGCTACATCAGCCCCAATGACAACCAGATTCCAAAACTCTACCTCCAAATTCTGCAGTTCGTTCCGAGGACAGTACTCCTCAGTCATCATTTTCTTAAGGTCATCCCAAGAAACCTGATAAGCAGCATCAATGCCCACCGAATGGGCGTATGAATTCCACCATGATAACGCACCATCTTGAAGGGTGCATGTTGCATACTTAACCCTACAATCTTCCTTGCAGTTGCTAATGCGGAAAACTGATTCTAGCTTCTCAAACCACCGAACCAAACCGACAGCTCCTTCGGTTCCATTGAAGTGATGGGGTTTGCAATTCAAAAAGTCCTTATAGGTGCATTCTCGGGTTACATTCCCCGAACCTCCTCCGGTTTCATTCCTTCTACCGGTTCTTTCGTCTCCATCATTCCTCTTAGTTCTTTGGGCGGCGACTGCCTCAGCTACCCTTTGTGCTACAAGTCACTCGATAGCTGCATTACTCATCGTGGGTGTTCTCTTGGGTGGTATGTTTCTTGAAATTACAAAGCATAACAAGACAATGAGATACTATACAAGATAGAACTTTATCATGCGTGTAAGGAATAAATAATTACAAACCACACAAACAAATTCACAAGATAGTAAGATTAATAACCCAACAAGAGCATAAACTTAGTCAAAATACTTGATTCATTGTTCACAAAAACAGGCCGGGAATGAAACATCAGGAAAATACAAGCAAATCCATAAATTTATCCTCTAGGCACAACCCGCCATAGTAGGTTAAAAATCGAAATGAAACTATCCGCGAACCCAAAAGTGCACTAACACGTCCCAAACAATGCTCCATCGCGGACATACGCTGCTCTAACCTAGTCGCGCGCTCTTCTGCTAATTCTGCGCGCCTTTCGCTGTGCTCCACCCGTCGGCATAACTCAGTGACCTCCTCTCGAAGCATCTTGATGTCATCATCAGCACAGTAAACCGAGTAGTCCATGTTACCGATCCTCCTCTCAACTTCCGAAACTTGTGCCTGTAAAAGTTCCACTTTACCAGAATGTGACTCATCCTGTTTGTACTCCAACTGATTAAGTCTCCTCTCCTGATCAACCAAACGTGCTACCACAACGGGGATAGTGTGATGTACAGGCTCCAAAGTGAGAGAGGGTATGGGTGTAGTGGTGGAGGACTCCCCAACCTCCAGTGTCTCGGGTATCCCTTCTTCTTTACTCCAGGACTGAATCTGCTCCTGCATCCAAGTCCACTTGCGGGATCGCACTCGCCTAGTGGTGGTGTTGGTAGCCTCGGTAGGAGGAATGGAGGGGGTCTCAGTAGGGGGAATGGAGAATGTCTAAGTCAAAGGTGGGAACACGGTTATCCTAGATAAGTTTATTCAATTCCCGGTAATAAATGCTTATTTTCGTTTATTAAATGACCTTACTATGACTGACTATCTAGGAATATTTGTCCTACTAATAGTACACGGAGATAATTCTCCAAACGTATACAAATGGATGTGTTGCATCACAACAACGAACTTTCCTTTAGTGCACTTAGTTATGTGACAACTCTCCACATTAGGTACTGATTAACATTTAAGCATGTGCATTCTTACGCTAATTTCCTGATTTAAGTTTAAAAACAAAGCTTTTGATGTGATGTAAGCCTAGCAGCCCGATACTTTCAAACAAAAAGTATTACTAATACGTTTAAAGTTACGTACAAATGTATCGGAACGAACCCGACAGAAAATACAGCAAAAGTTGATGACATAATATAATTAATAATTCAATTATTAATTACGAGTGCTATTGTATCTATAACCTATAGATAAAACGAGTTAAATATACGTTTAACATAAAACGTATTATAAAACGAACATAAACAATTTTAAAATGCATTCAAAGATCAAGATGAGGAAAATTCAAATTTTCTCACTCGTTCGGAAACATTTGGAACATTACCTCAAAATATGAATCCGAAATTCGACTGAAATTTGGCACCCAAACGAATGATAGCAGTCCAATGTACAAATTTGTACAACAGTCCAAAATAATGAAAACATCATTATTCCGAATTTAAATAACGAACCAGGAAAACATCTACAAAATAAAAATATAAAATGTTTAATTTTATATTGTACCAATTATACCCGTACTCGAAACTAACGGGCTTAAAATACCCCAACTAACTCCAATAATTGGGAGACCACAGACTGTGATCTCCCATACTCGACTCATTATACTTCTTCTTCTTTCCTCTCCTGATCATTTGATCAATACACACACCCACACCACATCAAGAATCATCATCATCTACCCTTCTCCTTCTCTTCTTCTTCCTGGTTCCATCGATCAACAGCAGCAAGAAGTGAGTAGCAGAAGTAGTAGAACAACAACCCAGGAGCAACATCATCACCATTTTCACCTCGTATCATCATCACCTTCACAAAATCCTTTGTAAGGAACTTCAAATCTTTCGATTTCCATACTTAAATTTCGTTGTATAACATATTTACATATCATAATCCATATGTATAACTTCATCATTTGATGATTATATGTGTTGTTCTTGGTAATGAGTTTATAAAACTAAAAACCTTGAACTCAATGTAATGTACATAAACCTAATAAAATGTGATGTTATAATATTCGAAATGTGTAAGGATGAGCCAATAACCCGAAACAAAACATGTAGATATATATATATACTGCTCGTACCACAAACAGAGTGCGGAATGACAGGGACGAACCAATCCGATCGGTTGGCTTGGGCCAGCCGATCGGCTGGTTAAGATGAGCCGAACGGCTCAACAAACTGAGCCGAACGACTGGTTTGTTTGAGCCGAACGGTTTGCGACTCTTTGCCCGAATGAACGAACGGGTTAGGTTATGGACTGGATCGAAACGAATAATGGACCAATTAAATTGGACTGGATCGAGTGGGACTTGGATTGGGCCGGAACCACCAACCGAACGGCTGAAGGCCCAAGCCGAACGGCTGGCCCAAGCCGATCGCCTGGGTTGGGCTGGGTTGGGATGCAGACTGGGCTTTGGCCGTGAGCTGGGCCGGACATTTCTTGGCCTGAGACTTTGGGTTTGGACCGAGAATTTTAAAAACAAATGAGTTAAATTAAATAAACGGGCCATCGGGCCAAAACTTGTTAATGGGCCCAACGAACTATGTAATCGGGTTAAGTTATTGGGTCGAAAACAAAACTAATCGGGCCGAGCCTAGTAAACTTCCAAAACATTCCAAACATAAGACGTGACCCAATTTATTTCACGGAACGAATATTTATAAAACAGAACGTTTATGATTCTATATATATATATATATACATACTTAATAACAAACGACGAATCTATAAATATATATGTTTTATGTATATACAAAAGACGACTTTTCAATAACGATAACATTTATTTATTTTATAAACGGAAATAAATACAATAAGAAGTTTTATGACAAATAAAACTTATATACATTTTAATACGTAAACCACGTGTTTAGAACTTATATATATATAAATATATATATACATACACACGACAAATTCAATGTGTTGAAACAATAACTATCTAATTCTCATGTATATGTACAAAAAGGAACAGAACAACGTTCAAATATCTATATGTATGACTACATACGTGTATATACACTTGACAGGGTATACGACGTGAGAAATAATAACAATATTTCAACTCAACGTCACCAACAAATTTAACGACTTTAAGAAATCAACAATTTCTTCAAACATACAAACCGTTAACATAACTTGATTAAACAAATCAAACGTACTTATGTTAATACATTTATTGAATATAGGTTAACACACCTCGGGCTATTACCTGTCGGCTGCTAGCTTTCCTTACCGAGCACATCACAGTGAGTTTACAGCCCCTACTTTTAAATGTTTTTCGGCTTTTAAACACAGGGGTGTTAAACATAGAAATTGCATGCCAACACAT